>CM024586.1:34717594-35219583 GCA_014182565.1 Eucalyptus marginata | reverse complement strand
AATGTTTACAAATATGATAATATGAATGCGTGTGTTTTGATAGGGCGAAATTCCGCCACCACGTACCATTGACAAACGAAACAGGGGTTCCTTCGCATGCCGATTTCATCGACGTGCATACGCTCATTCTTATTATTAAAGTTTCTATCGCTCCCGAAAAGAAAAACCCAAGTCCATTGAAAACACATGAGAGGTATTTTTTTTTTAAAACAGAAAAGGGGAAAGAAGGAGAAAACTAGTCGTGGAAAACCAGTTAGAGCACGGTCCGATTTTCGGACAAGGACTGGCAATAGTAAATTAGACTGGGGGGCCTTGGACTCAATCGTGAAGAGTAGGCGCAATAACGCGGAGTCGAGGAGTGGAATTGACCCAACTGCCCCCGAAGAAATTTCTGACTCGCTGCCCAGAACAGTCAAAGTCGCAGGTACGGTCAGCTTCCCGTGTCCCCCTCCGGGCAGATCCGGCTGCCCAATCCCCACTTTAACCCCCTAAATCGTTCGCCTCCTCTCTGAATTTTCTCTAAATCCCCGCGATTAATTAAACTAATCGCGATCAAAATAATCGCGATTTAATCGAAAGTCCTTGCCTTTCTCTCTCTCCTTCTTCCTCTGTCCCTGCGAGTGTTCTCACGGAGTAGAGCACCTATATATATATACGGGAGCTACTTTTGCGGGACGCGCAATGAGCACCCTCTGGCCACCACCTCTCCTCCGTGCATAGAGGTGGAAGCGCGCCCCACCGGTGGCGGCGGCGGAGGCGGCGGCGACGGCGGCGGGTGAAGCGAGGAGATGGGTCAGGGGCTGAGCTGCGGGGCGAGCCAGGAGCACGGGCTCTTCACCGCCGTGCAGTTTGGGGATGCGGAGATCGTGGGAGCGCTCCTGGACAGAGATGCGAGCCTCCTCCACCAGACCACTGCCTACGATCGCCAGTCCGTCCTTCATATCGCCGCTGCGAATGGCCAGATCGAGGTGATTCCCCTGCCAAAAGTCCTTCCTTTTTGCCTCTGTCCCGTGTCGTCTCTCTCTTTCTTGGTGGGCAGTGGGCACCGGTTGTTTAATCTGATTACATTTGTGGTTTTCTGTTGACTTGGCTCGCATTTCGTCTTCGATGAAAGTTGGGTGTTGTGAGTTTGGGTTGTGAGCTCTGGTGTGTGTTTTGTTTTTGCAGATTCTATCCATGCTTCTGGATCGGTCCCTGAATCCTGATTTATTGAACCGGCATAAGCAGGTGAAGTTCGTATAATGTCTGCCTTTTGTTTAGTGATCTAAAGCTGTTCGATCTAGTGGGCTTTGCTTCTTCTTCCCGATCTGGGATTCACTCTTTTGTTTTCCTTCCTTCTTTGGGTTGCGATATGGTCTCAGACTCCGCTTATGTTAGCCGCAATGCATGGCAAAATCGCCTGCGTGGAAAAGCTGCTTGAAGCTGGAGCTAATGTAAGGCGAATTCTGACTCTTTCCTTTTTACTATTTTTTGGGTTTGCCGAGTTGTTACGTGGATTGCTAATCGGGGATGATGTTGTTGTTAATCAGGTCTTGAAGTTTGATTCTCTCAATGGAAGAACTTGCCTGCACTATGCTGCTTATTACGGTCATTCTAATTGCCTCAAAGCCATTCTTTCTGCTGCTCAATCTAGTCCGGTTGCTGTCTCTTGGTGGGTCTCTCTCTCTCTCTCTCTCTCTCTCTCTGTGTGGGGCTTGCCATCAGTGGATAACCTGTGGGATTTGATGGATTTTAGGGGATACGCACGATTTGTGAATATCCGGGACGGCAGGGGCGCCACACCATTGCACCTAGCAGCCCGTCAAAGACGGCCTGATTGTGTGCACATTCTTCTGGATAATGGAGCTCTAGTTTGCGCATCAACCGGTGGATATGGGTAATTCTTCTTTAAATTCCACGAGGGATTGATAGTTTAAGTTCTCAGCTGTCCAAGAGATTGATTTTTGTTGTCTATAGGTATCCGGGAAGCACTCCTCTTCATCTGGCTGCAAGAGGAGGATCTCTCGATTGCATTCGTGAGTTGCTGGCATGGGGTGCGGATCGTCTTCAAAGAGACGCGTCTGGGTAGAATCTCTCGCTCTCACCTTTGATTTTGCATATCCACCATCTTATTAGAATGTGACGAATGGTTGATCTTAAATGGGAAAATTATAAAGAATGCCTTGAAAACGTCTTTGGAATTCATGTAAAAGTAGATTTAGGGAAGAAAGTGGGAAAAAAAATCAACTGAAGAAAGTGGAAACCTCGAAGGGAAGAGGACAATTGGATTGTGTGAGTTCCTTTTGCCTCATATATCGTGTCCTCATCTTGTTATATTTTCTAGATTCACTTAGCAAAAAAGGAAAATAAGAACTTTGTAGATTCAGCTTACCTCTAGCAGTTTAATGGGAAAGAAGTTTCCCATTCTGGAAGAATTATGGTATTGACTCCATCTGAGTGTCAAATGCATCTAAAAAATTTTGGTTTCACTTGTGTTGCATTTGTTGAAGTTTACTGTTAACTTGGTTTCCTTTCTGATTCTGGGTTTCCTGATCTTCTAATGATGCAGGAGAATCCCATACATGGTTGCTTTCAAGCACAAGCATGGAGCGTGTGCCGCTCTGCTAAATCCGTCATCTGCAGAGCCGCTTGTCTGGCCATCACCTTTGAAATTCATTAGTGAGCTGGATCAAGATGCAAAACTTCTACTGGAGCGAGCCTTGATGGAGGCAAATAAGGAGAGGGAGAAAAGCATTTTAAAAGGAACTATATACTTGCTTCCATCACCATCACATTCTGACGTGGGGATCGACGATGATATTTCAGAGGTACTGGTTCCTACTATAAGAACGGCAGGATTTCTGATGTCTCCTATTTGTCTTGCTCTCAGAAGTTTTTCACGTTCTTCAAGTTTGTGAACTGTAGATTGGCTTTGTTATGAGAGCATTGGTTCGTTAGCTAATCTCAGTTTCACAGACAGTAGACCAGTTTAGTGAATTAAGTTAACAAATGACTCACGGCAAGTGGGAACTAAGCCTGCAGGATGTTGAGTATCTGAGATCCATTGTAACTTTCCCATGATATTTGGGACCTACGATGGAAAACTCTGCAGGTCCTGATGACAGTTGAAGCATTTGATCATGTCATTTGATGTTATTGTCTCGATTGTTTTCGATCAACTGCCAGATTGCGACCATTTGGTTTATGTAGACGCTTGGTACACTGCTGGGTTTAATGATAGTGAAAACTCTAACGGGGCAATCTTGCATGCAGGCCAGCGACACCGAGTTATGCTGCATATGCTTCGAGCAGGTGTGCACCATTGAAGTCCAAGACTGCGGTCACCAAATGTGTGCGCATTGCACGCTGGCTCTTTGCTGCCACAACAAGCCCAACCCCACAACCGCATCCCTAACTCCTCCAGTCTGCCCCTTTTGCCGAAGCAGCATAGCACGGCTAGCCGTTGCCAAGAGCAAGGGCTTTGATGAAGCTGATCATGAGGTTGGCGACATCAGTTCCTCAAAATTGCGAAGGTCGAGGAAGTCACGGAACTTTAGCGAGGGAAGCAGCAGCTTCAAGGGCTTATCGGCCGTCGGAACATTGGGGAAGATGGGCGGCCGTGGATCTGGAAGGATCGCGGCCGATACTGAGTGGGTTGATAAGCTTTGAGACTACGAGTGGCTGTGGTCGGCGATCAAAAAATTTATTTTGAAGCCAAGAGGGGGATAAAAAAAATGGAAATACGAAGGAGAAATTCCTTTGTCTGCGCCGGGCTGCGGTGGTATGTATAGATAGCCAAAGAATCTGCTGCTGTTGCCAATTTGGGGAATAAGCAAGAATTGAGTTGCAGGCTTGGATTGGTAAGTTTGTTATCTCAGTTCAAAAAAATTTGTTGTAGTCTTTATGTTTGTACTCTAGAATGAAGCTGGATTGCTGATTTTTGAGCCTTGTTAGTTGTCTGTACTGGGAAAAGGAAAAAGAAAAAGGAAACTCTTTGATCTTTCAAAGGGAAGAAATGGTCAATATTCATGGGCGGCTGCTACTTTAGATTGTTGTGTGTCAAAGACCTTTGGAAAGAGTCAAAAAAGGATTTGTGAGACGACCCCCACCTGGTCTCTCCTCCTTCCCCTTTATTAAAAAGGAAGAAAAGGGGAAAGAGTGGCAGCGATATGTAATTAGTAATTTACTTCTTTTATTCTTGCTCTTGTAAGAAAAGATGGAATTGGATGAAAGAAAATGAAGGGGAAGTCCCGTTTTACTAGGGCATCATATCTCGATCTTGCTTGTCTTGTCTCCAAACTCAGATGGGTACTCAATAATTCGGGAGAAACTTTGAAGGAGCTTCGTTCGTGGACTCAAAGATCTGACCGACGCGATGAACGGACGAATGAAAATGAATGAATCGCCATCATCATCAAGTGGGGGTGGGGCCAAGGCAAAGTGATGATTGATCTGACAAGATGTTGACGCGTGGACTGTATCGGGGTGCGTGCTTTCTCTGACGGAGACGCTGAAGCCCCCACAGGAGACGGGCCCCGAACCGGTTGGCAGTTTGTTTCCGTGTATTTGGCGCTTAGTGTAATTGGCTTCGGACCCCTCTATCCTATCCTATCCTATCTGAAGAGGGCCGACTGAGTTATGTTCCATCTTTTATATAATTGCGACTTTCTGTGGAAATGAAATGAAAACAGGAGAGGTGGGTCACGGCCAGATTCAGGATGGGGGCCTTTTTTCTACACCGCTCCCCTCACGTCGACAAGCCTCTTTTGACTTTAGTGTGTTCTCGGTGCCCCACGGCCCGGATTTAGGGGAAAAGCATATGAAAGATTTCGGTGCCTGAATCATTACATCACGTCCTGGCCTAACGGGTAATCGTCCTTTGGGTCGGAAATAATGATTCTAACTCGAGGCATGAAGAGGGATAATTTCCTTCCTTTTGGGTCTCTCTTCATGCATGACTTGGCCCCCATGGGTTGTTCAAACTCCTAGAACATGAAATTGGCATCGGAAAGATCGTGACCTCTTCGTCTCGAGAACTGCTTACTCGGATACGGGTCCATTGGTCCCCTTTTCACATGAAACCTACGCATGGGGAACTTGCGATGACTCCGACGGATGTGGTCCATTTGGACCAAGGGTCGCCAAGCCCCGCGTTATTCTAACACCATGGGGATTCAAAACCTGAATTAAAGCGTGTTTAGGATCACGGGCTGATTTCATGCCTTTCCATGTTGTTTTCCTGTTGCATGAGAAGTTTTGATGGGCCATGTGCGATAATTTCAAATCTACTGCCTAACAGAGAGTGAGTCTTTGTTTTCTACCGCTGATGTGATGAATATTCCACATTTACTAACGTGAACAGAAGTAGCTTTCAGTCAATATTATGAATAAATCATATCGTCAAAAGAGAAAACATCTAGCAGAAGGGGTCGTTTCGTGGAATCATTGGAGACAACAAGTAAACCAATAAATCACATAATCAAGGATTCTCATAAATGATTAAATGGCTCCAACGACGTGAATCTGGATGAAGAGGAACGGGTCATACACGATAAGCACAAGCAAACAAGCAAACACCCTCCACTTATCAAATCAACAACGGTATATCCTCAGCTAATCGATTGAATATCATCCCAAGAGACGTCAAAGCACGACCGAGTCCCTGTCATTCCGTCTGACTCCGCACTAATTCCTGCCCACTTGTCGATTTCGATGAATGAAATTACTTCTTCCATCGGGTCAAATCATGAGAGGGAGGGCAAGTCGGCAACGTGCCGACTGCAGTGGACGAGACACCAATCTCCGTACGACGAATAATCCTCGTCTCCTCACACGGGTTCGAAAAGGCCAGTCGTCGCGATGAATCTTCCGGTAACATTTCCCATACGCTATGAACTTTCGAAAAATACATTTGAATACTCCTCACTTTCTCCATCTTCAATATAAGCACGTAATCTCTTGCTGATTGCGTTGAAGCCTTGTTTTTTTCAATTCTAAATCTTGATTTCCTTTTTCTTCTCTCCCTTTATAATAGTGAAAACGACCTATTCTTCTACACCATGTCATCTTGATCTCACTATAGTCCTATGGCTTAGTCAAGCAATTTTGACGATATAGAAGTAATGCCACATAAAATTCTGTACAAGATGCAATAATTTCTTTTTGGATGTGCATGGCTTGACATGAATGATACGACCTAATTGTATTGACATTTTTGTCTCCACAAGTTAAATCACGACTTTATTGGAAGATATTTCAATCAAGAAATGGCAGAATGCCTTCTAAAGATATATAGTGTCAACGTTAAACAAGCACTATTCTCACATGTCACCAGAATAATTCTAGACGCACAAAAATTGATTTATGAATTTGATGAAAGATGGTATGTGCGTGGAGATTCCACCAACACCATGTGTAAGGGCATTTCTGCGGATAGAAAAGGAACACCGTTACTTCAAGAAAATGTTCATAGCAACTCTCACGTCAGTCCTCGGACGGTACAGGCACTTCGAAAGGAAAGAAACAAGCCCTCGTATTGTATCTTGGGAACGGAGCAATGCTAGATATTTTGCCAAAAGAAAGTCCAAAGAGAAAAAGGGTGAGTGCAGGGCCAATTATGACGCTCACCCGGCCAAAATCTCCCTCTGTTTCCCCTAGAACATGATTGATTGATTGATCTTTTCTGGGTACACGAAGAAGATGACCAATGAGGGTTAACTGGTACTGCCTCATCTTCAGGTACCACGTGTTTGGACGGTGCGTCGTCAGTCGATTTCCTCAGCACTGTCCTGTCTGTGTCCCATGATGAACTGCTTTTGTAGTACCTCGTACAGATGTTCTATTTTAATCCTGATGCCATGCGACTCTCTCTACAGCGCTTATTTACAGGAGTAGCGCAAACGTAAGTTCTGATTTGAGCCCACAAATTATGGACCTTCGGCTTAAAAAATGCCATTGGAGGCCCGGCAAGAGACCGATGGTTAAGTCCATCGAGAGGTGCTGGGCAGGAATCCGAATGCTGTTGAGCGAGCAAATGGGCCTGACGCACAAAGAAGGTTTTCTATGCCTACCGCGCATCGTGTCTGATCTGATCAATAGTGGATGTATACGGTACTTTGTCATAGCACATTCAAGTCGATCGATTCGGTGAAGAATTTGATGTTCTGGGTCTCAAACAACACCGTATCATGCAACATATAGCGCAAAATGGTTTCCTGAAAAGTTACCGTCTGCTGCCCAGACGGGTAAAGTTCATGATACGTATCACGGAGCAACGAAAACCACGTTGGTAATTTGTTCAAAACAAAACGTAAAAGAAAAACATACTTTGCAATGCTTGTTCAACATCCACTAAACACCGTAGCATCTGAAAAAAATTGAGTTCATTTATCGTATTTACTGAATACCGGTCATGGTTCATAAATATGACCAAATTTAATGGTCCAGGACCACCAAATGATGGACAAACCTGTCAAGCCACAATGCCTCGATCATTTCTATAGCTTGAATGCTATGACACCATCATAAATCTTCTTAAAGAGATCCTGCAACTGCGTGTATGCTGAAGTTTAACTCTAGACAGGTTGGCGAATTGGATCGTCGGCCACTTCTCAGCCAGTTTCTGCGAATCTGCGACTCATTAATGGTTGTTATGGTGTGTTTGAGCGTGTGCACGTGTTTGTAGTTTTGTTTAAAGACTCTTGAATCAACTAGTTAAACCAATGCGCCTAACCTTCCGCACAAGCCTTGGTAGAACTAACTGTTCAGTTTTCTTTTCTTCTTCTGCTCTTTCTAGTTTCAAGAGCACTTGGTATGTCCTTTATCCACTTCGTCACGCCATGGACCAACAATAAAATTGCAGGAGATCAAAGGGGTCGCAAAGTATATTGTGCAGATTCTTGGATATAGGAATGCCTCTTTGCTCGCTGCTCAATACATGACATGTCTGTTGCGAAGTATATTGCCGAGGGTCGGTTTTCGTTTTCCAGTTGACCAATGTGAATTCTACGTGCACAATGCAGTATATGAAGTACATGCAGTATATAGCTAAATCTGTACGTACATGTAAATCAAGACTGAATTGGGTTCGAGTAATAAGTCGGTTATAATTTACCCGTTCGAAAGGAGAACAATTAATCAATGCTTGACATCTGTGCACCTGCAAGGCTAAAATCTTCAATGCTTATGAATTGTCTACAAGCGCTGATGCACGCATTAAGTTAGTGAAGATGATCCATAAGCGAACCGAGGAAAACGTCGATCCGTGTGGGGACTCGTTTCGATCATAAGAAACCAAATTGTATGTCGTATTGCACTAAGAGAATGAGATGAGTTGTCCTCGGCTCACTCCTTGACAGCTCAGTTCAAGATCTTCAAAATCTTGTAACTAGTCACGCCACAATCCACCGCACGCTTATAACAATGGAAAGAAAAACTGATCTCCTGTATTGCCATGATTCCATATCTTTCCTAATTTAATCATGCGATTCCAAAGAACTCATACTTCGCGCGTCGGTGCTGCATCCCCTTCCTTGGGTCTCCGGTTTATCTTCCCGCCAAAATTCGTCGACAGAGGAGGTGCGGGGAAGACTGAATCTCGCTCGACAGATCGAGCAAGACTCGCCGGCACTTGGCCAGCGCTTTGGGTGGCGTCTTCGAGTCGAGAATCTCCTCTGACCTGCGCTTCCTCGGCGCTGGCGGACACTCGGCAAGCGGCGGTATCTTGCTCTCCGCGGACGTAGGAGTCTTGAAGCCACTGTCGTCATCTCCTCCGTCCACCTTGAATTCTTCGCCGACGCTAGACGGCAGTTTGATCACCAAGGAGGGCACATCGATCACGACAGGATTGGGCCCTTCAGGGTTCGTTCCATCCTCAGAAGGCACAGTTTCCGAGGAGTTGGAGGAGGGTCTCGCGCCGTCCAGATCGCCCTCGGGAAGACCAGAAGACACTTGGGAAGTGGACATGCCCGCGGATGGGGGGAAGATCTTCTCGAAGTGCGTGAAACAGGAGAAAAGGAAACAAGAAAAGGGTCGCTTTGAGAGAGCGAGAAGGGCCAAAGAAGGCGGGAGCGAAGGAAGGGGAAGACGGGGTTGACAGTGAAATAGTAAGAGGGGTCTTGCAGTGCAGGGAGGTGGGAAAGAGAATCATCACATCACCCACATTCTTCTTCTTTGGACTTTACCCACTTATGAAGCTATAATCGAGAGGGAGAGGGGGCCATAGATACAGGTCCACCATGAGAGAAGGATCCGATGCAGGTATATCAGGGAACTTCCTACCTAAGCTTTTTATACGGATCTCAAGTGTATCTCGATCTTCAGGTTTAGGGTTTGGGATAGTGTGGAGTTTGGCCATCGCTAGATACGGTCGTATCATTGAGGGAGTCAGATTTTTTGCAGCTATCTAAGAATTGTTTGAATCGAGGGTTCATGCTGTAAGACTTATCCGATCTTATCCATTGTTCCAATTTTTTTTTTTTCGAATAAATCATGTCTAGGACAGTATTAAAGATCTCATCGAAAACTTACAGCAGCTTGCCAAACAAAGGCTAAGAGAAAAAAGAGAAGGGGTATTACTGGCATAAAATCTACGATTGGATTCAAAAAAGCGTAGGCCGCAATTTGGCTAAGAAAAAATTACTTGAATAAAGGGTGGAAATGATATAGTTGCGGAAAGGGAAACCTTATATTAGGAGACATAACTAAAAGAATTCCACAATATCTTCTATTTGGTGGCGAAACAAAGAAATTTCATGCAAAAGATTTTGTGGATTGACATGAAAGTACTCGATATTACATCACGCACCTAATGGGTTAACTAGTTGTGAAGTGTCGAATCGTGCGATATTCAATATGTAATTTACATATTACTTCCTCCAGTGGCATCTGTATATAGTCATTATTTCGCTCAAGCCAAATATGTCAATTGAGTCCTTTTTTTTCTTCTCAAGCAAAAGTTACTAATAACAATATCATAGGCGCTCCTATCGAGACTAATGCTAAATTGAGCGACACGGATGAGACTCCAAACTCAAGATGTGATTCAAACACACACAAATCTGGATGATAGAATGACAGATACGAACTATTTGTACATAGAGACACATTAATTTCAAGGCTTTAATGGTAGATTAGATATGGCAATCGAGACTTGAATCGCTTGTCCTAGAGAAATAAGACACACTCACATGTCCCCTGTCTAAAGTTGAATGAATGCCCCCGTGAGCCAAGCTTTCGGGGACCCAATTGGGATTTGCTTGGATGTTACACCTTCACAGACATTATGAAGATCTATTAACAACGGAGGACCACAAGCTTGCTGGCTCACTTTTCAACATACTTTCGTCCTATTATCTCCTCACGAATTGAAAGAAGACTAGGAGCGAGAGAGAAGAAGGGAAGAATGGTAAAAGGAAGAGAAAAACTTTGGGAGAATTTTTCTGTGTTCTATTCTACTCCTTTACTGTACAAAACGTGCAAATATAGTATAGGAGGTGTACAAAAGAAAGGAAAATATATTCAATGAATCAATCTAATATTTGATTAATCCAATCTAATCCTTAATTAATTTAATGAATCAATCTCAATCAGTAAAGATTACATCCAGCTTGAGTATATCTTCTAATATATGTGTGTTGTCTCTGACAAAGAGGTTTGGTGAACACATCTACAGGTTGTTCTGTGGTTCTAATTCCTCTTATTTCAATCACTTCTTCTTGAATATTGTCTTGAGTAAAATGACAATCCACTTTTATATGTTTTGTTCTTTCATGTACTATGGAATTTGCTTCAAGTTTAAGAGTCGCATCATTGTCGCAAAAGAATTTTGTTGGTCCCTTCACTTGTATTCCAAGGTCCTGAAGTAAGTCTCGTATCCAGACTATCTCGCAAGTGGTCTTTTCCATGGCTTGGTATTCTGCTTCAGCTGAGGATAGTGAGATAGTTGTTTGTTTCTTTGTCTTCCATGAAAGTAGAGATTCCCCCAACTTAATGCAGAAACAAGTGATGGATCTTTGACTCATGGGATAAGTTGCATAGTTTGTATCACAATAAGCTATCATCTCCATGTTACATTTTCTAGAGAAGAACCAAGTCCTGGGCATTTTTTCAAGTATTTTATGATCTTCAGAGCAGCATTCATACGAGATTGTTTTGGATTGTGCATAAATTGGCTAAGCATCTGTACTACGTAACATATATTAGGCATGGTCATAGTCAAGTATATGAGTTTCCTAACAAGCTTCTGATAACTTAATGGATCTCTAAGTATAGGATCTTCATTTTGAGATGACCCCGTATCATCTTCTGCTGTAGTTAATTTGATGTTCCGCTCGATTGGAATAACAACCGGTTTGCATCCTGATAGTCCGACTTCTTATATGATTTCCAGTACATATTTCCACTGGTTGAGAGAGATTCCTTGGTCGAATCGAGCGATTTCAATTCCAAGAAAATACTTCAATGATCCCTAGTCCTTAATATGGAATGTGGAATTCAAATACTCCTTAAGGCTCTCTATGGCAGCTTTGTCGTTCCCTATAATGAGAATGTCATCAACATATATCATCAAGTAAATAGTGCTTGAAACCTGCTATTGTGAGAGCATGAGCAAACTTGGCGTACCACTGCTTGGAAGCTTGTTTGAAGCCATACAGAGATTTGCAGAGACAACATACTCTATTCTTCCCCTGTTTCCATAAACCCTGAGGAATATCCATATAGATTTTTTCATCTAGGTCCCCATGAAGAAATGCATTGTGTTCGTCCATTTGGTGTAGTGGCCAATCGCGGAGAGCATCCATTAACAAGAAAGAACGAACCGTCACATCTTTGGCTACTGAGAGAGAAGGTTTCATGGTAGTCAAAACCTTCTTGCCGTGTAAATCTCTTAGCCACTAATTGAGCCTTGTATCGTTCAATTGACCCGTTTACTCGATACTTAATTTTAGAACCCGTCCGCACGGAATGGAAATACTTCTTCATGAAAAACAACATCTCTACTTATGAAGAATTCACTTGTAGAAATTTCAAGGAGACAATATATTTTTTGTAAATTTGAGTAGTCCATGAATACACAACGTCGGGCGAGGGGACCCATCTTGTCCAAGGACCCACTGTGGTGGCATAACATAAACAACCAAACACTATTAAGTGTTACAGATTTAGTTTCTTCCTATAAAACAGTTCAAATGGAGTTCGTTCGCCAATAATTCGAGTAGGCATACGATTTATTAGATAAACTACCGTGATCACACAATCACCCCAAAAATTTTCTAGAATAGTCGCTTGGAATTTTAGTGCACGTGCTACCTCCAGAAGATGGCGATGCTTACGTTTCACCACCCCATTCTGTCGTGGGGTATAGGTGCATGAGAGAAGAATGGAAGAATGGTAAAAAGGAAGAGAAAACTTTGGGAGAATTTTTGTGTGTTCTATTCAATGCCTTTACTATGTACAAAACATGTAAATATAGTACAGAAGATGTACAAAAGAAAGGAACATATATTCAATGAATTAATCTAATATTTGATTAATCCAATCTAATCCTTGATTAATGTAATGAATCAATCTCAATCAGCAAAGATTTAGCCTATCTTCCAACACGAATCACCTCTCTCTCTCCCATGATCTTCCCATATTCATGATCTGCTTCGGACATCAGAATCTAAGCCGTATCATCGCGGAACTTAACTTTTATCTTGTGAAGGATTCCTTGATGTTAAACCACGACAAAAAAGGAGGGAAAGGGGGGGACTATAGATTTTCCGTAGATACGTGAAATTGTCAATTAGATGTTCACTGTTACCGCGTTGATCTCATATGATGACACGTTCATGGGATGTTTGTCTCGCGATTGTTTTGGATCTGCTGGCCTGAGGTGAGAAGATTTTGATGTATGAATTTTGAGGGTTAGACAAGAAGAGGTGGAGATGGGTACGGAATGATGGAGTTGGCCCCCCTACCTCCCCCCCACTTTTTTTCACTCCTTGATAATGAAACGCATCGGTGGTTAAAAGGGCAAAAGGTGGGCGGGGGGGAGACGGAAAGGAAAGAGTTGAGGACACAAACACTCACGCGCACAAACTCCGATGGCAAAATTGTCCGTGTTGCCTCTCCATACTCGATGAAAGCTTAATGATTTCGGTCCCCACTTGAATTGGGGGCCAGTCATGCCCAATGATCGCCACCAACAATCATCTCGGCACTTGCCGTATGCTTCACTTCATGTCCTTCCCGCTTCTTCCTCTCCCCACTCAAGCAAGCCTGCATATAGGGTGAATAATTTTTTATTCCATACAAGTTTCACTTATAACTTGAAATCTATCCATTTAAACAAACTCCTCATTTTTCGAGACATGGAATATACGAGGCATGCTCACCCCTAATGGACACGCTAAATGCACGTAGGTGAATTCCCAGCGAAGTCAACGCGGGACAGTGTTTTGGGCGGTCGAGGCTCGGTTCGTGGATCTTCGTTACGTATGGACCGGACAAAGGCAGATACGGAACGGATATTCCCGGGGGGTGGGCCCCGCGCCCATACGTAGGGCGCCCCTCATCGTGTACGGTCGTAGAGGTCGGGAGCTGACGTTGACGTCTCGGGGCCGATTTTCAAACCGCGGATTGTTTTCGACGCTGCAGTTTGAAGGTGCAGAGGTGATACGCCGCCACGTGGCATTCACCCTCACTTATTTTATTCATTTTAAAATAAGGACGTCTGACGTGACGAGCGCGTTTGCAACTGCTTCACATGGGAACTCCTTGTTAGCGTTTTTTGAGACATCCCTCTCTTCTTTTCAACGAAGACGGGCGTGGGCACTGGGCAGTCGCTGTCTCGATGCAGGTGGGCCCCGCGGTGCGGTTTGGACGGGAGGGGGACGCGGTGAAAATTTTATGGTGACGTTCATTTCAAGGAAACCTTAATGCGGAGAATATTTTGTGAAAATTAACTCCCTTGCATCGCTTACGAAAGAGAAAATGTCACAAATGATTTTTATACTTTTATTTAATGTGCAATCTCGTCCCTGAACTTTTAATTTGCTCGATTTGATCCCCGAACTATTGATAAATGTCCGATTTAGTCATTCGTTACTATTTTTTTTTTCTTCTTATCTCTTCCCTCCGCTGGCCATGGCGGAGGGAAGCCGACGTCCGGCAAGGGAGAGCCCTCGCTTGTGTTTGGCGAGGGGCTCCCTCGCCCCCGACGCCGGCGAGGGCGCCCTAGTCGGACCTAGGTGAAGGCGACCCTCACCAGACGCTGGCTTCCCTCGGTCGGCTCCGCCATGGCCGGTGGAGGGAAGAGAGAAGAAGAAAAAAAAAGAAAAAATAATTACGAATGATTAAATCGGACATTTATTTATTAAATGAGTAAATCGAATGTTGGGGCCACTGGGACAACATTTATCACACCAAATCGAAGAAATCGAAAGTTCAGGGACGATATTGTACATTAAGTAAAAGTATATGGACCATTTGTGACATTTTCTTTACAAAACTGAATTAATTAATAATAATTTCATCACCTATGAAAATAATCGATGATAAATTGTTAACTACAATGAAAAAAGTTTTTATTCACTAATTTTTCTAAGCTATATGATTAATTAAATTTTGAAAATTGCTTTTTAAATCTTGAGTTTTTCGTCAAACAAACACATCCTCAGTATCTAAATCTTTTTTGAAGAAAATTGTCAAATTGCCTTTGCATCGAGATAGTGTTAATCAAAGCCCAAAGTCGCATGTTAAATGCCCTACAGTTTATCGTATGATTCGTTCCTCGTATCGTGGAAAATCAATAATTTCGGAAGTCGTGACATCTCCCGTTATTAAGTTGGCCTAACAATTGGCTTGGGCAGCGTTAGACGAGAGCCCTTTAATTTTCGGAACAGATGATTAAACCTCGAAGTTTGGTAACCAGAGTTAGCTGGTCTTGGTGGGATTTTTTTTTGTTTTTTTTTTTCTCAATCGTGTATTTAATAGCTAAAAGGAATTGTGACCTTAGGGAGTTTTCCACACAAGTTGCAGCGTTGATTACGTTTTATTTTTTTTTTTGGGTCAAAATTGTTGATTGGTTTTGACTGTCGGTATCTTGATGACGTTCTAAATAATGAATAGCCACAGAAAACAACGTAACCTAACTTGTCGCTAAGTCTAACCTAGCACCCAATGTGAATTATAAAAAGGGAGTACCGAGTGGTCCCATTTTGTCTCGTTCCAGCAAAATTGCTGTCCACGCGTTATTCAAGTGTTGACCGTGGAAGGTTATTCAATCCTAACGGAAGATTCCTAAGGAATAAACGGTTTGAAAAATATTTGATCAAAAACGATTATCAATATCCCTTAAAAAAATTAGTCAATGAATTATTTTTTATTATCAATAACAATTTAGGAATAAATTATTCATGAATAATAAAATTATTTTTTGTTGATTTATTTTTGTAAGAGAAATGAATGATATTTTTTAGAAAATATTTTTAAATTTTCGTGTAACAACTTACCTGAAAATATGTGACTTTTTTCTTCCTATTCTCATATGATCTGCGTTTGAAACGGGTTTAGGACAAAAGGCACGGTCGAGGTCGAATGCCGCCACAACCGCTCCGGCCTTTTCCTCTTCCTTTCTTCGCGACTCTATATTATAAAGTCATTTAAATAAAGCAGCGAAATGGGGAAAAAGGAAAGCCTCGTCGCCGTTTCTGCTTTTTGACGATAATTAGCGGCCATTATATTTAGTTATTTTTTATCTTAAGGGCAAAAAAATACTGTGCTAGTGGGTTCAGGTAACCGTGATGTCAGGCTGGAGTATGCAAATGGGAAAACGCACGTCATCTTTGGACGGCAAGCGAAGCAGAAAATGTGGAAAATGAAAAATCGTAAGAAATATGGACCAACTTGTGATTACCTTCTTCTTTTTCTTTTTTTTTTGTCAAACTCAAATCCCGTGCCTATTTATTAGACTGTCAAAATAATGAATCGAATCAAAGATGATCCAACTTAAATTGGCAAGTTTCTATATAAGACAAATTTAATGACTTACTGATATCTGACCAAACTCATATTATTAAAATACTTCCATATTCAACCCTACATGAGAAAGCCCATGTAAAAATTACAGATAGAGGGAGAAGGAGGGAGAGTGAAGATAGAGTCATAGGTGTGAGTTTTGTATAAATAAGTTGTGAACTTATTTAACACATTATTTTGGGTTTTCACATTTTTAAACCCATTTATAATCTATTTCCTAAAAAATTGGTCTATAAGGGTGCATTTGGCGAGAATAATTTTTGTTCGAAATAAATTTTTTTATTTTGTTTTCTATACGAGTTTCTGAGCATTTGAAGTTGTTTAGTAACTACTCAAAATTTCTATTTTCGGAATAAAAATGTGTTTAGCACAACCCTTAAATTTTTTTGTGACTTTAAATTTCTTTTAATTTTTAATATTTTATTATATCTTTCTCTTTTAATTTTTTAATAAATTTATCATACAAATTTTTTTTTTTAAAAGTCATTATATTTTTAAAAATTTATTATATAATCTTATCTTATTTTAATATAATTTTTTACGTAGTTTTATTATTTTTTAATATAATTTTATGCTATAATTTTATTATATATATTTTTAAAAATTTTATTTTAATTTTTTTGATAAATTTTATTTTATATTTTAATAATTTTATTATATTTATGCTACTAATTAAAGGAAGAAGAAGAGAAAAGAAAAGAGAAAAAAAACATTATTTTACTTAATTCTAGAGTTGTTCTCGAAAATAAATAAGTAATTTTTTTTTTTACTTCTTGATTTGTTCCAAATATATTTTGGGGAATACAAAAATTATCAAATTAATTTCTATTTTTTTTTTTGGGTTTTGAGGAACAAAATAGTAGAATCGATATGGTTTCACATATTACCAATAGGCCCCAAGCCGTTTCGATAAATCTGCTATTTAAGATTTCAATTGCGATTTTGTTTTCTTCTCAATTATCATAACATGTATCGGAAACAACCTTGGGTATCGAAATTGCTTTCCAACTATTCAACGATGAAAATTTCCCATAAAAAGAAGAAGAAGAAACCATGAGATCTGTTATTTCATGTACTAGCAAGAACAAAGAAAAAAATACTTCCCCCTACTTACTTCCCACTTGTTTCTCAAAATCAATATAATAGGCCTTTACATTACCAATTACTTTCTAACTATTTCATCGCAAAGAATAAAATTAATATCTCACAATATATATTCAAATCTCCCAAAAACAATTTTCGCTTCGGTAGGGAGCGACTCCATAAGTCAAGAGTTCCTCGTCATCGGCGTCGGTCATTTTCGAGGGGAGGGGGATTCCGATTCCCCCGCCCCCCCCGTCCCCCCCGCCTCCGGCAACTTCCGGACGGGCCCGTGCCTCCCCACATTGAACAAAACAAATAAAATAAAATAAAGATTCAAATACGAAATAAAAAGAGGGGGGGCGGTATGCATCTCGAAAAGGGATTTCGGCATATTCCTTCCCGCTCTGCTGATTCCGTTCCGAAGAGCCGCGAGATGTCTCGCCCACTGGTCGCAGTCTCCATCAGGTCTCCCCGAAAGTCAAGCCCTCCTTTACCCCCCTTCGCGTTCCCCTTCCCCGATCGGAGAAGAAGATCCCCCTCTCCCCCGCTCCTCTCAGCAGCAGCATCTCCTCCGCCGCCCTCCGCCGCCGCATGACCTGGCCGCAGGCCGCGCCCGCCGCCGGATCCCGCCGCGATGGAGCTCCTGACGCCCTGCCACCCCACGAACGGCATCGCCAGGGACAGCCTCACCCAGCTCTCGTCGCTGGATAGCCTCCGCTGCGCGCTGGAGCAGTTGTCCACCTCGTCCCGCTCCTCGTCGGCGGAGATGGCCATGGGCCCCGAGAGGGTGTACGTGGCGGTCGGCAAGTCGGCGGAGAAGGCAAAGGACCTGATACTGTGGAGCCTGCGGCGGTTCGCCGGCGCGGAGATTTGTATCTTCCACGTTCATCAGCCTTCGCCGTTGATTCCGACTCTTTGTAAGTCGCGCGAATTCCCGTGGTTCCCTATCAGCTTCGGTTCTCTTCTAGTTCGTTCCGCGTGCTTGATCGCTTACAGGTCCGCAGCGTCGTGTTTTATTTCTCAATTGAGAAAGGGAGAAGCTCGTGACCGGTTGTCTTTCCAGACATAGGTGTTTTCCTCCGGCGAGACCAATGGTGATTTAGCTTTATTCCTCTCTAGGAGTTCAGATTCTTCCGGCAATTCATGTTTGTCAACTTGTTTGTTGACCGACGCGAGTCGTAATTATCTCTTGTTTCGCTGGAGCTTTTCGTACTTCCAGTGGCATTTGATTTTGGATTATATAAAAAATTAATTCCATGTTGCCGGCGAGGACAAATCCGAGATCCGATATTCCCCTGCTTTTTTCCCTCAATTCTCCTGAGGAGGTAACTCGCTCACGATATAATCCTTGGGATCATGTGCAGTGGGAAAATTACCTGCCAAAAGCGCTAGTCTCGAGGTGGTTGCTGCTTATAGAAGGGAGGAAAGGGAGCAGACAGAAAAGCTCTTGCAACAGTACTTGGCCATCTGCGCTACTACTTCTGAGGTGCGTGTATATGCCCATCGCTGCCATGCTGTGCCACTACCAAATCTTCATATTGATTGTGTTAAGGTCTTATCATACGGAACGATGACTGTCCCTGAATATATGTGAATTCGGAATCGATTCATCCGCTTGTCTACTTACTGGATTGCAGAGCTTTCACCTGTGGGAGGTTTTTCCTTCTCTGAATTGCAAATGTGTCGTGACTACATCCTTTTATTTGTGCGGTGCCAACACGTAATCCTCATTACCAATCCGTTGACTACCTTATATTTTTTCGACTTAAGTGATTGACCAAACATTTAATTTTAGTGATCTATTTAAGTGGCCATGCCTCCTGACCAGCACCACAACCCTGGCAGGAACTCACTGTTTTTTGTTGCCACGCATTTTAGATTGTCATCTGTGAAGTTGTGATCTTGCGACCTTTCTTATGGAGATCATTCTTATTGATCGATCTAAGTCCTGGCAATGACGTATGATTTTTCTGGCCACAATCAAAGCTCACATTTCTTCATTTGATTGGGTTGCCTGATTTCAGTGTATGAGGGTATTCCTTTATTGCCGATTGCCCTGGAGTAATTTTTGGGACTTGTAGATTTGGAGAAGCTAGAAAGTTAAGGGGCATCTTTATTGGTTATCAATGGATGTGTTTAATTGCTTGATGGGATATTTCAGCTTCAGCCATTTACGATATGTTTTCCTTATGTAAGCAAAACATCCAGTCTGAACATGAGGTATCTGAAAGCCTGAAGAAATATGGAGCTTTACAATTAAAATTGAAATTTCTTCACTCCGAAAAAACTGGCATGAATTTCTTTTAGCACCCTAAATTGCATGGAGCCATTATAAATTCATTTCGAGAGGGGCCAGAGAGATGGTAGCACTATCAAAGGTTAGGTTATATGTAGGTGCAGTGGATCCCCTCTTCACCTTATCGTAGGAACAATGTCAATCTGCTTGCAGGCTATTCATGTCTTGTTATTTGTGAGCTAATTGAATTTTGTTGAGTCAGAAATATAGTTCCACTATTTAAATTATCCAGATTAGTCAAGCTTTCTTTTTCTTATGAGTAGAAAATTTTTTGCAATAACGAAACCCAAGTTCTTGAATTAGGTTAAGTTCTCAACATGAATGACTTGGCCCCCTGCCCCGCACTTGAAAGGGTAGAAAAGCAGAAATGAAACAGAAATTCTCTGTTCCTCATCTTCAAAGTTCTCAAGTTATTTAAATTAAAGTTGTGGCCTAAGTATATTTGGAGTTAATGGCGATGTGTATCTTTCATGATGCTTGCCTCCTATATAGGCATAGACATGTTTCGGTTGATTGTTGAAGTAGGTGTTAATTATCTACATAAATGAAGTGAAATTCTTGAGTTTTCTATTTTCTTTTACTAAACTAATGTAAATTGTCATGTCCTTTTTAGGTGAGAGCCACTGTTCTCAGCACTGAAGCAGAGCAGGTCCAAAAGGGCATTGTTGAGATGGTTATCAGATATGGCATTAGGAGGCTTGTTATGGGGGCTGTGCCTGAAAAGTAAGTGGTCCCTTAAAACATAGCAAATTCAGTTGTTATTTCTTGTTTAAGTGATATATCTGAAGAGTTTATGGAGTTTTGTCATGTCGTTATCAAATCTTTTGCTAGACGACCGTGCTTAGTTTCCATATGAACCAAAGCGACGCAAAGTCTGTCAGAAGAGTGGTGCGTAGCATGTTGTGCACACTGTTGCTCAGATTGATTGGTCATTCCTCTAGACAAGGATCATCAATAGTGAGATGAGATGCATGTTCTTAGAACCATATATTCCTCCTCAGCTCTCAAAAGATGGTGATGACCTTAATTGACAGGCATTGTATGATGTGCTTTCTGTTGTGAGTTGAGAACTTGACTACTTGATGTGTCCTTATCTTGATAGAGATAAATGTGCCAGTTGTTTATCCTAATCTCCTACCTCCTACATTGTTTGTATGCAGTTGTATGAAGGTTAAAAAGAGCTCCAACAAAGCAAATTATGCCGCAAAAAATGCACCGGGTTTCTGTGAGATATCATTTGTGAACAAGGGTAGACGCATATGGACTAGAGATGCCTATGGAGACCCCATTACCTTGAACTCATTAAGTCAACCACAAACATCTGCAAGAGTAATCAGTTGTGAACCATATCAAGAAAGTCCGAGACTGTCAGTATTGACCATCCCAGAAATTCGTTGGTCCACATTTAGTTCGACTGGTAGTTGCAGCAAGGTTATAGACTGGCTTCATGATGAATCAGTTTCTCCACGAGAGGCTTTAACTGGTTCTCCCAGCAGATCCCGACATTCTGGCAGTTTGTTTAGTTTTACAAGTACTAGTGGTTGCTCTGGACGTATCCATTCTGAAATAAGGGTTTCTTTAGATTCTGATGTGAGGGGCAATGAAGAGTTTTTATATAGTCAATTTCAAGAAATAAGGATACAAGTTGAGACACTGAAGGAGGAAGCACATCAGGCGTCAATAAAGCGCGAAAAGTTGGAAGCACAAGCTCTCAAAGTGAACAGCAAGGTGCTTATAACCTTCCTGTCAACCTTTTTTCTTTTTTTTCTTTTTTTTGGGGCTCTCCATTAGTTGTCAGCTTTCGTTTTCTCTGCTTTGATTATCATTTAGGATAATTATTTTGGGATTATTTGGCTCGATTCAAGCACAAAACATCATCCTTTTTGTGATTGGGGAAGCAGTGGAAGGAAAAGGAGCAATTTCTAATATAAATTCGTAGATGTATTTTGTGCAGATGAACATGTGCTGCTTAAAGATATTGCTTTTTGGTTTTTCCTCAGACAGTTTTGTTCCATAAATGTTTTCACAAACACGTGGCCAGTAATTTTGGTCTTCATTTGTTTAATAGTATTAGCATAAGTAATCTGACTCACTCTACTTATTGTATGCCATTTCTGATTTATAATGTGAAGAGATGGTGAGATAAAATTCTGCCTGTTTTATTTAGGTGAAAGCAAAGGATTCTGCATATAAACATGAAGCTAGACTTAGAATTCAAGCAGAGGACGCATTAAGAACTGCGGTGCAGAAGCAAGAGAAGCTCTTGGGAGAAAGAGAAGAGATAGTCAGAAAGCTGCAGAAGACCATGAGAAACGTTACTCTTCTCGAAAGTCGTGCTCAAGAAGCTAGCCGTAGGCATGATGTAGCAGCTGGAGATTTACATGAAATTGAAGCATCTATTGCTACCCTTAGGCAGGAAAAGCAGCAGATTCAGAGACACAAAGGGGAAGCTGTTGGTTGGCTTGAACGGTGGAAAGGGCATGGGAGAGCTGGAGCTCCAAGATGTGTTGGGTTTGTCGGTTGTCTCAATGAAGATATGCCTGGTGTAGCTGAATTTTCATTATCAGAAGTCCAATCTGCGACATGTGATTTCTCTGAAAGTTTCAAAATTGGGCAGAGTGGATATGGTTGTGTATACAAGGGGGAAATGCTGGGTAGAACTGTTGCAATAAAAAAGCTGCATCCACATAACATGCAAGGGCAATTTGAGTTTCAACGAGAGGTAGGCATCTCTCTCTCTCTCTCTCTCTGTGCACGTGCGCCTGTTCTTGTGCATGAGCACACACGCAAGCACTCTCCTGTTGCGATATCTACAGTAGTGAGATATTCTCACGTTTTAGTTCTGCTGCCTTTTCTTTTTAAGTTTCCTCTGCGGTTTATGCAATTGGATTGTCTCTAATACTAGCAGTCTTTTCCTTCTTTGAAGTGCTTAAATTTTTATGTTTAGTGCCGGAGTTCTATTTACTAGTTAGTCCAAATTTCAACTGTATTTCTGATCATGTTGTCGTGATTACTCTACTCATTGGACCTCAAAAGTGTCCACTCCTTTTCAGTTATAAAACCTTAATCCCTTGGTAACTTTCTCAACTGTGCCTGGATCTGTAATTATAGGTTTTTGTGCATGATAAAACTTTGCAATTCTTCAAGCATGTCTTTGCCTAATCTTTTGGAGTGCTCTAGTGCTTCAACTATTCTCAGAAGTCTGGTTATTTCAGTTAATATAACTTAAATGCTTTTACCGCTTCACCATATGCATTGAACTTCGAATTCTTTACCTTCTTTTATTTTGGGAGAGGGGGCATGGCGTGTTGGGTGGGGTTTGGGGGCCCCCAGGAGGGGGGGGCAGCGATGAGATTAGATCCGACTGTTATACCAAGCCTTTGGCACTTTAGGGGCATCCTTATGTACTCTCTCTCCTATCCTTTTTTTAATGCTCTTTAAAATGCTAACTTCGCTTCTAAAGCTGTATGCATTCTCGGAGTGTTCTTCATGCTTATTTGTCTCGTCTGCCTTATCCATACCTATACTGATTTAGGATATGCTTCGGTGTCTTTACTGGATTTATAACAGCCTCGTGTTATTTACCAGTTTACTCAAAGTTTTGTTTGGATGGTACAGGTTCAAGCTCTTCAGCAAACTACAGCATCCACATCTGGTTACCTTGCTTGGTTCATGCCCAGAAGCCTGGTCTCTTGTATATGAGTACCTCCCTAATGGAAGTCTCCAAGATTGCCTTTTCCGGAAAGGCAACAGTTCCTCCTTATTATGGGATGCTCGACTTCGAATCATTGCTGAGATCGCGACTGCTCTTTGCTTCTTGCACTCTTCTAAACCTGAAAGGATTGTTCACGGTGATCTGAAACCTGAAAATGTCCTTCTTGATTCTGATCTTAGCTGCAAGATATGTGATTTTGGGATTTCTAGGCTTGTAGTGGAGGACACTCTTCGCTGCCCAAGTTTCCGCCGAATCACAGAGCCAAAGCGTGCTTTTCCTTATACAGATCCAGAGTTCTACAGGGATGGAAACTTGACGCCTAAATCTGATGTTTACTCTTTTGGTCTGATCATCCTACAATTACTCACTGGTGGACCACCTACTGGGTTGGTCCGTGAGGTGCATAAAGCAGTATCATCCAACAAATTGGAGTCGGTTTTGGATCATTCAGCTGGACAATGGCCGTCGTCTGTAGCAGAGCGATTAGTGGACCTGGGTCTTCAATGCTGTGATTCTAACGGTAGGAATCGACCCAAATTAACACCCGCGTTTGTGAGGGAATTGGAGCAGCTGCATACCCCTGAAGAGCGACCAGTGCCCCCATTTTACTTGTGCCCCATCCTTCAGGTGAGTTATACTTTTTGGCGAATTGCTGAATTTGCGTCCAGGTCTTGTCGGACCATCTCTTCTCCTAAGATTCTGTTCTGTTTTAAGAGATTTGGGTTAATTTTCCCATTTTAGGGGACGCATGTTTGGGCTTCAGGAATGGTGTAGTTTGAGCATATCTAGACATTAAGGTTCCGTCTGTTTTGTCGAAAATATCACAAATCCGGAAAATACTTTTCATGAAGTTATTTTAAAGGAAAATAACGATATTTTAAAGTATTTAGTTAAAACTTGAAAATGAAGTGGAAAATATTTTCTATCAACATTTGATATCTGATTTGATTTTCTGAAAGAAAATTTACCAAAAAATCAACTTTTTAATTTTTTAATTGACCAAAAAAATTGATCTTTAATTTTTTTTATTTTAAAATATCCTTTTTTATTTTTTTTTTTTCTTTCTTTCTCTTTTCCCTTCTCGTTCTTCTTTCTTCCTCCTCCCTCATTTGCCACCGTGTGCCTCAACAATGGCCGATTGCCCAGCTACTAGCCAAGAGGGTCAGCGAGCTTGAGCTCTCAAGCCTAGCCAGTATCTGGCGAGCTCGAGCATTGCTGGCCTATGGCAAGGCTTAAGTTGCCTTGTGGCAAGGAAGAAGAAAAGAAAAAGAAAAAAATAATTAAAAACTTTATTTTTTAAAAAAAGAAAAAGAAAACATAAAAATAAAAGGAAAATGTGTTTGGTGAAAGAAAGTGAGGCGAAAGAAGTTATGGAAAATTTTCCTCACTTTTGAAGGTGTTTTTTCCAATCGTGGAAAATATTTTCCTTGATTAGCTTATTTTACACGAACTAATGTTGGAAAGTTCGGAAAATGTTTTCCTAGAAATTATTTTTCGTGAAATGAATGGAGTCTAAGGGCTTGAACTTTGTAATGGTGTCACCATTTGCCTGAGCCTGATTTTTCTTGGCATTTTGTTCGAGTGTCTCAAATTGAGATGTTAACCTAGCATTTATTTTTGTTTAGCAGGGCTTCGTTGTTCCCCACTGAAAAGCGTGAGCTTGAGATGTGCTAGTTGATCACGATCCTTCGCATGTCTTTCAGTGTCATGTTGTGGCTTACCTGTTGAATATTTGCTCTCAGGAAATAATGCATGATCCTCAGATTGCGGCGGATGGTTTCACATATGAAGGAGAAGCTATGCGGGAATGGATGGACAGCGACCACGATACATCGCCAATGACCAACTTGAAGCTTAGTCATTTGCATCTCACTCCCAACCACGCGTTACGGTCGGCAATTCAAGAGTGGCTCTGCTATCCCTGAGATTTTTTTAGATTTTGCGTATGTTTGTAAGTATTCTGTAATTATACGGATAAATCTATGTAAGGAGCCGCAAAGGGGCTTTGCCTTGTATAATTTAAGTTGCAATTCATTATTCCATGCACTCTACATCAGGGTGTGCAACGGAACCGCCCAAACCGGCTGGACCGGTTGGTTCTAGGTGGTTCTAGAGGGTCTCGGTCTAGTCTCAAGTTCCTAATTTTGAAATTGGTGACCGGTTGGTCCAGTTCTCGGTTAGAGTTGGGTCGGACCAATCCGGATGTGTATATAAAAATATATATATATATATATATATATATATATATATATTTTTTTTCTTTTTGTAGTTCTGAACTAACCCAGGATATTTATTAGTTGCCCTTTCCCAAATTTTGCAATCCAATTCTCACTTTCTATTTCCCTCTCATAACCCTAACCCCTTCCCTCTTGCTCTCTTGACACCTTGCCTTGATGCCTCGCCTCATGCCTCGCTCGCTCCGACGCTCGGCTCTTTTCTTCCTTTGAGCGCCTCGTCGCGACATCTTGCCTCACGCCTCATTCGCTCGGACGCTCGGCTCTCTTCCTCATCTGAGCGTCTCCTCACGCCTTGCTTGCTCTAACGCTTGGCGAGCGCCTTGCCTTGACACCTCGCCTTATGCCTTGCTCACTTTGACGCTTGGCTCTCTTCCTCCTCCGCTTCGCTTGAGATCTATGCATTTAGGCTCGGCTCTCTTCCTCCTCCGCTTTGCTTGAGATCTGCGCATTCATGCTCTTTAGAGTGACATTTGCTTCTGGACTGACACAGGTGCGTTTCTCGGCTTCACTTCTATATGTAGCATTTGTTTCAGTATGATCTCACTTGCTATAGGTGCTACGGTCTCATTGGAGTGTGCTTGGTTGTGGAGCAATGAGTCACAGCCTCTTGCAATCGCAGCCTCGCCTCACGCCTAGCTCTAATCGAGTTGCTTAAGCCTCAACGTCGATGCCTTCCCCTCTCACAGCCTTGCCTCCGGCCTTGCTCGATGCTCATACGCCTTTTTGTCGTCAAAATCGGTACATTTTCTCTTTCTCCACAAGTTGTGAAAATTTAATTGCCAATTGATTGATTGATTCCAATATCATCTTGCTTTCATTTTTTTTTTTTCACATTTTCGAAGTAAACTTTTAATTTGATAAATAAGCTAATTAGCCACGGTATTTTGTTGCCTACGTATCTTTTAAGACATGCTCCTGCAGTTCTGGCCAATCCTATGATGGTCAGGAATGGGCAAAAGAACGCTTCAAGTATCAAAAGTTGGCACAAATGACATTTAAGTGCCAAAACTTACGAAGGTGACACTTAAGTGCCACTTTTTATGAAAAATGAGACACTTGAGTGCCACATCCGGCAAGCCTTATCATAAATCCTAAGTGGCATTTTTTTTTATTAATTTTCTTGCTTACGTGGCTTGCTGGAATGCCGAATTAGCAAAACACACAAAAAAACGACGTCGTTTTAGCATAATTTAAATTTTAATATAATATAAAAATTAATTAAATTAAATTTAAAACAAAATATTAATAATAATTTATATTTATTTAAGAAAAAAAAGGAGGAGGAGGAGGAGGAGGAAGGAGAAGGAAGGCAATTAGTGGCTGAGGGCTGAGCCCTCGTCACCGTTGCCTCCCCGTTGTCGCCAGAAGGTGGGGGAGGATCAATCGGCGGTCCCAGCCGACCGGCGGTGAGGGCCTGCGTGCCCTCGCCCCAGATCTGGGTGAGGGCTGGTGACCCTCGTCGGATCTAGGCGAGGGCACGTAAGCCCTGTCGTCGGTCGGTGGGGTCGCCGGCGACCCTCCCCCACCTTTCGGTGATGGCGGGGAGGCGGCGGCGGCAAGGGCTCAACCCTCGGCCCGCCGATTGCCTTCCTTCTCCTCCTCCTTTTTTTTTTCTTAAATAAATATAAATATAAATTATTATTTTGTTTTAAATTTAATTTAATTAATTTTTATATTATATTAAAATTTAAATTATGACCAAAACAACATTGTTTTTGTGTGTGTTTTGCTTATTCAGCATTCCGGCGAGTCATGTAAGCGAGAAAATTAATAAAAAAATGCCACATAGGATTTTCGGCGAGGTTCGCAGGGGCTCGGCGGCCCGGCCAACACTCCCCCACCTCCCCGGCAATGGAGGGGAGGTAGCGGCGGTGGCGATGAGGGTTGAACCCTTAGTTACCGGCTGCCTCCCCCTCCTCCTTTTTTAAAAAAATAAATAAATAAATAAAATTTAATAAAATTAATTATTATATTAAAATTTGAATTAGACCAAAATGACGTCGTTTTGCGCGCGGCTCGCTAGAAAATTGCCACATCAGCATTTTGGTCGGATTTTCTCGCCGGTGACACTTAAGTGATCCATTTTGCTTCGATTTTGACACTTAAATGTCATTTTCGTAACTTTTGGCACTTAAATGTCAATTTGTGCCAACTTTTGGCACTCCAGGGGTCTGGGTGTCGTCGGGAATGAGTTTGATTTGGGGCACTAAGGTTCACGTTGTCATGTCTGATCTCTCTAGTCTGCTGATGTTGATTTGAGGATTTTGATTGGAATTGCATGTATGCTTTGATTGGTTATGAATTGATGGAAGTCTTTAATTTTCCTTTTTTGAGCAAGTTTGTGTTGGAGGAGTTGTAGTTTTGACTGTTCATTTAGCCCTTTTTCATTAGCATTCTCTATTTGATTATTTTAAGCATATGAAATTCTGTTTTTGATCTGTCTATGGTCCATTTTGGAGGAAAAAGTATCACTTTGGCTGCTGGAAATCTGCACTTGCTCGAGTTGCAACTTTTTATCTATTTAATTTTTTAGTATCTATTTTGATAGGTATAGTTATATTGTAAATATGGACATGTCAATAAGAAGGAAGGTTGCAATCATATCTTTGATATCCCTATTACTGTAAATGAATATGATAATTTGATGGCTCATTACAATGTTTTGCTTGATTCAGATAATCTATTTATATGTCAATGAAAGTGGATTAATCGAATGATGATATAGATCCTATGATGGACTCACTAGAATATGAAGGTGAAGAAATTGAAAACCTCGAAGTGGCATCCAACACAAACAAGGTATCTACTACTTGTCTTCTTAATTCTGGTAAACGAACATCAGCAGCTTGGCTTCATTTTCGTAAGGGCAAAATCGAGAATAAAAAACTATGGTGATTTGCAATTATTGTAGGGCCAAGTATACGTACTTTGTTGATAATGTTGCTTCTGTTATGTTGAAGCACTTGAAAAGGTGTAATAAACATCCTTGCAACATAGATAAGAAGCAAAAAAAATTTACCCCACGTAGAGCACATGGGATAACAATGGGGCATACCAGTACTAATGGTAGTGCAAATGTCTTGTTGGCATGGAAATTCGATCAAAATCATTATAGAAAATGTTTGTTTGAATGATCGTAACGGATGAACTATCTTTTTAATGATTGAGTGTGTTGGATTTCGTGATTTTATTGATCGGTTACAACCTCTCTTTCATTATATCTTGCAATTTACAATAGCTAGAGATTGCATGAAGTTATATCTTTGTAAAAAAACAAGTTTGAAGACTTACTTTCGCAAACTTAAGTCTAGGATTGCACTCACAATTGATATATGGAGTTCCATTCATAATTTAAATTATTTATGTCTCACTGCACATTTTATTGATGACAACTGTAAATTGCACAAAAGAATATTCAATTTTGTGGTGATGCCTAGTCATAAGGGCAAGGATATCGGGAAAATAGTTGAGAAATGCATCTACGAGTGAGGAATAGAGAAAAAAGTGTCAATAATCAATGTGGATAATGCTAGTTGTAATGATGTTGCCATTGATTTTTTAAAAGAAAAATTATCAAGAGATAGGCTATTAATCTTAGAATGTGATGTTTTACACATGAGGTGCATAACTCATGTTTTAAACTTGATTGTGAGGGACGGATTGACCGAGGTATGTGATTCCATTACACGTATTCGAAACGTTGTTAAGTATGTAAGAAGTTCTCTCATGAGAGCTAAAACATTCTAAGGTTGCATCGAAAGTGCGAGGATCACTTATAAGGGTTCCAGTTTGTCTTGATGTCACAATTAGGTGGAACTCCACTTATCTCATGTTGGACACTGCCTTAAAATTCAAAAAAAATTTTAAAATGGTGGAAGAAGATGATCATTCTTTCTTAATTGAGCTTGACTATGACACTCCTAAACATAAAGATTGGGAATATGCCAGAATTCTTTCAGTATTTTTTGAAGAAGTTTTATGATGTCACCAACAAAATATTTGGGACTTTGTATATCACTACGAATGATTATTATAATGAGATAACAACTTTATATAAAACTTTGAAACAAGCAGAGAAGGTTTCGGATCTTAGTTTGAAAGTTATAGGTGTAAAGATGAAGGAGAAGTTTGACAAATACTATAAGAGTTTTGAAAAAGTGAATGTGATGGTGTTGATCGTGGTAGTATTAAATCCAAGAAGAAAGATGAGCTATGTGCGGTATTGTTATAGACTAATCTATAATAATAGTGCGAAAGTTGATGAAATGTATGATAATATTAAAATTGCCCTGGAAATATTGTTTCATTTTTATGAAAAATCTTATCTTAATTCTTGTGATAGAAATTTGGGTGGTCAATTTTTTTTATTAATATTGATAGTAGTTGGTATCTTGATAGCCATGAGGAGGGTAAGAAAGATGATTTTGATTTGGTTGAGGATTTCAATTTAGACAAGACATTTGATATCCTTCTTCACGAGGAGAAAAAAGTGTTCGCAGGTAAGCTATCTAAGCTCAATAAGTATCTTAAAGCCGAACGTGAAGAAAGTCGTGATCTTAACTTATTAATGTGGTGGAAAACTACTGGCTAAAAGTTTGAAATTATTTTTTTGATGACTCGGGATATTTTATCTATTCCAGTAACAACCGTTACTTTAGAGTCGACTTTTAATACATCTAGTTGTGTGCTTGATAGCTTTCGAAGTTCTTTAACTCCTACAATGGTGGAAGCTTTGGTTTGCACTTACCATTGATTAAGAGGGGTTACCATGCCAATTAATGTTGAAGAGTGTATTGAGAATGCGGAAAGATTTGAATGGGGTAAGTCATTGATTCTTTTGTATATGTAATAAGTGAATGCTCTATTTAATATTTTGTTTTTGTTAGATATGAATGATGTTCATTTGGAGCTTACCGACAAATAGAGTTTGCAAGTTCAAGTGGAAGAAATATATGTGGTGAGATTTTTCATTAATTATTTGAGTTCAATTAAAAGTAATTATAGTTTAAAACTAATGTTGAGTTATCAGATATACTTATTGCAAGACTATTAGCAAGTTTAGCCGTGACTTTTGGGCTCTCGGCTTTGATAATATTTTGCTTGCTTGAACAAAGAATCTATTCCCCTCGGGCCACGCAACATTGAGTAATTCGGCGAGATGTATGGAGTTTGGTAGTTTAATGTTGAATGTCTTTCTCTTGTGTTAATTTTGAAATTTGATTTTGTTTTTTATTCCATGGAGAGTTTGTTCTAGATTAGTTATGACCCTTAATGGATGGTATTGAACAATGGCCATGCTATGTGTTGAATTTTTGTTGACTTGGGATTCTGTTTTTTCTTTTTTCTTTTTTTGCCTCTCTAATAACATTTGTGTTCATGAGAATGAAGATGAGTGTGTAAAGTATGTTTGAAAAGAAAAACTTCTCTGATATTTCAAATTTGTGTGGATCTTTGGCTTGTTTTTTTGTTTCATAACAATGCAAGGACATAGGGTATGATGCAGGATTTTAATTTTTGTCTCCATAAAGTGGACGTGTATAATTTAACAGGAAGTCACTTTGCTGGTCGCAAAGTGATTAAGGAAACTTCACTAGACCAGAAGCTCGTGCATCACTTTGTTGGTCATTACTATATATATTTTTTTGTTAAATGAAATGAAAACAAGTGATGGTCCATTGGAATGGACCGGGAACTAATCACTCCTATCATATAATGAAGTGTGACTTTTTTTCATGTGAATCAACTTGTAGAATGAATATCCGATAAATATTGATGGGGATAAGAACACTAAGGATGCGTTTGACAACTCGCTAAATAGTATTCGATTATGTTCTTTTGTTCCCAAGAATAGATTTGGAATATAAATTTGTTTGGTAATTTTTTTGTTTCTAGGAATAAATTTGTTCCCGAGAATAGATTTGAAAGATAATCAATAAGTAAAAAAAAGTTGTTTTTTTGTTCTTGGAAATAATTTTAGAATCAAGCCAATACTTTTTTTTTTCTTTTTTCTCCTCTTCTTGTTATTCTTCCTTCCCTCTTCTTCTTTCACCATCACCGTCATTGTCCATCGTCGCCGATTGCTGGTGATCAGTTGGTCAAGTTTCGGCGAGGTTGCTCGGCCAAGGCGAGGTCCAATGAGCTCGTCGGAGGCTAGGCGGGCCTCACCCAAACCTCTCTCGGCTATCGGCTAGCCTCACTTGGCCACCGGCTGAGCCTTAGCCTCGCCGGGCTACCGTGAGGTCGGTGTCCCCGGCCAAAGCGAGGCTGACCTCGCAGTGGCCCAGCGAAGTTGAGCTTTACCGGCGGCTAGGCTAGCTCAGCCTTGCCAAATCTAGGTGAGGCTCCTCACTTAGTTAAGGCTCGGCTGACAAGGTGTGGGCAATCGACCAAAGCTTGAAGAAGAAGAGAAAGAAAGGAAAAAAAAAGAAAAAGAAAATTGTTTGGATTAGAAATTTAAGAACGGTACTAAATGCAATTTTATTCCAGGAATATAAATTTTAGACAGTTATCAAACGCCTTAAAATGTTTGAAAATTATTTCCGTGAACAAAATATAAAAAAAAAAAAATAATTTCTGATCAGAAATTATTTTCGAGAACAAAATAGTTATCAAACACACCATAATAATACCATAAGGGCTCTTACTCTTTATGCTTATCTGAGTGGCACATTAATGTGAATTGTTCAATTGAGTACTTATTTTGACAATTCATTTCACGTGACATTTTAAATCATATTTTTTTAAGTCAATCTGACTTTTTAGAAAAAATTAAAGTTTTACATGGACAATTTTTCGTCTTATGTGACGAGCTAACAAAATGGCAGGCATTTTTTAAGAAGTCTCTCTCTATGAAAATCGTAGACTCCATAGGAAAATTTTTACTGAACTTCTTGTCACCCTCTATCGCTCATTCTCACCTTGTTTTCACTTGCTTTGGGGCAAAAGAACACCCCAAGTGCCAAAACTCGGCACAATGGGACACTTAAGTGCCAAAAGTTATAAAAATGACATTTAAATGCCACATTTTTTTAAAGTGGGACACTTAAATCCACCTCCGGTGAATGCCGGCTAGAAATCTTACGTGGCAATTAAATATTAATATTGCTCGCCTACGTGACTTGCCGGAAAGCTGACTCAGCTCTAATTCATCCAAAACGATGTTGTCTCCCCAATTGCCCTAAATCTAAAACCCTAAATCGAGCAAAATCCCATTGAAGCGCTGGAGCCCTAATCCCAAACCCTAATTCAATTTGCCCCAAATTATACAGTTGAATATTGGAAATTGAGAGCAGGACTTTCAATAGTGGCTTAAATTCCTCTCGCCAAAGCGAAGGAGAAGGCGGGCGTTTTTGTTTTTGTGGGTTACCAAGTCCAATAAGAACATTGTGGACTCGAATGAATCCCGGGAGAAGATTCTATGGATGTGCTTGATATAGAGACGGGTTGAAGTGCAAATATTTCAAATGGGTCGAGGCGAAATTCTCTCACCGAGCCATAGAGGTGATATTAGACCCACTTGATGGATGATATCAACCTTCGTTTATGCTTGTTGACGACTTGGACGATGTTGACTCAATGCAAGCTCAAGCATCTTCCGCTAACCATTTGAAAAATGAAGTTTCAAGGATGAAAATTGAACGGAAGTGTTACCAAGCGTTTATTGTGTTGTTGTTTTTTTGTCTATTCTACTTTATGATGAAATGTAAAGTACTGGAAGATGAGAAGAGATTTCTCCGACTGCCATAGTTGTAAATGAGTGGACAAATGTACTTGTTTTGGATGAAATGTAACTTATTTTTTTGGAAGATGAGAAGAAGTTTTGTGCTGTCATATGTATTATGTGTTACTTCTTGTGCTTGTAAGGAGGTCAAGGAAAGGGAATGAATGAATAAATGAAATACTGTTTGTATTATATTTTTGCTTATTCTTGAATATAAACCGGCAAGGATGGAATGTACATTGGGTCAATGTGTTGTGGTGATTTCTTTACTTGAACTGAATATAAATCAGCAATAAACATTGAATTGAATGGAGTTGCCATAAGTTGAATCGAATATATAAACCAGCAGCTTCTTTGGTTTGCTGCAAATTAGCATATACATAGGACAAACACAAGTGATTACTCGAGTGCTATAAGTTGTATTTAGTGATCACTTAAGTGCCGGTCGTGATAAAAAAAAAAAAATCATTTAAGTGTCAAGTTATTATTAAAAGTAATCACTTAGGTGCTACTTGTGGTTAAAAGTGAACAAAAGTGCCAAGTTTTTTAGAATGTGATCAGTTAAGTACCATTTTTTTTTTTTGTATGTTTCCTCTATAAATTGCACCAGTCACCAGCCGTCACCGCCGCACACCACTGGCCATCATCGGCCTCCAGCTATCACCACCAGCCACACTAGGCATCCTAGGCACTCACTTGAGCCACCACCAACCACCATTGTGCTTATGGTGTGTTGTTGCAAAAGTTGCTGGTGCAAGATGTGCATATTGCACACTTGCATCTTGCACCGGGTGCAGCACAAGCCCCTAACCCAATAATAAACCCACCATTACTAGGCATCAACAGCCACTACTAGCAACACCAGCATCTTAGTTACCACACCAGCATGCAGCCACCACCATAGACCCATCATTAGTAGTCACTGCTGGTAGTGGGTGGTGGGTCTATTGCAAAAGGGGCTTGTGCAAGCTATGCACACTGTACACTTGCACCAGTACTAGGTGCAACAAGAACCCCCAACCTAACCCCCACAATAGACCCACCACCACCAGGCTTCACCAGCCGCTACCACCAGTCACACGAGCACCCCAACCATCACCACAGATCCACCACCAAAAGAAGTAAGTAAAAGCAAAATCAAAAAAATGAAAAAAGGCAAAAATGACAAGCAACAAGATCATTCTATTGATATTGAAATGAAGTCTCACATACTCAATGACAAACTAAAACAAAAAAAAAACAAACATCCACAGCAAATTATAAATAAAACAATTGACTCATTAGTCCCACAAACCATATCTCGTTCCATTTCATCAATCAATATGCATAATGCCTCATGTTTGTGCTTCTTTTGATGGATCTTTCACTTCATTCATAATCCTTACACTTTTTTTAATTAGACGTGCGACTTCTTCAATTTGTCTCGTGATGCATTGATTCTAATGGAGCTGCAATTGTCCTAGGCTGAACTGATTTAGAAGGAGCTGCAACTGTTGTAGGCTGAACTAATTCAGATGGACCTGCAATTGGGTTCTTCTTACTCTTATTTCTTGTTGGCGCAACTGATGTCTTCTTCTTTGTTGGCGCAGCCGTTAATTCTTGAATTGGGCCTTGAGAGATAAGAACCTCTAAACTTCTCCCAAACTACAAAAAGAAAACTCAATTATCAACAAAAGTTTGCAACATAAATTAAATTAAATTCAGCATATAAAAATTACATTGAGAATGACTATTCCAGTACGCTAATCTATATAAAGGCCATAACCATATTGTTTTAGCATATTCCCAAGAGCCCATCTTGTTCGAAGGAGAGTGTCACTTTTAGGTACTTGTGATTGGTTGGCCATTCTTCTTGCATGTGATTTCTTGGGCTCTTGTTTTAGCTATTCAACTACAGTAGAGGCTTCTTCGGCCAATTCTTCAGCTAGGCGTCTTCTAGATGGCCTTCTTATAACTGGCCCTTGATTTGGCTTTCTTTTGGTTGTTCTTCTATTTAGCCCTTCAACTTTAGTGACATCTTCTGTTGGCTTTTGTGGTGGCTCTTGTGATGACCCTTCTAATGGCCTTTGTGATGGATCTTGTGGTGGCCCTTCAGTTGGGCCCTCTATTGGCAGCTGAGCTCTAGCTTGCTTTCTTTGAATTTGAGAAAGACGCAAAGGACATCATAAATATAATATCAGACCATATAACAATGTAAAGAAAAACTAAACCCAAATTATTGAACTTACTGGGTATTTTTTTCTCTGCTGCTGAAGAATAGTCAACTTAATTGGCCCTTTAGTTGCTTCGACCAATCCTTTAGCTAGCTGTCTTCTATCTTGCCTTCTTCGAATAGGCCCTTCAATTTCAGGTATAACAGGGCTTCGGCCAATCCTTCACGTGTCATTCTCGTGACCTGAAAAAGACAAAAACATTACATACATGTCAATTGTATCTATGTACATATTTGTAATAAACCAGAAAACAACATAAACACAAATGTCATGACTTACTAGGTTTCTTGTCGTTGACTGAAGAATAGTCGACCCACTTCGCTTTTCTGTTTGTACTTTTCCAATTGTCCCTTCACTAGGCCCTTCGGCTCGCCTCAATTGTTCCTACTATTTCATTAATTGACAACCTTTAGTATTGTGCCATGCTATGTGGCAATAAGAGCACATCATCTTTACACCTGTCCTACTCATCCTACGCTGACTTGAGACATCTCCCTCCGTCATTCTTCGTTTTCTTTTTGGCCTTCCCATTTTCTTCTTTAGTGGCAAAGGTTGAGGTGCTTCATGATCCGTTGACTCCCAAAACTTGCTACTTCTGATTGGTTGCATCATAAATTGGTACGAAATAAGATATTTCGGTTTCTTGTACTAATCATCAATGTAGTCCTCTATGTTGTGGCCATTCAATTGGATAGCACATATGGTATGTGTATAATGAATTCCACTTAGTTGTCATGCTTTACATGAATGTTTCCTCGTACCTAAATGGACAACATACTTATCGGAACCCTTCATTATCTCATATCCTTCATCTCCTTTCCAAATGGAATGACAATACCTATTTGCAGCTAAGTTCTCATCCAATTTCTTAGCAATCCTAGGACCACATTGCCTAGTCCACTTTGCAGCCTCCTCTCTTTGTCTGTGCAGCCAAATCATGACCATAACCCGTATGTTTTCAAGCATCGAGATGATTGGTTTGTATCTGGCATCTATTATTCTCCCATTGAATGTTTCGTAGATGTTGTTATCAATGTTATCGCACTTGAATTCTTCATTGAAGAACGCCTTACACCAATACTTCGGTTCTGTTTGGAATAGTGCATCATAACCTTCATTTGTCAATTGAAGCGGCTCTTCTTTGGACATCCTAAAGTCAGCCATATGCGTGCTATTTGCTAGAACATCAATGATTCTGGTCGGAATTTCAAACGCTATCAAGTACTTATTGGTTAAGTACCACAATAGTGTTTTTATAGATCTTCTTTCTGAATTGCCCAATTTGCATTAAATATGGCATGTGCCGCATTGTCACATTTGCTCATTCGATGTTCGGTCTTTGATCTTTTCGATCTTGTATTTCACACCATGGTTGAGCATGTGAATGCTTGGTTGAGGTCTTTTGAACATGACAATAACATTTTTCTTCATCATCGGAATGTGCTGGTTTCAAAAGAGTATTTTGAAAACCAAAACTAGTCCTTATCTTTGCTATCCGAATGGGGTTTTTTGTTTAAATAATTCAAAATAAGAAATGAGATAAGAATTCAAATGATTCCATGTTGGAATGATAATATCAAAAATCAAACAATTGACCAAATTTTTTCAAAAAGCAAATTTTATTACCTTTTGTTGGTTCCACTTTTGTGAATTTCTTTTCCCCAAGGTGGAGGAGGATTCTTCTTGATGGTATTTTCATAATCTCCTTTAGCAAAGGGATCAAGAGCTTTGCAATATTTGGGACAAAATCCCCGAGATAATTAATTATCCCAAGAAATTGCTGAACTTCTTTTTTCGTGAGATTTTCTTGGAAATTTTAACAATTCCGAGCAATATGCGGCCCTGGGTAGTATGTACCTTTGTTGAGGTGCATACCAAGAAATTCGATTTCCGTCTGGGCAATATTCATCTTTCGTTGAGAAAGCATGATGCCATGCTTTCGACAATTTCGAAAAAGCTTGTTCAAGGAGTTGGCGGTGTGGCTCATCGGGGATCAGAGAAGGATATCATCAATGTATACTTTGCAGCACTTGAGAGAATTGGTTGGAAGATACGACACATGGCCTTTTGGAAAAGGGATGGTGCTACCTTTAGGCCAAAAGGAAGAACTTTCCTTTGGAAGTCTGGTTCGGAATACGTAAGTTTTTTGTCTTCGGGATGGATGCCCAATTGCCAAAATCCGGCTTTGAGGTCGAATTTGGAATAGATATGGGACTTTGTTAATCCAAAGAAAGAGAGAAACTCGGGAAGGTAAAGGGAATTTGTCATCCCTGGAGGAAAAGATTGAGAGGCTGATAGTTGATTATCAGTCTCATTTTCCCTTTGGTTTGCTTGACACGCTTATTGACATAAAAGGCTTCACAAGCCCATTGGGAATTGGAGATTTCAATAAGGTCTTGTTGCAATAGTTGAGCATTCCCTTTGGGCTAAAACCAAGTGTTCGGCTTCATTCCCATGTGGCTCGCCTTGGTTGGATTTATATCTTCATTCTTTTAAAAAGGAAGGCGAACAAAGAATTCTGGATTTTCCCATAAAGGATGGGAACACTTTTGGCAAATTCGAGTGGGATTAGAACAAGATTCTAACGACTTTGCATAAGTGGATCCAAACTCATTTGAATGGAAAAGAGCCTCGAATATTGACAAAGAGAGAATTGGTCCTTGTACCTAAGACCTTTTCCGGGAATAATAATGAAGCTGTGAAATCGAGTCATGACGTCCCAACCAATGATTAAGTCTTTGTTGGGAAGATTGGATCCAAAGATTTTCGTGGTAAATCGAGCATTGGGGAAAGAATGATTCTGGAGTAGTTCTTACATTTGTGGAGAAAGTATCTCGAGGCGAGTTGAAGTATCGGACATAAGGAGTCCAATACTCATCAGGGAGAACTTTGGTATCCAAAATTGAACAACTTGCTCCCGTATCAATAAGGGCAATAACAGTGATAGGCTTAGCAAACTTTGAGGTGAGGATTTTGACCGGAAAATGAGGAAGTGAGTTTGACTTGAGAATATGTCAAGGCTTTGTTCGCAGATGTGGGTGATATGTGAAAGATATCTTCATCGAGTCCGAATCTTGGTGTGATAACAAGGAATGATACAAATGGTTTGTTAATGTTCTTCATCGCAGAGAATAATGATTCAACATCATCATTTTCAAGAGAAATACCTGTTTCATTCTCAATTTGATGTATCAAATGATGTTGACCTTTTTTGGCTTGGGGACAGTTTTTGGCAAAATGTCCTTTCTTGTTGCAAACGTAGCAACGATTCGATTTTTTATGGCCCGTGCGATCCTTTCTCTTTCGTAGGTATCGCCATTTCTTCTTTCGGAAGTTCTTGTGGCCATATTTGGACTTTTCATCGAGAACTTCTTGAAGTGATTCTTCTTTCGAGAATACTTTCCGCAAGTACCATCACGGTCTTCTTTGGAACATTTGATCTTTAGCTTTTGGCGAGAACAGCTGTCTCGAGGCCTTTATCCTTGTTGATGTAGGATTGGACCATTCGGCGCTTTAGACATATTTCTTCAAGACATAGATGGATCTCTTGTTGTATTTCTCCCAGGGGGAATATCCTCGTACTCTCTTTTGTCTTGCAACGAATGATCTTTCGACCATTTGGGACGGTTCTTGGGGGAAGAAGTCGGGAAAACATGCTTTCGATTTGAATCGGCTCCAATTTGGTAAAAGAGCTGGAGCATTATTCGATAATGCTTATCAAGATGTTTATTCTGGAAAGAACAACATTTTCTTTCGAAGAACTCTCTTCTTTTCATCTCTATGAGATCGGTGGGTTTTCCCACAAAGAAGTGGTATAGGATGGTAATGGCTTGGCTAAAATTTGGTGACATCGAAAATGAATCGGGTCTTGTTCGATATCGATTTCCACCAAAGCTTAAGGCTTCCGTGAACACGGTAACGAAGTTGTAAAGGACATCATTCATGTCATGGTTGGTGATGGACTGGGTATTTAACGGTATGGAATTCCTCAAGTCTTTCGGCCATTTTTGATAGGGAATATCATCGATGGAGAAAAACTGCTTTGATGCCATTGACACATGATTTCTTGGATTGTCCCGAATAATCTAAAGGATTTGAGTATCGAACAACCCGATCCCATCCACAAGATCTTCTCACATCATGTCTACAGAACCTGAAATTCTCGAAGCACCTGTTACTTTTGCTCCTTCTACATCATCTTCAACTCCTCCGAGTTTCGTGTTTCTAATGCTTCTAAGATAGATTATCTTTATGAAGTCTCTCTTAGTGATGAAACCAAGATCTCGAAACCCAGCTTCCTCTCATGAACCCGTACTCGCTTTTGCTAAACCCAACTCATCATTCTCACCCATCCGCTCCATCCGCCAACTTATTCATCAAACTCCAAAGCAAGTAAAAGAGTACGTCCAGTCCTCTAAGTTCGATCAACATCCCATTCCTGCTACTGAAAAGGAGTACTTCGTTACTCTTCAGATCCCTCCAGAATTCCCCAGACAATGGGTCCAACAAGGATACACTCATGTTCATTATGGCGCTGTTCGTCTTGCTCTCACTTTTCATGGCCGTAAAGGCCTACCCGTTGTAGCCAGAATTGCCTTGTTAGATACCAGATTTTTACAATACCAAAGCATGCTCCGTATTGGTACCTGTTCAAACTACTCTAAATGCCGGAACAGTTTTTGTGACTCTGTATCCCAACTTTAACATTGCTTTGTCGATCCCCGCCTACTATCCTTCTTAAAGGTTCAAGTCCGACTCACCTTTGGAGCTCCTCAAACCGCCGACTCGTAGCTGCAACTCGCACTACCGAGATGGTTTATCGAGTACGTAACCATGCTCTTGATCTAAATTTCAACAATGGTAATGAAGATGCTTTGTTTATCTCCATGCGAGAATGATCGGGCATCCGTATTCATGTCCCTCGACAAATACCCAAGGACACGTTGGCCAAGCTCCTCCCGAGACTTGGATCACCAACTACGAAAAGCCGCACCAACATAACAAGCCGGTCCGGTCTACGGACTCGAGTTCATTCGGAAAAAAGATGGAACCTGTTTCCATCAAATTTGGCAAGGAAAAGGAAGAAAGTCCCTCTATCTTCCAAACACTCTTCATGATCGAACCATGTGTTCCTAAATCCATTTCCGAACCAGACCCAAAAAAGCTTGTTCGACACTTTAATGGTGATGGACATCCTGTCCATTACTATAAAGACAAAGATGGTCACTGTTTCTGGGATCCTTTTTGCCAATGTCCCTATTGTATGAATTCTCCTGATGAGGTAAATCCATATGACAGGCCTCCACCCAGACGCAAAAGGCCAAAGGATAAAGTATACCAAAGGTATTTAAACGGAGACCCCTCCGTTGATACCCTTGGTGAGTGTGATAAATACCAGTTCATGGTTTCCTATGCACCACCTCCGCCACCGAGGTTCGTACTACACCCCAAGTTCCACCAGATCTACCCAAATCACCTCCACCATCACCACCTCGGAAAAAAACAAGCTCTTTCACCGTTCTATAAGCCAATCTTAAAATGGGCCAAGAAACACTCTTACCCATTTGAAGCTCAATGAGAAACACCACCTATTTCCTCTATTGCCATGTTTCAAGACTCGATTTTCCCCTCTCGGTCGAGAAGGTTCTAAACTCTCGTTTCCCAACCCAGAGGAATTCATTGACCCACAAGGCAGATATCGTCATATTCCTAAAATCCCTACCCCCACTGATGTGGATGAACATGGGAAACAGAAAAAGACCTCTGCTGCTGAAGCTGTATTAAACTGGCAATCAGAAACTCTGCTGGCACAAAACAATGCTTTCAAAGCAATTGATTCCAAGATAGGAATTGTGCAACAAGACCTCAGAAAATATGACGAGACTACCAAGAAGATGATTTTTGAATTCCGTAAGAGGCTAAATGCCTTGGAATCGTGGCAACGGCTAGGCTATCATTACCTAGAAAGCCCGAACCAGGAGATAGAAAAGCTCAAAAGACAAATCCAACTTCTTGAAGAAGGAAGATTCGAGACCTTTTGATCCATTTGCCACCCAGAAGAACTGGATACTCACCTCCGCCACCCCAGACATCTATCTTTGCTGCAATTCCACCGGATCTCTCCAGAAAGGAAACGGATATACGAGATCGGATCAAAGAGTTGAATAAGAAAAGAGGAAAAGAGAAAATTCCTACGAGAATCATGTTCGGTGGTTATAAGAGAAAAACCAGATCGATGATGCTAGCAAATCCATTAGAATCCTTTCTAAAGGATTTGAGTATCGAACAACCCGATCCCATCCACAAGAATGATCTACCTCTCCCAAATGAGCAAACTCTCTTAGAACAAAGCGATTCTCCCACTTCGATACCGAATCGATTTAGTATCATCTTCTTCATCTTTCTCAATTCCGAACTTGATCCCCTTCCTATTGTACCAGTAACCTCTTCCATATTCATGGTGATCCTCCGGATCGGAAATGGAATCAAACTACTCGATCCGAGAGATTATTCGGGACAATCCAAGAAATCATGTGTCAATGGCATCAAAGCAGTTTTTCTCCATCGATGATATTCCCTATCAAAAATGGCCAGAAAGACTTGAGGAATTCCATACCTGGTTAAATACCCAGTCCATCACCAACCATGACATGAATGATGTCCTTTACAACTTCGTTACCGGGTTCACGGGAAGCCTTAAGCTTTGGTGGAAATCGTATCGAACAAGACCAGATTCATTTTCTGATGTCACCAAATTTTAGCCAAGCCATTACCATCCTATACCACTTCTTTGTGGGAAAACCCACCGATCTCATAGAGAAGAAGAGGAGTTTAGAAAGCCATAGAGGTTTTACAAAACACTCACTTTACTTAAAGGGGACTCTGCCCAACACAATACACCCTCCTTGCCTTTTATAGACAATAAGAGGTCACAAACAAACAAGGACCAAGCTCACGGGTCCAGGGAACAAAAGGGGCACCCGAAACTTTCGGGAGGGAATTATTCGCACGATATGAACAAGAATCGTACTATGAACGGTACTTTCCCTAGCCTGCGCTACGGTAAAAGTGAACAAAGTGCCGGCGGCGGCTTTTGACGGTCTCGTCCGTCATGAGCATTGTAGTCATAGTCCGAGTCATCGAGCCGTTTCTTTCTTGCTGCTAGAAGATGCGCCTCATATTTTTGTTCAAGAGCTTCAAGATCTTCGGTGAGAGGATCTGTTTCGGTTGACGTGATGAGGATGCTTCTTCATGAGCATGGTGGGATGCTTCTTCTTGAGCCCGGTTTGTATTGTCATCTTTCGTAGTGTCGGCGGGAATGCTTGGTTGAGGCCAATGGGATGATTGTGCATAATAGGAAGTGTCAATTTGAGATAGGGACAAGGGTCCTTGGGCGTAGGGATCTTGAGAAAGAGGACCTCCCCAACGGTCATAGGGGTCCTGGGTGGATTGGACAGTGTCATGTGCTCTTGTCATTTCATCATCTTGGGATGATTCTGCTTGTCTAAATTGCCTGAGTGCCTCTTTAGCCTCTGGAACTAGGTCATAATGATCCCATGCAAAGTAGGTTCATTATAGTTCCACACATTTTCAGGAATAGTTTTGTTCTCTTGGCACAAGATTCTCTGGAGTTCTCGGTATTGGAGTTGACAGGTTCGGACAGACATTGGATAGGTTTTGTGAATCCGAGCCTCTTTGCTATCCGAATGGGGTTTGTAGGATGTGGTTCCTATTTCCAGAGGAACATCAATGATGCTGCCATTATTTCGGCAAAAATACCATGGACGTCTAAAGAACAGGATGGTATGGACTTCGAGGATTTGGTGTTGTGGTTCTTAGTTCTTTTTCCAAAGATGTTTCCGGTGAGTGGGAGGGTAGAACCAATTGAGAAAGTCTAAAAGATTCTGATCACTTTCTCTTTCAATATTTTTTCCAAGTAAGAATATCTGGTGAGGTTGGCAATGAATCTTCGGTCGGAATTTCAAACGCTATCAAGTACTTATTGGTTAAGTACCACAATAGTGTTTTGAGTCGATCGGGAAATCATCTTCTTTCCAGATAAGAGGATGTATGAATGGATAATCTGGATTTAGTCCGCAAGGATAAAGAATCGAACCCGCATTAAATCTCGACAGATCGTGTGGCATTGCCACATGAGGTTTCCAGCATTTTCGGTGAGATTGTCATTCTAGATTTGCTCAATAATCTCCGGGGATATTTCCAGCTTGGCGGGTCTTTGATCTTTTCGATCTTGTATTTCACACCATGGTTGAGCATGTGAAAAGGGTCTTTTGATGTACATGTTAATTTCAGTGGTGCCTTTGGTCTTGACAAGAAATCAGCAAGAACATTTTTCTTCCCGGAATGTGTTTGGTTTCAAAAGAGTATTTTGAAAACCATTCAGCCCATCGAAGCAACCGAGAATTCGGGATCTCGCTTTTGTTTAAACTTGGTCATCCGAGGAAAGGATGCCATGTCTAATTCTACCAGAAGTGATGGCCGATGAGATGGAATTCAAACTTCTTGATTCCATTTTTTCTTGCTAGGATTTCTTTAAAAGTGGAATGATAATGCATTTCGATTGAGAAAACTTTCCACTTTTGTGAGCACAAATGTGTCTCTTACCATCAATTTCTTCAAGGAGAATAGCTGCCCGGTATTCATCACGGCATCGGTTTGAAGAATTCTTTTACCTGTTGATGGTATTTTCAATGGTGGGAGATTCTGCATAATCTCCTTTAGTTCAAGAATCGCTTTTTTGTCTGAATTTTTCCCCAAGGTGGAGGATTCTTCTTCAAAGCATGGTTGCAAAGGGATCAAGAGCTTTGCAATATTTGGGACAAAATCCCTGAGATAATTAATTATCCCAAGAAATTGCTGAACTTCTTTTTTCGTGAGATTTTCTTCAGGAAATTTTAACAATTCCTGAGCAATATGCGGCCCTGGGTAGTATGTACCTTTGTTGAGGTGCATACCAAGAAATTCGATTTCCGTTGGGCAATATTCATCTTTCGTTGAGAAAGCATGATGCCATGCTTTCGACAATTTCGCAAACCTGTTCAAGGAGTTGGCGGTGTGGACTGCTCATCGGGGTAGAGAAGGATATCATCAATGTATACTTGCAAAGCACTTGAGAGAATTGGTTGGAAGATACGACACATGGCCTTTTGGAAAAGGGATGGTGCTACCTTTAGGCCAAAAGGAAGAACTTTCCACTGGAAGTCTTTGGTTCGGAATACGTAATCCTGTTTTTGATCTGTCTTCGGGATGGATGCCCAATTGCCAAAATCCGGCTTTGAGGTCGAATTTGGAATAGATATGGGACTTTGTTAATCCAAGAAAGAGAGAAACTCGGAAGGTAAAGGGAATTTGTCATCCTGGAGGAAAAGATTGAGAGGTTGATAGTTGATTACCAATCTCATTTTTCCTCTGTTTTGCTCAAGCACGCTTATTGACATAAAAGGCTTCACAAGCCCATTGAGAATTGGAGATTTCAATAAGGCCTTGTTGCAATAGTTCGAGCATTCCCTTTGGGCTAAAACCAAGTGTTCGGCTTCATTCCCATGTGGCTCGCCTTGGTTGGATTTATATCTTCATTCTTTTTAAAAGGAAGGCGAACAAAGAATTCTGGATTTTCCCATAAAGGATGGGAACACTTTTTGGCAAATTCGAGTGGGATTCGAACAAGATTCTAACAGCTTTTGCATAAGTGGATCCAAAGTAAACTCATTTGAATGGAAAAGAGCCTTCGAATATTGACAAATTCAGAGAATTGGTCCTTGTACCTAAGACCTTTTCCAGGAATAATACGAAGCTGTGAAATCTGAGTCATGACGTCTCAACCAATGATTAAGTCTTTGTTGGGAAGATTGGATCCAAAGATTTTCGTGGTAAGCGAGCATTGGGGAAAGAATCGGACGATTCGGAGTAGTTCTTACATTTGTGGAGAAAGTATCTCCGAGGCGAGTTGAAGTATCGGACATAAGGAGTCCAATACTCATCGGGAGAACTTTGGTATCCAAAATTGAACAACTTGCTCCCGTATCAATAAGGGCAATAATGGTGATAGGCTTAGCAAACTTTGAGGTGAGGATTTTGACCGGAAAATGAGGACGTGTGAGTTTGACTTGAGAATATGTCAAGGCTTTGTTACTCGCAGATGTGGGTGATATGTGAAAGATATCTTGATTCTCGAGTCCGAATCTTCGCTGGTGTGATAACAAGGAATGATACAAAGGGTTTGTTGACTGTTCTTCATCAGCAGAGAATAATGATTCAACATCATCATTTTCAAGAGAAATACCTGTTTCATTCTCAATTTGATGTATCAAATGATGCTGACCTTTTTTGGCTTGGGGACAGTTTTTGGCAAAATGTCCTTTCTTGTTGCAAACGTAGCAACGATTCGATTTTTTATGGCCCGTGCGATCCTTTCTCTTTCGTAGGTATCGCCATTTCTTCTTTCGGAAGTTCTTGTGGCCATATTTGGACTTTTCATCGAGAACTTCTTGAAGTGATTCTTCTTTCGAGAATACTTTCCGCAAGTACCATCACGTCTTCTTTGGAACATTTGATCTTTAGCTTTTGGCGAGAACAGGCTGTCTCGAGGCCTTTATCCTTGTTGATGTAGGATTGGACCATTCGGCGCTTTAGACATATTTCTTCAAGACATAGATGGATCTCTTGTTGTATTTCTCCCAGGGGAATATCCTGTACTCTCTTTTGTCTTGCAACGAAGGATCTTTCGACCATTTGTTATCTTCAAATCAGTCATCATATTTTTTAAGAACCAGCACCAATTGTCCTTGTTCTTTACCCTCACAATAGCCCAAGCCAATGGAAATATTTGGTTATTCGCATCTCTTTCAATTGTGGCTAGCAATTCTCCCTTGCACAAGCCCTTCAAAAACCAACCGTCCAATTCTATAATTTGTCTACAACCAGATAAAATCCTCGTTCGCATGCATTGCAAAATAAACATAGAACTTATCGAATTTAGTCTCACTATCAGGAAGTGGTCTCTTCACGACCTCTACATACACTTTATTTTAAGGATTTTGCAGCCCACACTCCCAAGCATAATCCCACAACTATCCATATTCACTGCTGTACTGATCAATGAGTATTTTCATCACCTTTTGCATTGATTCCTGGATATATTGATGCCTACACACTTTTTTACTAGCATCCTAAACTCAGTACTCTTCATTTGGGGAATCAGCTCAATTAGATCAAAGAAGTGCTTGGACAACCATGCACTTGTTACCCTTTTATTTTCAAAATTAATGGAACAAGTATGTTCATTTTAGTAGGCTCTAATTTAGAAGGATCCACTTCTCCTAACAAATGTGTCATAATTTTCCATGGACAATTTTGCTACAAACACCTAGTTCTTACAAAAGTCTTAGTGTTTCTAATGAAGTTAATATTCCTTTGTGCAGCAATGGAGTTCTTCAGTATAGATTCCCTAAATTGTTTCACATCTTGAAATTTCACACCTACCGACAAAGTAGGAGAGGCAATGAATGGATCATAAGAATGAAATTTACCTTTCCTTCTATGCACAACTCCTTAATCTTCTTTAAGCTCATCCTGGGAAATAGCATTCTCGACGCTTTCTTCATAATCAGTCTCCTCGCCAACAGCACCAACATCTACAAGGCCTTCGGCCCTATTTGGAACTTCATCAGTTACCTGCAAAGCTGCAAACTTATTTGTCAAAAAATCCCTTTGTTTTTTTCTTGACTGTACAAGCTCCTCGTCGTCGTCGTTATCACTTACGAAATTTTCAGCAGGCAACCCTTCATCGTCATCATCACTGGATTCAGCTACTTCTCAATCTAATCCAGTAATTGTGACATCACCTATGTCATCATCACTTTGGTGAATTGCATTTGTGCCCCTCTCCTCTCCATCATGTATATCCTACCCTCCTCCATCCCTAACTTTAGTACTACCTTGAATACTATCTTCTTCTTGTCCTACTTGGGTGCTCTCTCCATCATCATCTTCATCCTCACTATCACTATCATACTCAACGTATATTTTTACTTCTTCGCCATGAAGATAATGGTATAGAACATCCCTAAAACCATTATCATATTCTAAGCTTCTCAAATAATCTCTTAAGCCTTTCCCAGGAACACAATACAACAACTTTTGAACTTTACAAGGCAAATAAGTCACTATATCCCTAACAAATCCTATATAAGATGTCTTCTTTATATCAACAAAGATGGTGCCCTCATTTCCACCCTCATACTTCCACTCATCCTCCTCAATCACAAAATTCCCACCGTAGCAAACCGTGACAGCGACACGATCCTTATCATAAGCCATTTTTGCACCAAGAAAAAAAGGAATTACCTTTTGGGACCATATCCACAAAGAACAACAAACAATTGCACATGGAAGTCTCCCTACTCTCATGGACTTTATTAAAGAAAAGGGAAGAGGGAAAATATGCACATGTTAGGCCATTTATTAGAAATATACCATCTACGACAAAAAGAGGTCCCCACACTAACAATATGCCCCTACATGACAGCCAAAAAAGAGGTCACCACTTTGATTATTTGCCTTCCATTCCCTTAAAATATTAACCAAAAAATAAAGGTCCTAACAACAAGCACTGGTCCTCACGACACCCATTTCAACACTTCGATTTAAAAAAAGTAACCAGACGTCCCCACAACAATCACTTCCGAGCATTCGAGGTCGCACATCACATTTCACATCTAACCCCTAAAAATCATCATCGCACATTACAATACCACATCCAAGCTCTAAACACATATCACAGTAGCACCGTTCTAAGTCACACATCACAATAATTGTTTATCTTCGAGGTTGAGCCCTAATTTTCCCCTCATTGAATCCTACATTTTGAGGCCGAGCCCTAAATTGCCAATCTAAACCCCCATTAGGGTTCTAGTACCATTTCTGACCCCTAAATCACACATCAAAGCACCATCCAAGCCAACCTCCACATTTCCCTGCCGAGCCCCAAATTTTCCATCGAAGCCCTAATAAATGAATTCAAGCCCTAATTTCATCACAGGGGAGGGGGAGAAGGGGCCAAACCTGGAGGAGCAACGATGGCAAGCGGCGACAACCACCAACGATGGCAACCAACGACGGCAACCAATGACCACCTCTAGGCATGAACATCAAAGAGAGAAGGGCCTTAGATCTAGTGTGAACGAGAGTGAACGGGGAGGAATGGCGACGGCTAGGTCTGCTTAAGCCAAAATAACCTAAACGACGTCGTTTAGCACCAAGGAAAAACAACGTCGTTTAGGTCGGTAAGTTAGCGTGGATGGACAACGTCGTTTTTGTCGTCTACGTGTGCTTTTTTTTTTTTTTTTTTTAAATGTTTGCCACCTCAGTAAAAGATGTTGCCGGAAAATGCCACGTATGCAATTTGGCCGGATTTTTTCGCCGGTGGCATTTAAATGATCAATTTTACTTCGATTTTGGCATTTAAGTATCACTTTCGTAACTTTTGCCACTTAAGTATCTCTTTGTGCCAAGTTTTGGCATTCCAGGTGTCCTGGTGTCCTTGCTTTGGCTTGGATGCGTAGTCTTGGGACTTTGACGCCACCCCTCACCCGTTGTCCATTGTCGCTCTCTCTTCTCTATCCTTGTGCTTCCTCTAAGAGCCCAAAATCTGTTGGTAAACGAAATAAATAAATGGTGATGGTGACTCCTAAAGAGAGAATGTGTAAGATGGTGACTCCTAAAGAGAGAATGTGTAAGATAATCTCTTTTCAAGGTAGGGTTCTTCACACGAACAAATTACCCCCTCCCTTTCCCTCACTTGCTCTGAGAACCCCAATTTTGGGTTGGAAGTAGCGAGATTTCTTCACCTACTTTGTCAATTTGGTTTGAATTGAATTTGGGTTATTAATATTCTTTAAATAATTTGATATTCACTCTATTTTCATTTTCTATTAAAAATTCATTTTAAATTCATGTCGAACGCTGTTATATAGTAAATTAATGTCATGGGCACTCAAGTGAATGATTTTTATATAATAAAAATAAAATTACTGTATAATAGTTATGTCGCTTATAACATTCATATTCCAATATGCATCAGCTATTGCAGTCTTCATTGGTAATTGGGTCAAGTTGATGTTAGATATATCTCCGGACGAGCAGCGACACAAAGCAGAAAGAGATTCACGAGCTATGGAAGAAATTTCATCAGAGATGCTATTGAAGTCATGGCAGCTGGTTTTTTTACATTATCAAAAGCAGAACAAGCTTACACTAGCGGTGACATCGAGCCAAGATGACAAGAAATGCACGACCTTCACCCACTTCATTTAGTTGACATTGCAGGCACGAAACTACGGTGCCTATTACCTCAAAATCTCAGTAGCTTTCCCTGCCCAATTCAGTTTCCCACAGGAATAAGGGAGTCTGAGCACTCATGCTCGGCGTCATTGAAAGGGTGATCACCACCCTCTGCATCAACCGCATTGTAGAAATAATCACCTTTACCATCCAGAAGTGGTCTGGACTCCTTAATGCAGCTCCATTTGTGTTTATGCACCGCATTCTCTTCCTTGCTCGGCTCCATGTTCTCTTTGAAACTCGTTCCTGATATATCGAGTGAAGCATCATCGCCACTCGAATTCTCCATTGCTTTGGCAGAACGAGGAAATACTCTCCCATTGTCAGTGTTTTGCTCTGAAGCTCCAGCATTCTTTGTCAGCTCTCCCTCTGGGGCCTCGTTTTCCTGGTTTTCAGGCTGAGAATTGCATCTTCCATAGGGTTTAAAAGAAAAATCTTCTAGGGTGCTCTGCGTCGAACAAGTCCGCTGGCAGAAACTTCCGAATCCTTGGATCCCCCGGGTCAGTTTCCGAGCTCGCTCCCTCTCCTCTTTGAGAAGAGGCCCTTTCTCTAGGAACTTGAGTACTCTCTCTGATTTCTTTCGGACAGCTAGACCCCAGTTGAATCTACACATTCATGGAAACAGCTTATGGCGCATGCCATCAAAAGAAGAAAAAAAGTACATCTTGGAATAAAACAATAGAAAAAACCAAATTTAACTCAATCTGCATCTCAGATAATGAAAACCCCATAGAAAAAAAAAGAAGAAGAAGCCTAATTCGCATCTTTATTATGCCTTAGCGTTAGCTTCCTGTGTATTTTCTAGTTCTTAATTGCATCTCCTGAGCCTGCCGAAAGGTCATTTTTCCTTTCGGTTCACAACGGAGAGGCAAAAGTAGATGCACCATTATGGAAAACCCACCCCTTTTCATCAATGTATTGCAAGCTCCCGGCCTGCGCGATGACGTCTTTATCGCTCTGAAATTCCTCTGCCACGCTCTCTGGTCCATGGGTCAATAAGTGCTCGAGCACAATCAGAGAGTTGTAGGAGATCCTCCAGTTCTTCTTGTCAAATCTGGACAACCTGATTCATAACCCAAGTTTACACGAGCGAAATTTCAATTCGTCATTCTCGTTAATGAGGACGATCTAGGATCTTTCGTATGGGTAAAAGAACATGGAAAGATGGAAAAAAAGAAAGGCAAACCTGTCGTGCAATATATCCACAATCCTCCAGTAATCATCGACTTCAAAAGCTGCCTTCGAGATCCTACCTAGCGTCCTTGTGTCCGGTGAACTCCATGAATTTCCATTGATAGCGTCCTCGGTCAACCTTCAGAATTCAAAATCCGACGATACAAGAGCCAAACGGGAGATCAAGCTCCGAAACATTCCAACAAAACATAAGCAGAGTGATCACCAAAAAGTGGGGAAAGGAGAAGGAAAGAAACTCACAGCTGTGCCGGCGTGACATCCGTGAGGACTAATCTGGCGGTCTTGATCTTCTCCTTCAGAAAGAAGGAAGCTTGCTTCTTGAATTCGTGGAACAATGGGTTGCCCATGTTGGGATCGCTTCTGCTCAAGATCGACATGCTCACTTCGGATCGAAGTCGACGAGGGAAATGAGATCTTCAGATCAGATTTTCGGGAGATGGAGTTAGTGCCTACCGCAAGTGAAAAGCACAACTAATCCACCAGTGACATCAGATGTGGAAATTGTCAACGATGAAGGACAACGAAGACACAAAGTGGCGATTTTTCTTTGGAAGAAGGGTGTCCTTGGATGACGAATTCAAAGAAGGAATCGCTATTGAGAAAAGTGGGGCGTCCGTAGATCTCGCCACATGTAAGCTGCTGAAGGTGACGAGGTCAACATCTTGATCTATATAGAAGTGTTTATATAGTCCTTAGGCTTCTGTTCGGTTTGAAATTGAATTTGAAGTTTGGACAATGTGGCATTGCTGTCTCCCCCAACTCGGGTCGCTAGTGGAAACCGAGTCGAAAACGAGCGAACTCGTTAGTGAGTCTTCGCCCCCAAAGAAAAGCTTCGATTTTCTAAGTTTGATTATTGGTCGCAAGGTTCCTAAGATAAAAGTCGAGTCATGAGAAAGTAATTTGTCACCGGATCTTTCGATTAATATGAGGATTTTTTTTTTTTTTTTTTTTTTTAAACGAGAAGAGATGGACGTAGTGGTTTGATGAATAAAAGCCGATCTACGATCCCCTCTAGTGCAAAATTCAGAGTTGGAGAGCCAAAATATCCGGTCGACCTTAGGATGAATTGGTTACACTTCGCATCCACTCGTGTTTGGGAAGATAAAGGAGAAATGAAATTGAGAAAGGACCATCGCTGGTCTCGCCTGGGCAAGGGTGAGCCTCATTGGGACTTGCCTTGCTTGGCCGCACCTCACCTATGGTAGGCCACCTAGGCGAGGCCAATTGGCCCGGCCATGGCCGGTGGCCGGTGGCCAGCCATAGTCAAAAGGGAGAAGAAAGAAAAAAGAGAAAAAATCATAAAGAAATTCAAAAAATAGTAAAATGTTATTAAAAATTATCTCCATCGACACTAGCCATCCTACGTGACACTATTGACGTCCACTCTAGCAATTTTCAATCAAAATTTACTAGATGAACTCAATTGACAAAATATGAAAATGTTGAGAACTTAATTGGTAAGGTTTGAGACTAACTGATAAAAATATAGTAGGTTTAAAAATTTTGGACAATTTTCCCGATTTTCGGCAAAAGGTCACATTGACTATATTAAAATATTATGTAAAAGTTTAGAATTAATTTGGTAATGTTATAAAGTTTAGGATTAAATTGACATCCATAAATTAATTAGACAATTTTCCCAAGGACATTACTTAATGTTAAAATGCACAACATCTTTGTCCATCCTCTGATGGTTTAAATTTTGAGGACAAATGTCTACATACTCAAACTTGAGATGGCATTAGAGCCAAATGCTTTTGGGTTGGTAAGCATATGCATTATTAATATATCTCATTTCACTTAATTATAGAATTTATACACTATTCATATATATGCGGTCCCTCTTACCCATTGGCTTGAAGCTTTTGGATCGGGACTTTCTAACACGCATCATGTTTCGTCCATTAGCCTCGATGCAAGGATGCTTCTAAAATGTGAAACATAATTCTTGCCATTCTCTAATGATTTGGAACAAAAAGTTTTGGGGGAAAGTATTAAAAAATGTTCACAATTTCATTTGTAATTGTATCAATTTAGTCATAAATCCTTCAAATAAATCAATTTAGTCCTAAACTTTTAATATATGTACTAATTGAGTCCATCTTACCAATTTTGATCAGAAATCACTACTAATAAAAAAAAAATTGGCGAGATGGACTTAATCTGTACAATGTTTAAATATTATAAAATTTATCCACGTTAACACTAGCTGTATCAAGTAAGTCAGTTGGTATCTATGTTAGCGATTTCCGGTCAATATTTGGCCAAATGGATTCAATTGGTAACTATGTAAAAATGTTTGAGATTAAATTGGTCTAATTGAAAGGTTTGGACTGAATTAATATCAATGGAATAAGTTTAGTAGTTTTTTATACTGTCCCCAATAAATGTGGAACGCTTCTGCAACAATTGGAGCAAAGGAGCACCAAAAGATGTGTTAAATGCAAGCCTGCACAATTAATAAAAGGGATCAGCCCGCTCGAAGCCGAGGGCTTTTTCTGGGTTTTGGTCCCTGTAAATTAGGCCCAAGGTTATGCACAAATCTAAAAGCAAGATATTGGACCGACGAGAATGTGGAATGCTTATCACGTTTGTCTTCCTTCGACGAAGAAACATCGCATCCAATTACTAATTCGGACTATCTAAAGAAATTGATTTAACTTGATTAAGAAAGTGGGAGATTTAACTCGAGTTTAGATATTTATCTTATTTAAACTTACGTGATAAATATTTTTATGACCCTGTAAAATGTACCATGAATTTCCAAGAAGGATAAACTTCTTTTTCCATCTTCTCCTAAAAGTTCTTAGGAATTTTCCGGAACCACATGAAAGTCTTCGCTGACTCCTAGGTTGACCTGGGTTGCGCAGCATTCTTGTGAAGTACGAAAGTGCTTAGAAAGAAGATTGAAGATTAATCGAAAGCACAGGAGAAAAGGGCAAAACCATGCCAAGTAGATGCGGAGTTGGGTCGACGGAAGCTCCGACTCAAGGGCTAAAACTATGTCGACTGGATAGTGATTGTACACATATATTATGTCGTTCGTGGTCTAGTATTCAAGCAATCTGACATATATATTCGAGATGGATATATACATATACGCGTATATATGACTTTCATTATTAAGTGACGTCCATCGTGTTTGAAGAAAAGAAAAGAAAAGAAAAGCATGGAATAATGATCCCAATTGCTCGTTTAATTCCTAGGTGTTGACAGAACGCACACCAACGTGGGAACAGACACTTCCACATGCTCGCACGACATAGACATTCGGGGAATATTTTTCGCAAAAGTCCATGCCTGCGAATGTCGGCACCAAGCATATGTATTCTTGCAAGTTGTTTTGTCCTCGGATGATACCTCCATAAAATGACTGGCCGGGCCCTATAATGAAAAAGGAAATTTCTTTTAGCGTTAGTGATATGCACATCATCGACTCCGGCGTCACGTAATTACTTGATCACGCATGCTCTCTTTCTGTTCTTTTTAACATGATTTATCATAGCACTCCTTCACCATATCAGCTAATCACAGGCAATAATCCATTAAAAGTTTCCAACTCGTTGAGTATTCTTCCGATCCGTTCTCTTAATTTCATATGACTAAAACTTCATTTCAGCAGCTACACATGCCTCTGTTAGCCAACTCTTGCTCTTACTTTGTACCCACAAAATATAAGGATGAGGAAATGCTCTCATGGAAGAGACACGGTAACCGGAGGAGGAGATTAATGGATGTAGAACAGAAAGAAGAGGAATCATCACTATCTCCTGGCGCCATTCTGGGGTTAACTGCGGATAAATTACTTAGAAAATTAGAAATGGAGGAGACCCTAATATACCTGGCGGCAGATAATTGGCATTGCCCTGAGCGCATTAAGAAAAGTCGGTGGAATGGGATTCATAAGTGTTCCGTACACTATCTATATGCACGCGACTAGACACCAATCTTTTTCGAAATGGAGGATAACCTAAAGGTTACTGTGTTCTACAGAAACTTTTGTCTGTCAAGTTTTCGGTTGGCAATGTAAAGCGTGGAGAAACCATGTCATCTTAGCTGAGGTAGGAGCAAACGTGAGAAGCGTTTTGACTTGCCAAATCAATGCAAATCGCTTCTGAAATGGAGTTAGGCGATCGGGTTTGAATCTCAGGCGAGGTCCTGTTACCCTTAGCACTGGTATTGGAGCTACGATAGATCACAATGGATGAAACACGTGAATATTTCGCAATTGGAGGAGCCACACCCGAACCACGAAATGCTTAGGTCTAGCCGCGATTGTCTAGTTCCAGACACTTATGGCCCAATATAAGCAGGACCACTTAAAGATGCATTCAACCTGAACTTGGAAAAATATCATTCGAGGTTCTTTCACTCTGTGTACCGTGAAATTTCGCATCAGCCATGATGTTGATGGACTTCAACGGAAAATGGCTAGGTTCGGTCACTTCAACGGAAAGTTGTCTAGTTCCAGACACTTAATGTCCCTCCGTGTGAGCAAAGGAACTGACATGACTGGCTGAGAGTTGCAAGAAATTGACTGGTTTTCTTGGCCTGAGATTTTAATAACGAAAGGCCAGGCCTTTATTACCTGATGACTCTCATATCTGCCTCTACTCAACTGCAATTTGCATTTACTATATCAATTCCAAAGTAGTTAGCAGTCAGGAGAAATTATTACCAGACCAACCAGGAGGGCCCCGAGTATCTTGCCTTCATCACACGGTCTGGCCTTTCGCTACGTAGCAGGCTCTGAGGACTCATATGGCGGTCAGGTGGTCTTTTTCAAAATATGAACTTTTCGATATTTCGGTGAATTTGCATTTTGCACTATCTGGTAAGCAAGATTTTGATCAGCATAAGCCATCAGGCAAAACCCACGCGTGCACACGGTAATTGGACCTCTCAGCAGGAAAGGGGTGGCAAAGAACACTAAAAGAGAGCAAAATGTGTTTATTTTCTTGACTTAGTATTGTGAAGAGAGAAGAATACACAAATAATTCATTTAGATCAGGCATATCTGAATTGGTTTTACAGATGTGACCCGGGAAAAGGAACAGCAAAAAGGAGATGCCTCAGGTTCTTTTAGTAGATCGTGTCTCTCTATCTTCCTATATGCAGCTCTGTTTTATACACTAGATCTCCAAATCCTTCCCTCTAACGAGATAATTATGATGGAAACGTCGTCATGATACTGCCGCCTTGGATCTCCTTGTGGTATTTCAAGCAAATCATGAAACTCGATGCCTGCAACAAAGCGAAAGCCAAATTTTGATTATCATTCTGTCATCCTGGATGAAAGTAAACGATTTCCTACCAAATTTGTTTTGGCTATGTCAACACGTACCGGCTTTCTTTGCTGCACGAAATAGCACTTCCTCAATGAGGTGTTGGGCAGGGTCTCCTTCAGGTTGCAAGTCAATGAAAAGCTCAACCTCAGAAACTGCTTCTTCATTCGTAAAGTATTGATAGAGTCCATCAGAAGACAATATCAGAAACCTGTCTTTGGGACCTAACTTGTGGTGGTAGAGAGATGGTGAGCAAGTGATGTATGGGGAGCTTCCTACATAATCGATTCTGAACCTCTTCAGAAGTGCATCATTCCACTTAGGCTGCAAGCCATGAAAAAAAATCTCACGTAAGAAACCAAAAAAGAAATTGGTGCTTTTATATGAACTGAAAATGGCCTAAGAATTTTCGCAACAACTGGATGAGCATAATAGGAAAATAGATCTCATCTGAGATCTCCTGGCCCTAAAATACTTTGAATCTGATAAAAACAATGTACTTATAAAAATGGCAAGTTCCTGATAAGAATGTGTCTTGCTAGCAAGAATCATTTAGGGTTCATTATAGCTACATTAAATTCTCACCATCATGTATTGCTTCGACGCACCAGGGATCATATTATCTATATCAGGACTCACCTTACCACCACAAGGAGATCCTTTGAGGACATCTGACAAACAAGTTCTGCCCTAAACAAGAAAAAATATCGTTTGTTCTAGTTGTTACTATTTCTAGAAAGTCATCATAGTGCATAATCTCTCTCCCAGTCCAACTACTGCGACATCTTGCTTCTTCTTTCCCCATTTCCATGATCTTGATCCTAACAAGTCCCAGCATCTATTCTTCTTACCCATCAAATGGGTAGGCAATACATGGAACCCTTTCATAGGAGATTAAAAAAGTGAATCCACAACCTAGATGCTCAATGGAAAGATGAAAATAGTGGCTAAAGAGGCCAAATAATGTCATGAATCCAAGAATGTCCATCCTCACCTGTTTGAGATAGCCAGCACCAAAAGCGCGAGTGACTGTCAAGGAGCCCTTAACTCGATCGTTCATTAATGCAGAAGCATCGTCAGGGTGCTCCTTTTTTATTCTCTGAACTTCCTGCAATGTAAAACATGTCAAAATGAGCAAATAGACAGTATACATTGTAATTCCCCAACAATTAATCAGCCGATCTATCGTCCGTGAAGCCAATCGATGGTTAAGAAAACTGACCTCTTCCACACTCGTGCTGTGATCCACACTAAGCTGAAATGCATTCAAACTGAACACTCCACTAGGTTGGTCCCAATCGGAAGCTTCGATGTCATATAAAGTTTCTTCCTTAATCTTTTCAAGGTCTTGCTGGACCTTGCCGATCCTATAGTCCGGCCCCGCCTTTTGAGCCAACACTGCTCGGCTATCGCCCACGTTCATCACATAAACATCTTCCCCTTTCATCAACATCACAAGTACACAAGAGCCCATTAATGCCAATTCAGGATTTTCCACAGCCATCTTATCTGCAATATCGAAAAAGGCCTCCTCTGTCTTGTTGAGAGCTTGAGAGAGCGCTTTCAACACGTCACAGTGATTGATCGATCTGCCATCATGCGATCCCGATCGACTCAACTGTTCCTTTAGCCTCCGATCGAGCTCTAACCGCTCCCGGTCCCACTCGCACTTCCACTTCCTCTGGTTCTCCTCCCACTTCTTTCCTGGTCCTCTGTGCTTGCTCCGTGAATTCGAGTTCTTCTTCCTCTTTGACGACCAATCAGAACTCACATCTACGTTTGTGCAAGGGTAGTTCTCCTGCTCAAAGCACGAAGAACACGCATCTCCATCCCGATTCCTCGGTAGATCATACTCATCCCGAGAAAGCGACTCCTTCATGTCAGGTCTAGAATCTTCAGAAGCCAGAACAGGGTTGAGATCATACTTATCATCATCCCACAACAATCCCCTGAGCTCCTTGTGGATGGCACGGTACAGATTGGACAACAGAAAATCGGGAGCATCGGGGCCTCTGAACCCGTCATAGATCCCGACGAAGATCCACCCATGTTCCTCCGACACGACGACGTGGACCCGATCCTCCCCTGCTTTCCCTTGCGCCCACTGAACGCTCTGCTGGCCCTCCAACGTATCATAATCCTCCAAGCTCCCTTCGCTGCTCAAGTAAAGACTACTGATCGTGGAGTTCTCATTGCGAAGCTGGTTATGCTGCTTCTCTGCAGCCGACATCCAATAGGGATCTTTCCCGGCCTTGATCGGAGCGACGAGCGAGTTCTGCCCGCGAGAAATCCTCTTCGAGATCGCCTTCCTGATCCCCCGAATCAGCCACCCTTTTCTTGATTTGTGCCTGAACGCAGAATCCGCATGCGAGAAGCTCCTCTTGAACTGATCGGAGCCTCCGTTGTCCAGAGGACCCGAGAAGATGCCCCGATCCAACGGCCCGGACATGAACCCCCTCTCAATCGGGCCCGACAGGAACCCCCTGTCCAGGGGACCCGACCCGGGGACACGATCGAAGTTGCCCGACAGCGGGCCCGAACCGACGGAGCACCGAGGAATCGGCTGGAGTGGGATCGAAGAGAAAGACGTGGAGCTCTCGAAAGTCGAGGACTTGTCGATGCATCCGTAGGCGTAGAAATCGAGAATCGAAGTCGACAGCGGCGTCGACGCGTTGGCGCTCACGGAGGCCCCGGAAATCGCGCGGAAGGTGGTGGTCTCCTCATCCGAATGGACCTTGGAGCAAGATATCCGGGTCGGGTCGGGTCGGACGTAGCAGAAGGAGTGGCCCAGCCCCTCGTCGAGAGGCTCCGCCACGAGCATCGATATGTCGTGCCGCCGGCGGGAGTCCTCGTGGCCGGTGAAGCAGACGCTGAGCTTGCCGACCCCGTTACCCATATCCAAGGGCCAAAAGAAAAAAAGAATAAAAATCGAAGGAATCAAATAACCAACAAATTCAGAAGCCCGGCGACATAAAGAGGAACCGGATGGAGAAGAAGAAGGACGAGGACGAGGACGAGGACGAGATTCGATGGTTTGCTTCACGCTTCTCTCAGCTCAAGCGGTGGATGACAAGGGATAAACCATTCATTCATGCTCGACCGGAAATTCGCCGATGGAGAAAGGAAGCTGATGAAGAAGAAGAAGAAGAAGAAGAAGAGGAGGAGGAGGCGAAGTAGAGAGGGGAGAGAGGGGAGAAAGAGAGAGGCGTTGACTTTCAGGATAGGGGGTTTGTTTTTGAAATTGGGGGATACCCGAAAGAAAAGCGATTTCGATTTCGACTTATTCTTCCTTTTTAATTTTATGTCTTTCGGGTTTAGGTGGTCGTGGTTTTTGGAACGAAAGAAATGTGTTCTGGGTGGGGCGTTGACTAAGGTTACGGGTTTAAGTAAACTCGCGGGTGGAGGGATTAAAGAACTTCAGCGCGCAGACTGAAAAGAGGGAACCGAAACGGCCGACCTCGCGCGCGTGCGTGCACCTCACGCGCGTGGACTAGAACGGGATGTCGGGAAGGGCCCGGGGGCGGGCCGGGCACGCGCCGAGGGTGGGCGCGTGGCCGGCGGATGAGGACGGGTCGGGGAGGGTGGGGGAAGTCAATAAATTCTGGGTAAAACCTCGAAAAGTCAAATATCAAAGCTCCCAACCATTAATGCGCCCTCGGAAAAGCGTGCCACGATCACCGTTGGATCTTGCGGAGGCGGGGGATTGATTCGCGAGGACAGGGTTGACCGACGCGTGGCGGTTGCCCATTGCCTCCGGGGCGTCCGTTGTCAACTCGAGGTTTCCCGGAGCACTCAAAGTGTGGCTCGATCTTTCTCTATCATTCTCTCTCTGTCTGGCGTGAATGAGATTGAATTCGTGGGTTTGTATTTATTGGGAAGTTTCCCTTTTCCTTTTTCTCTTTCTCCTTTTTTATCTTTTAGATTTTATTTTCGAATTATAAATATTTTGGAATTATTTAATGAGGTTAGTGGAGCTGGCGGGTGGCTGCAGATTTCTCATTACACTACATTTAGTACAGTGCGAGGGTTTTAGGTGAACCTGACTATTTAAAGCGCTAGCCTTCAAAAGTTGACTAGGATTCGGTTGACCCTTCTTTTTTTTTTTTTTTTTTTGCTTTTGAAGGGAATGTGCAAAAATTGATAGATGTGGAGCGTAAATAGAATGGCCTCCCCCTTTGGCAATGCAAGAAAGTCAGCCTCTAATCGCGTACCGATTAAAGTTTCTGTTCTTTCATCCTTTGGAAGTCAAGATCAATCCAAAGAGCATTCGAGAGATTGTTTATTTTTTCCATTGAGAAATACTTTTGATATTTGCTGAATCAGCAAAAATTTATTTCATCGCCAGAGATTTGATTACTTAATTTGGAAAGACGTTGGTACAGTTGCATCGCATTGAGAGATTGTGTATATAAAGAGATAAAATCTCGAGATTTGAAATTTTCTTAAAGAGGTTGTCGTGTAATGGAGAAGATTCGGATTTGAGATTGAGTAGAATTATTAACTTATGCGTCTGTCCACGAGTATATTAGAATATACTTGAGGAAAAAAGAAAAAAGATTTGAACCCTGCAAAGTCAAAGCTTCGTTTTACTTCATATAAAAGTATAGATTTATTTCTAGTCGTACTTTCGTCACCTAACAAATTTGATTCAAGGAAATTGATGATATAAACATAAGCTGTAAAGAGTACGTCATTTCTCCTCTCTTTCTATTTCTTTGGTATTTCTTTTACCTTTTCCCCTCTCTTTTCCTTCTTTCTTTCCCCTTTTCTTAGAAAAGTTTTTGCATGCCAAGAAGGCGGCCTTTCTATTAGCTTCACTCTGTCCTTTTCACGATCAAAGCAAGCAAACTTCATCTTGCCTTCCTCGCCATTTTCGAAAAAGAAATCAATAAAGAGCGCAAACCCGACACGCGTTGACGAAGCTGCCTGGAGTACACATGGGGAGCTCGAAGCCTCCGGCGGCATTGATAAAATCTCTCAGGCACGCATTGACGATGATGTCCAACGCCACCAATTTGCATTAGCAAACCTCGCACACCACGCTTGTAGACAGAAAAAAAAAAAAAAAAAAGATGAAATTATTCGAGGGTCCTGAAGATTACTTTATAATTCGGAATAAACAAAAAACTGAAGAGGAGCTCAAATTTCCACTCGCATAATAATTATTATATATAAGGCGATTTGGAGGAATTCAAAGCAGCCATCATTTAATAAGGGGCGAGTGGAGAAACCTTGCTCAGCCACCACCTTCGGCCATGCCCACCACTTCTTTTCCGCTTGACCCACCTCGCACTCCGCAATTTCCCCCCGGCCTCTTGTCTTCTTTTAACCACCCCTTCATAACTTAATCAGTTTTCCCACATTATTTACAAGGATCTATCACGAGACGGAGAGACGGTCAAGGCACTAAACGAGGCATGTACGTTAGTAAGCCAATAGAAAAATTGGAGGAAATCGATCAGATCGTTGCCCATCATTGTTAACACAAAAGTCGACGTTAAATTTATTTAGTACTTATCGTCACGGTTACTTTATATTTGAAATTCAATTCTGATTATAGAGTTTGACATGCTTGTATGGAGCGACTTCTAGGGATTTCCTTCGTTGGTACATTTTTTTATTTTTGGTTGACTCGACAACATTTTATTTATTAAATATTTGGTTAGCTCGTCATCTCCCATCCATCCATTTTGGACATCCTAGTGGGCTTTTCACGATTACCCGATGGACCTGTGGCTTCGCTGGCACTACATGCGTTTGGTTGACTTATAATGCTGTCCAGCTCAGCATCCCTATTGCAGCTCCTGTACTAAACTAAAATCAAAGCATATGAACATGATACGAGAATCATCAAGTAAAAGGGGAAAAAAAAGGTATGAAAAGAATTAGTCCCGTGTACTCATCGGTCGTTGGAAAAGCTGCTGCGCGAGACTTAAGTACAAGAACGCACGTACCGTTTTAACCTTTGATTCCACGAAGTGTAGTACACATGAAAGATTGGCAAAAGATTAATTAGCATCGGCATTCTGATTCATGTCTTATGAGGCAGATTAGATTAAATTGAACAGTTTTTTTTCCCCAAATGAAAGCTCGAGATGCAAGAATATAAGCAAAGGAAAAGGAAGGGCGGTGGGAAGTCGAACTTTCCCAATGGCAAAACCGATGCTAACCAATGAACGCCTGTTCGTCCTCGGAATAGAATGTCAGCCATTGAGCATACACGCAATTGCAGAGTGTTTTGACTCGGACGGATTGCAGCCACCGCATTCCCCATGCTAAATTTGTCAATTAGGCCATCCACACCACGACCTAAATCCTATCGTGCTTATGTGCAGCTTTGACTTGAGATGGCTCTACCTTTGAAAAAACGGAAATCGAGAAACCGACTCGCGATTTCAGATTGAATAGTGGTGTGGGCGAAAATGAGGGCGAGTGAGTTGTTATTGCTGGACTCGAGTTGTCTCAACCGTGCCTTCCTTTTACGTTTGAGCCCGGCAAAGAAAGTCCAATGCATCGGGCACTGATTTTCATGGTCAACACATCATACGTTGTACGATCTCTCATTTCCTCCATTGGATCCGGGGTTTGAATTCCGCCCCATCTCTGTCGAACTATTATCATGTGGACGTCGTCCAGCTAAAGTAGAAGCTTGGTCGTATCGTTTATCCTTTTTGCTCGGTCAAACAGCGCCCTGCTTCTGGAATCCGCCAAAATTGGTTCGTTGCTTGCTAGACCGGGCAACCCGTTTCTTTAAAGCTCGCGGCGACTGAATTGATTGAATCCGGGTTGCGATTTGGAGGGAGGACTTGGTGTGAAAAGTACAGTGAAGGTGACCGATGAACAAGAACGTGCTGCGGATAGCATCTTCTCCGCAAATCACGAACGGACATTTATAAACGAGAGTTCCCCCAATCGGGGAGACACATTTGTATGGAACGGGTTCGTGGGTTCGGGCGCTTCTGTGAAGTCATCGAGTTTGAATGCTCCATCTGATAAACAAATAGTATGAAAACGAAAATCGAATGGAGGTGTTCAGCGAAGATGGAGCGTGGGGGGGAGAGAGATCGTGGGCTGACAAAAAGCCCATGAATCATATCGCGGGCCGCAAAATTTCGGGTCACGGGCTGAAACTACACTAATGCGAAAGACTTAAATATTGGGTCGGGTCGTGTTAGGTCACGAAGGGAACTATAGGAGCTTTAGGGTCACATGAAAGTATAGCATCCAATAAATTATATTATCTCGTGTGCTGTACCAAAAAAGGAAAAGACCCCTAAGATGGGACCACCTATATTTCTGGGCTAATTTCATTAATAGGTACGAGGGGGGGGACAATTACATTATACACGGTCCTGAAATAATGAAAAAATGACATCATCGCACACGCCGAGCGCCTTCCTCCTCGTCCGACCGGACGTTTAGCGCACTAGAGATTATTCCCACCCGCCAGAGATCCAACGGCGGAGAAGACGGGCCTCCGAGTTTCACCGCATCACCAACCGTCCGAGTTTGTAGGGTCGTTTAGCTGGCGTTTTGTCCTTCCCTTTTGGCGAGTTTCTTGACTCCTTCAATCAGACCGGGCCCATGTCATCAAAACAGAGCGAGAGGATCGTGTCTTCTTTGTCAAGATTATTACAATAATTACCTCTTTTTATAATTAATTAGAATAAATCTTTTATCATTCGCGCACGGAAAAAAAAAAAACACCCAACGAAAGGGAAGCACTTTTATATGCATGTGGTCATGCATGCATGCATGCTTCTAAATCTAATCGAAATGTCTTCGTCATCCATAGACATGGCAAGATCTGAAGTGCTGTCATAAAAACGCATCTGTCAAGAGAATTCCAAACTCGAATTCTCCTTTTTCAGCGAAAAAGAATATTTTTTTATAGTCCTTTCTAACAAAGCAGGATGAAAAAAGAAATTGCGCCCATGATTTTAAAGAAAATAAACTAATGAATGGACTGCCGACCTGCCACGGATTGTTTTCTCCATCCTCAATTTTTTATTCGATTTTCCAGCTACACGAACGAATGAACAAGATCATAAGTACACGGCGCCAGAACAAACGTAGGGTCACAACCTTCTTGAACGAGAGAGTCCGCACGATCCGAACGCAAGAACTGGATATGTACATTATGACAGTTCTTGATACAACATTTTTGTACGTCGAGACGACATTGCCATCGTCCTCGAAAAGCGCCGTAAAAAGTATTCTACGCGAACTCAAAACACAACAGACCGGCAAACGCGATGAGCTTATCTTCACGGTTTCGGATAGATATTTAGACCACGAGGAAATGAACAGTGTCCAAGCAAATCGAGCTGGGATTGTCCTGTGCACGCAAGGTCCGATTCTTTTTTTCCACTCGATGGGGCCGATCACAACAGACCAGGGACCATGGCAGAAGAAAAAAACCCAACAATTATTTTCTAGCATTTTCTCAGCAGCCAAACCGAACAGACAGAGAAAGAAAAAGGAATGTGTGGCTCCATCTAAAGCACGGACGTTGCTGAAAAAATGCAGATCTTTAAGGAAGGGGGCGAGAAAGGATAAGGAATGATGATGGGGCTTTGTTTCTTTACCAAAGAAGGAGGCGATGGCAGTACTACCAACTTGCATCTCCCCCCATTCAATCCGCTGCTCTTTATCCACAAGGACTTCACGTGATCGCTTCGACTTCGTTCTCCCTCGCGATTCCAGCTGCTGCTGGAGGAGCTTCTTCAGTTTCTGCAGAGAAAGCACGGCAGAAGAAAAGGGAGAAACGCTGAAGGGACGATAAAGAGAGCTCGAGCTCGATCAAAGAAGGGGGCGAAAGGATTGCAGATCTCTCAGAAACCCTTTCGATTTCCTTCTCAATTTAGGCACTTTGCAATGAGTGCATGACGGGTAGCATCAGTCCGACAACAGAATGCAGATCGCAGGAATCAAAAATTGGTGCTCCTTATTGCAACATTTTCAACACAGAATTCCACTTCTCCTTTTCTTCAGCAGAGAAGAAAAAATCGTCAGCTTTCGCAAGCCGAATTCAATCCACCGTGTAAGAAGAACAAAAAAGAACTATCAAAATCAACAATAATTAACAGGCTTAGCAAGAAAAAAATTTATAGGAAGATAAGAATGAGCAAAAAAATGGGTGTTTAATCTCACACAGCTAAATACACTACTATACAACACAGAACCAGCATCAGTCTCTGCACGCCGGCCGCAGAGCTCCCCGACCGAATCTCTTCCCTGGATACCGGCGGCGGCCCGTCGAAACCCCCGGGCGAATTCTCGGGCGAGAGTGTGATGTCGGGCGGCGGAGCCGCGGTCATGATCGCGCCGCCGGACTTCGAACCCGCCGACGGATTCTTCCCGAAGATCTCCCTTGGCAATAGAACCCTCGAGACACCGAAAATCGCCACTGGGTTCTCGTCGAAGACGGTCTGCGTCACCGAGGCCTGAACAATCCCTGTGTCGATCGCGACCGATCCGTTGACCCGGGAGATGTTGAGAGTGTAGCTCCCAGCTCCCATGTCCTCCGTCGCCAATGTGGGTTGCAACGGATTCACGATCGATTCCAGAGAGCCGAGAGGGTAATAGGAATGCAAGACGTGAAACTTGAGCACCACGGCCTTCTTGTCCGCGGGCAGGGACTGCAAGCTCTGGCTGGAAGGCAATTCGGTGAAGGCACTGTCGGTGGGGACGAAGAGGGTGATCCCGGCGCCGCCCTCGTCCGCCTCGAATTCCTGGACGACGCCGGAGGCGGCGAGCATCGAGGCGGCGACGTTGAAGTTGTGGCCGTCGATTAGGGCTTTGGTGATGTTGAGGCCCAGCGGAGGGCGAGTCTCGGAGGCCATGAGGTCGAAGCCGTAAGGGAGGAGGAGGGAATTGACGGTGAAGATGGAGAGGTTGTAAGGGACGGCCTTGATGGGCTCGAGGAGGGAGGCGTTGGAGGGGGAGTAAGGGGCCGGGGAGCGGACGGAGACGGCGCCGGTGGAGGGCTCGCGCGTGATGTTGACGGAGCCGAAGTTGCTGGTGGCGCGGCCGGTGGTCTGGAAGAGGGTGGTGAAGAGGGCTCCGGAGGAGGGGATCTGGTGGAGGTCGTCGGAGGAGAGGAACTGGAGGAGGACGTGGTAGCGGAGGACGTCGGCGAGGGAGGTCGGGGAGAGGCGGCGCGTGAGGTCGGAGGACGCGAGGTAGGCGTTGGGGACGGCGAGGACGGTGACGGCGGAGCGCTGGGCCAGATCCGAGGCGATGGTGGAGGAGAGGAGGGCCGTGAAGGCGGAGAGCTCCGGGAAGGTGGAGAGGAGGGCGGTGACGTTGAGGGAGGCCGTGGGGGCGGCGGGGAGGGTGAGGAGGAGCACGTACAGGAGGGTCGCGGGGGTAATTTTGGGAATGGAGATCCGTACGGCCATTGCGGCGGCGGCGGGGGCGGCGGCGGCGGAAGCGGAAGCGGCGGCGACTCTCTGCGGGGAGGAGAGGCAGAGAGTGCGCGTGGGAGTGGGTGGGGGGGTGAGTGAGTGGAGTGAGTTGAGCGTTCGAGTGCAGTGACTGTGTCTCTCAGACTGAGGAGATAGAGAGAGAGAGAGTGGGAATGAAGATAGAGAGCGAAGGGCGTGAGCGATGCCAGTACTGATGTTGATGATGATGATGATGGTGATGATGTGATGGCAGTGAGGGGAATGGCATGGTGTCGTTCGCTTGATGGGTGGAGCATGATGATGATGATGATGATGATGATGATGATGATGCCAGCTGATGCTGATGTCGATGCATTTGATGCTCGCTCCCCCCACCCACTTGCGCCATCCGGAGGTTGGATCGCACAGCCGCGTCACGGCGGCACGGCCGGAATTTCCCGACCACCTGATACGAAAACTTGAGCTAAACGCATGGATGTATTTGCCAATTTGGTATATGATCATCTCTAGATTTGGCAGTTGTTTGTACTTGGAGACTTAAGCTTTACTGAGTTTATTTATGACATTGACTTTATTGTTAGCGTGATATCTCGAAGCTTAGCTCTCCCTAATCTCTCCGTGATGCCTATTTAGTTTGTTTAATAGTTACAAGCTATTGATTTATATTTATACATTATATGATAACCCTTTTGTACCTACCTAATCATGAAAAGTATGTTATGATTACATTTGCATCGTTAGATTTACTCGTGCAAATACACTATTATTAAGAAGCAGATGGAGTTTCTGCGCTTCTACTTACCCGAAATGCTTTTACGATGACTTTTTAACACGCGCCGTTTATTGCATTTTGCGATAGTACACCTTTCTTCGCGTGATTATTTTATCGGCTTTTGTTTTTTTGCCGCATTCTATGTCGCGCATTTTGCAAACATACTTTTTTATGCATAGACTCCCTAAATGTTCTTTCAAATCTTTCGAAATACAGGCGCACGTGCGGAAACCCGGTTATCTAAAGGCACATGAAGCACCGATTAAGTTCAAACATTTGATAAGTACAAGTGACTCTGAACTAGAGCAAGTCATTACTAGTTTCTGAGATTCAAACACTGACCTCAAGCGCCACGGCTTTGCTTGATCGACCGCACTATTTTTTGGTCTCTTGGCATGTGCCGACCATTTGTTTTGTCTCAAAATAATTTGATCGGATGCGGAAGCTACAGATCGAGCGACAGAAGCGGCAGGAAGAACTCTGGTGTACTGTCTCGTCTCATAAAAGAGCATACAAATTAGTGGCAAGCACCACGGCTTTGCACATGAATCTACGTCGCTCCGTCTAACAAGGCCAAAACGACATTCTCGCTTTTCAAGTCCGGCGTGGCAAAATTTGTACCCGTTGTCGCGTTGCTTCGCCTTTCGACCCTATGGTGGGCACGGGACCGACAGACTTGTTTCGCCCCAATATTTATCATTCTAGTATTGTTCTGCCCAAAACCAACTCGGCGAAAATTTTACAAATTGTCGACCTTAAATGACGAAATACTAATCTATAATCCGTATACACGATTGTTGCTGCTAAAGTTGATAGTGATGGTAATGTGGTCATTTGCGATTAGAAAGAACGGTGGTTGATTATGCTAGTGGGGATTGATATAGTGTCATTTTGTGTTAGAAGACATATCGAATTAAAGGGATTAGATATGCTCAATCTAAAAATCAACCCGAACTTGTTTACATTAAGTAGTGACCGAGCACATTCTACTGCTTTAGAATAGGTTCCATTCCAAATTCAATTTTTATCGAATACACTCTTTCATTCCACATATTTGATAAATTGCTATAATTTAATTTTTAAATAAAGGATTAATACAATGCAAAACCTTGAGTAATTTTTGTGAGAAATTTCCTCCGATTAAATTTTTGGTCACTAGAAATTTCAAATCAGTATACCTATAATAAATTCACCCTAAACTGATATGGAATTAAGTAATTCTTACGTGTTATCAAGTTCAGTAATTTCATTAAATGTTTTGACAAAAGTTAACGAAGGGAATATGTCACGAGTATATTGATTTGGTTTTTTAGTGATTCAAAAATTAGTTTATGGTAAATTTATTGCAAGTGTATTATTCTTATAGTAACCAGAAAATTAATTTCGGATAAATTTATCATAAAGCAAACCAAGATTTTTTTGTGGTACTAATCCTTAAAAAAGGAGTCACGTACAATATTAGCTGAAATACTGAGTCAAAATTCTTTATCCCACCAACATCGTCAAACATGCTTCAAGGTGCCAAATATGTAAAATTTAGGCAAAGCCAGTAGCATAGAACGGGCGCGTCTGACCTTCGACGAGCTTCCTCCACTCCCACTCATTAAACCCCGGCTGCGCTCAACCCTCTCCCCCGCTCAATCTCCACCGTCGCCGCCGTCGCCGTCAAAGGCAAGCTTCTGGTATCGCTCCTCATTTTTTGCCTCTTCTTGTTGAGATCCATTGGTTCCTTTTTTTTTTTTTTCCCTCCTTGGGCCATGTACGCAACTTTATCGACTTTTTGGCGGTACAAAATGCTGCTACGGTGGTTCGATGGCGGTGATTAGTGCCGCGAAGGAAGCATCGCGCGGAGGAAATAATCCCCGCCCACCATGTGTTTGATGGAAGTTTCGGCACAAACGCCATCGTTGTCCGGGGGTGTCGTAGGTCCCCAGAATCCCATCCGTCGATTATTTGACTTCTTGTTTGGGTAAATGGAGGAAAGCGATACGGTAGGAACGTCAGTTCGTTTTGCGAACCCAACCACGCCGTAGCTAAATAGTTAGTTCCTGCTCTGTTATGTTCTTGTTCCCATGCGATAGATGGTCTCTACTCTATCCAACTTTACCCCATTCTGCGACCCAAACGTGCTATTAGTCGGTCGGCATCGACAAGCGTCTTTGAAGAAATCTTGTATGTCAAACGCGTCATAGACACGAGGCTGGACCCGGGCCGAAGAAGAAAAGAACGAATATTTCGTTTGCCACCGAAATGCTTGTTTGTTGGTTTATCACCTTCTCTTGATCATGACTGCATTCACGGTGCTCGATGAATTGCTCCAAAGACACTTAGTTTTTGTCCCACGTCGCTTGTCTATGTAATGCCATTCACTCTCATTTGCATCGTGTTAGGGTCCCTGAAAATCCATATGGCACACGCAAAGGGTCTGAAACGTCCCTTTTGCGTCACATTTAAATTGGTTATATAATGAAGTTCTGTCGTAATAATTTATTTTCCCTGTCAAATTGCTAGTCCTTTGGTTTCCCTAGAAAGTGGGGCACAAAGATTCGTTCACTGGTTTGAAGACCCTCGTGATGATTTTCCTGAGTCGATTTTCCCTACTCTTAACAAAACTTACACAACTGATCTTTTAGTGCAGATCTTGCAGCATGGGGTATGATTTAATGTAGCTGCCTTCCAGATGTTGGGAAAACAAAATTTAAGAGGATAGATACAAATTGTTATGTTGGAAAATTCCCCAATATAAGAGATAAGCATAAGAGACATCATGTGGGCACGCCGTGTAAAACTCCTGTGGCAACCGGAAGGGTTGAGGACAACTTCAGAGGCACCATGGCTCTTGTTATCTTTGTCTTCTTATTCAGACTCTCCTGACAAGAAGTCTAAACCTGCTCCTTTGCAGGTACCCTTTCCCTTCTTTTCTCTTTCTCCAATTCACTTGAATATGTCATTTAAGGGTGGAAAAACTTCAATAAGTCGTGTAAGTTAGTGACTTGACAATGGATGGGAGCAACTTCCATATTTTTCCATCTTGTAAGTTTTTCTTGGTGCACTGTTCCATTGATGTGTGCATGTAGATTTCAAATTTGAATTCTATCCAAGGGCGATCCAATTATGAAAACCTAACGGTTCTCCAGTGGGAAGCTGAAGGATTCAGCTGCTTAGGGTCCTAAAACCATCTTTCTAAAAGACTTTTCTGTGGCTGTGGCTCTATAACTGGGTTGGCATTCTGTTGGGGCTATGTGGGCTATATGCTTTTCAGGAAGAACAAGTCATCATAAGACATTTTGTTGGCTGGTGTAGAATTTTCTTTGTCTGGAGAGGCTTACGGGCATTGGTTCTATCAGCTGTTCGAACAAGAAACTGTTAGCAGATGATATGAACATTATAATAATTGCAGAAGAAATTTCATATACTGCAAACTTCATTCGGGTTTCAAAACGAGTTTAAGTAATCTTATTGCACAAATCCATGTGATTTGCCTAGCCTCAACAATCATGGCATTCTTTTTCTGTAGGAAAGGAAAATGAGAGACAGGATTAAGCTCTTTGGTAAGGGAGGTGATGGTGGCAATGGTTGTTCTAGCATTCGTCGAAGTCGACGTGATTCTCGAGGCCAACCTGATGGTATGTCTCCATACCATGGGATGTGTACAATTTTCATTGTTATACCTTGTCATGTTTATGGATCCCAACATTCTTTTCATCATCAAGGAATGTACACGTGTGTATCAATACGAGAGATGCAAAATTAGGTTGGCGACTTCAGGAATTTGCTTTGTCACCACTGTTCTTTTTCATATATTGAACTGCAGGAGGGAATGGTGGGAGAGGTGGAGATGTCATTCTAGAATGCTCTCGGGCAATTTGGGACTTCAGAAGTGTGCAGCACCACGCAGTTTGTGGCTCTTGCTTCTACTTACTCTTTCTAGTGAAGTTCTTTTAATTTTATGAAACAGATATTTCATATACAGCTCTGGGAAATTTTAGTGATATTCCTATTGCTACATGCAGCATGGAGGTAGAGGGGGCCAAGGATCCTCAAAGAACATGATAGGTACCCGGGGAAAAGATAAGGTTTAACCTTTATCATCTCTTTGACTGAAAGAGCTCTTAATTTTCTTCCCTCTGGACATTTATATTTAAGCAAGTACATGCAAGTATGAGCAGCTCTTTTGTTTCCCAGGTTGTCTATGTACCTCTAGGCACTGTTATTCATCTGGTGGAGGGGGAAATTCCCTGCACGGTTGAAAAGTGTTCTTCAGAATTAGATCCATGGGAGCTTCCAGGTTCACTTGATGTTCCATCTGAATCTAACAGCCAACCTGCTTTAGATGATCAGAGTGGAGCAAAAGAAGATGAATCAGCACACACCTCTGTTGGCACTTCTTATCGTACCGCAGCTTTAGAAAAGAGAGAAAACGTAGAACAATCTGCTCAAGATGCGGCGACTGGTGCTGAATGTCATCTTGCTGATTCTAGCTCATCAGGGAACAGCATGGAAGAGGAGACAGTGGAAGAGGAGCAAATAAAGTACAACGTAGCAGAACTAAAAAAGCAGGGAGAGCGAATAATCATTGCTTGTGGAGGAGCAGGTGGACTGGGTAATGTTTCTACCCCAAAAATCCCCCGAAAGTCTAACCTAATACATCAGTCGCATAGGGATGGCGCCTCTGATCTTGACCAAAAGGAATCCTCGTTAAATCTTGGTTTGCCTGGTTCTCAGGCCATCCTCATATTAGAGCTCAAGAGTATTGCCGATGTGGGCCTTGTTGGGATGCCGAATGCTGGTAAGAGTACTCTTTTGGGAGCCATATCAAGAGCTAAACCAAGAATAGGCCATTATGCATTCACAACGCTCCGCCCTAGTTTAGGAAATCTGAGCTACGACGACTTGTCAATAAAGGTGGCCGATATTCCAGGACTCATAAAGGGCGCACATGAGAATCGTGGACTTGGGCACGCATTCTTGCGCCACATAGAGCGTACAAAGGTTCTGGCTTTTGTATTAGATTTAGCAGCAGGGTTGGATGGTAGAGTAGGAATTCCACCGTGGGAACAGCTGAGGGATTTGATGTTAGAGCTCGAGCACCATCAGGAGGGATTATCTTCTCGCCCCTCCTTGATAGTGGCAAACAAGATTGACGAAGCAGGGGCGGAGGAAGTGTACGAGGAGCTGACAAGGAGGGTGCAAGGTGTGCCTATCTATCCCGTCTGCGCTGTCCTGGAGGAAGGAGTAGAAGAACTAAAAGACGGTCTTAGGACGCTTGTGAGTGGCGAAGCATCAAACCGACTCAACATGCATGATATTATGGTCGAGTAGCTTGCCATCAACCGGCGTGGTTATCCATTGTTCTAGGCTTCTCCGAAGCACAATTTTCCTTACAATAGAGCTTAGGCCTCAGAAAGGAAAATAACTTTTAGCGCCTTTCATACTTCTTTTCTTCTGTGAACATATATAGAAATGCATCATAAATGACAACAGTTCACTCCGAGGCACTTATATCGATTAGAGGTGTTCCTTTCATTTTTACTTGAGTTAATCTATCATTCGTGGAAAAATGCCATCAAACCAGCGTTGCTGAAGATCGTTCCTTCAATGTAGCCTGTGCTGGATTGATTTCTCCAGTGGAGCGTTCCACCAGGCAAGTCGTCTTGCCCAGTTTTTCTGGAAAAGAAATGGTGATTACTTATATTGAATGCATAAGTCAATTTACGTATTAGATGATAATTAATCAGGCCATTAGAATTTTCAAGCTCTCAAGATCGGCCGATCTGCCAAAAGTCAAAGTCATTATTATTCATTAAAATATTAGAAGTTTGGATATTTGCGTTCGTCATTAGACATTTATCAGCGATTGTAAAAGACTTTCTTCACGCCTCTGCATAAGGAAACTGGAAAAATGGAGATAACTCCAGCAGGTTCTTCGACATCCGTGAGGTCTCTACGTGAAATGGTCAGCCGAACGCTTCGATTGAATATGCATGAACTGAAAATGACCCTCTCAAAGTCCACCTCTCGATCCGAACTTTAATATCGCGTGCTCGCATAACGTATCTTATTGCGTGAGTTTAAATGGGAGGATTTGTTTAAAAATTGGAATACGGAGTTAGATAAGAACCGGCGGGGGCTTTAAAGAAATGTCGAAAGGATACATCGCTTTCCTGATTAACATACAGATTGGCACGATTCATCCGTCATCACCAGCCCGATCCGAAGACAAAATCAGCCGGTATATCATAATTAGCAAAGTCTGGACAAGTTCTGCGAAGTAAGGCGGCCAAATCTTGCAAGAAATTACCACCTATTCTGATTCCTTTCCCCTCTTTCCCCTCCTTATTTAGTCAATTCTCATCAAATCATACCGGGCAATTACAAAGGAAACAGCCATCGGCCTTCCCTGGACGTGGACGTGCGAATCCCAATTGGCTGAACGACGTGGAAGAGACCAACGAAATGGTCCTAAACCATCAAGGGACACGTAACCATCTCGAGATTCAACCACGTGTGCGGCCGACATCCTTCGCCGTTTCCCCCAGGAAGATTATAAATGGAGGCAACCGTGACCCTTGGATTCACACGCTCGGTCCTAATTTAGTGAATCCCATAAGCACAGAGGAACTCTTGTTGTTGCATCCCTCATTTCTCTGATCGAAAGATGTCTTCCTGCGGTGGAAACTGCAACTGCGGCTCTAACTGCAACTGCGGCAGCGGGTAAACATCATTTCCTATGTGCCTATGCATACATCTGCTCATGGTTATATACAATATACATGTACATAAAGCACGCAAATCGGCGCCGTAGCTCATCGTAGATGCATACGAGATGAATCGATGACTTAGATTTGTTTGTTATCGATTGTCTTATGTGCAGATGCAAGAGGAACTCAAGCTTGGGTCTCTCAGAGGCCACCACCTCGTCTCAGACCGTCATCGTTGGGGTTGCTCCCGTGAAAACGTGAGTATCACATAGGGCAAGATTGCCAGCAGCATCTACTTGTGCTTATAGGGGTTATTGAAATGTTCGATGTCGATCGTGTGAACTCCAAAATATGGCTCATACGTCTTTCGCATGTGTCTCAGGATCCAAAGCGAGGTGCCAGAGATGAGCACTGAGGGCGGCCATGGCTGCAAGTGCGGATCAAACTGCTCGTGCGATCCATGCAACTGCTGATCTACTTTGATAAGAAAAAAGCTCTTAAATGTTAAAGTCTATTATGTCGTAAATGGTGTGCGCGTGCATCGAGTGGATCTGTGTAGTGAATAACGCCGGCCAGGGTTTCCGCCGCACATACACATCCCTTCTCTCCTGAGTTAGGGGTGTGCTAATGGCGATGAATCCCAGGCCAGGCAACTGTTGTGCAAGATTATATGTATAAGAAGTTGAATGGATTTGGATGGGTTGTGAACCCTTTTCTTGTATTTTTCCTTTTCTAAAGTTGTCGTATTCAGCAATGACGTGGAGTGATAGAGTTTCACCGTTCTCCTCAATAATAGAGCTCTTGTCAAGGAAGTCGGCCGCTTGAATATTTATCTTTGCTAATTATAATGGCACGTAAAGCGACGCTATTGAACCGGGTTTTGTTTGGTGGTTGGGCAATAGCGATCGGCACGTCCTGGGAGGCCATTCGATTGGTCGTTCTAAAAGCCAGAGACGTTTTTCCACGCTCTCCGATGCCGTGGTGTGCGGGGCTTCACCAGCTCTCCCTAAAATACAATAGCTTTAGCCCAAAAAATCTGTTTTGCTTGAATACCTGTCGCTGTTGGTTACAACGACAGGTGAAAATGACGTTTTGAGCCGGGGTTTATCTGGTGGGTACACTGAACTAGCCAGGTTCGTTCTTCCACGTTACTATTCTATCACCGGCGGCCGGGAATGATTTGAATTCCTCCATCGAGGCTAGCGGATCAGAAAGATACGTGAGAAATGGCCGACTAAACTTTTTGATCATCCAATCCCCTAGACGTTACCTATATTATGGTGTTGATGGGATTGTCAAAACAATAATCTACTGGAAATTGGAATACTAAGGAGTTGAAGAAAGGCGACAACCAACTCACGGAATTAGTTTTAACATTAAACTGCAACCATCGTTCATCATTTACTTTTCTAATGTACAGATTCTCTTTTTAATCATGTGTAGCTGAAGATGAGTGTTTCAAGTTAGGGAAAATTATCCAAAATGTCATAAATTTATTACACTTTTATCAATTCAGTTGTAAACTTTTAATTTAGCTTAATCAATCCTAAATCTTTTCATTTATTGTCAAATGAGTCAATCCAATCAATTTTAGTTGAAAAATCTTCTGACATGGATACTGACGGTGTTCGTAGGACCAGTGGTGCCGACGTAGATAATTTTTAATAATATTTTATTATTTTTTCTATTTTTCTCTTTTTTTTCTTTCTTCTTTTTTTGGCTTTCTTCTTTTCCTTTTGCCAATGGTTGGCCTGTGACGGGTGGGCGAGGACAACCCTCGGCAAGGGGAGGCCTCGCCCAGGCCAAGGTGGCCTCGCGAGCGACAGTGACATGGTTGAGGTTGCCTTGATCTAGTCAAGGGCCAACCTTGGCAGATCTAGCTTGGCGAGATCGACCAGGCAAGGTCTCCCCTCGCCCCTTGCTTGGCTGGGCCTCACAGGCCAGACAACTAGTTATGGCCACCGGCAAATAGAATAAAAGAAAAAAGGCAAAAAGAAAAAAAAATCAGAAAAAATAGTAAAATTTTTTAAAAAAAAAATATTAAAATTTTATTAAAGTTTGTCTATGTTAGCGTGATAGTCCTATGTGATACCGCTAACATCCATATTAGCATTTTCTGGCCAAAATTGACAGGTTTATAATTGAATTGACAAAATTAAAAAGTTTAGAACTGAATTGATAAAAATGCAATAAATTTATAACTGTTTTGAAAATTTTCCCCATCAAGTGACGTAGAAGAGGGTCACTTTACAGAAAGTTGCTCAGCCTTAGGTGACTGGAAACAGAACCTCAAATGATAATGCATCAAATAACTGTGTTTTCAGGGCACTCCTACATCCAACCACAAAACATCGTCAACCATCACCGACCTGAGCTCACTAAAGTTGCTCGATACGCGCCCACTGACATTATCATTCGAAATATGCAAACATCAATGACGAGACGAGCCTTACTTGCCATGAGGAAAGTCGAGAATCGGTCTAGAAATGCACCTGACAGCTTCTTGTTTAGTAGAGGTGATCGAAAACCTTTCCAAGACACTTTGATTTAAGCTGGAGCAGATGTCATTCCAGTTTGAGGAACGATCTCCTCGGGTTTTCCTCCTCCAGTCGATGACATTTGCAAAATAAGACGTCCACGGACCAGGGCATCACCGAGAGCAATTTGGACTTTACATGGGTCATAGACTCATCACCCGAAACAAACTGCGATTATGACGCTCCACTCCAAGCATATTTGCATTCCACACTAAACAGCTCAAGTAATGTGTAAACATGACCATATCAATCCGAAAGTTGCCAAGCTAACACAACTCGACCTCGACGGAACAGCCTCCAGGAACCTAGGAGATTGGCCAATAGTATGACGCCGTCCTTCCTGGACATTATGACAATCTACACATCAAATCATTTTGGGGAATAATGTGGACCTGTTTAGCTGCATCCGACCCAAGTTGCTTACAAGCTTAAGAACCGAGTGACGGAGGAAGTTGTTATGGAACCGAACTAGAAAAGATCCTCGGCTTAGTGACTACCTCGCTGGTTATTCTTGACAGTGTTGATCCATGAATGCGCACGGCCTTTCATCTGAGAGCCCAAGTCTTGGATAGTGAAGATTAACTTCAATCCAAATTTTCAAGAGATCCATGAACAATTGGTTTTGGATTCCGAGAGGGCTCCGGCCCGAATGAAAACGAGAGGTCTGGCCCGAAAACTAACCCGAAAATCCAGGCTTTTTTGTGCACCCGTAGTCTGAGAATTTCTTATAATCAAGGCAGGGATATTTCCAAATTATTAAAAAAAAAAAAAAAAAAACCAACTTAGGTCTAATTCCCATCCTGCCCCATTTTTGTTTAGAAAAGATCCTCAACTTTCGATCTACTCTCAAATCTACCCACATGTCCAAAAATATCCTTGTTAATTTTTTCAAGATGATCAACATCAAGAGGCTGTTACTATTCCAATTGAATATGGGGGTCTTGATGAAATGGTGGGTTCGGATAGTGGATCTTTAACTAGTCTCGATGTTGATAATTGTAAAGAAACTGCCCCTATTTTTGAATAGATAGGCAAATTTGGGATTGAAATGGAAGTTGGGGATTTTTTTTTTCACATAAAAAAATGTTCAAGGCAAAATTGAAATTGGACATAAAGCTAAAGCTTTGTCAGGGAATCAGACCAATCAAGGTGATCCATAAATTCTTTTTCTATTGAACGCATCATTTGGTTGAGATCTCAAACGAGAAGAGGAGCCATTAACTTAATGGCATTAAGGTCTGACCCGTATCAAAAGCGAGACAATTACGGTAAACTAATTATTAGCCCGTGCTTTGTGCGGGACATCATTATATGTATGTGATGTAAGAGGAAAGTATTGAGATTTGTATAATTATAATATTTTAGAATATCATATTTTATGAAGGCCTGAGATCAGTACAAGGCAAAAAAGAAACGCTATAATGTTAAATTTTCTTACGTACATCAAATATATTGAAAATAGACAAATTCTAGTATTAAATAATGAAGTCTACATTTGAAATAAGTTAACTGAATATCAACTATCTATGTTAACAAATGGATGACAAATCACTAAACTAAAAACTCATCGATTGGATACGGATCGCACGATAAAAGTCAAGGTAAACACGACGAACGTTGAAGCGAACACTTTTAACTCCAACTCAAACTATATATAATGCGACAATAAAAAATTGGTGGATGGCCCCAATCATAATGTTTAGCCGGTTTGACCCGACTCAACCGGGTATCGTCATAGATCCGATTTTTTTGAAATCGCCGAACATATCCGTTAGAGAAAAAGTGGGTTTAGTTGCGTGATCCCAGAAAAAGATGAAAAGAGGGGATCATTGTGAATTGCAACCCCCCAATCCACGTTACCTAAAAAGCCAATAATACGTAATTTAAAGCCGCGATTTGCTCCCAATCACAAAAAGAGAGAGAGGCTAACGTTCGAATTCCATTTACTTTTTCTTTTCCCTTCAAATTAACATAAAGTAGGCCAACAAAAAGCAAGAACCTCCCACGAACAACTCCTTCGATTTCCTCCTCGCGTCTCCCGTCACCGACGACGTCTTCTTCTCTTCTAACCTCACGCTCGCCGCGCCCTCCGGATACGTGCACGCCTCGTAACCTGCCACGTCCCCACGTTCTTTTTTAATGAATCATTATTATTGGGTGGGGGTAGCGGGTATTTTCTCCGTCGTCATCAGCCCAAACGCCGTGGTTTATCATCTCTTTAAAAGCAGGGGATCGAGGAGGACGTACTGGGATCGACGGCCGTGACCACCCCGGTCTTGTCGAAGTCGCAGTCGTAGTCGCGCCGCCCCATGGCCTGGTAGTACGCGTTCATGGCGTACGCCGCGTGGGACCGCACCGTGTTCGGGTCGAAGCAGGCCCCGCCCGATTGTATCGGCTTGCAGTCCACCTGGGCGCTGCACACGTAGTCTATGTTCGCCTGCAGCGCCTGGTCGCTCGCGTCCGACCTCGGCACGCACCACTTCTTGCCCGAGCTCGTCGGGCTGGGCGGCGCCGTCGGGCCGGGCGACGCCGGAGCGGGCCCACCAGCCTATAAAAAAAAATGAAACAATGATTAATCGAAATGGCCGGCTCAGATCTCGAAGCGTGTACGCGTGCCGTAGATGATTTAAAATCTCACGAACATTGTCTGCTGATCATGTGGTGTTCCTGTCTTTGTCAGGAACGTCTTTTTGACAAATGGCGCGAGATTCTCTCTCTCTCTCTCTCTCTCTCTTTTTTTTTTTGGTCCCCGATTAAAACTTCGTGGACATACATTACCCTCCGCTAGATTGGATCCAGGAATGAAAGGGAATATCGTGACGGACCGACGACAATCTGAGCAAAAGAAAAGCCGAAGCAAAAAGAGCCGACGTCTCTTTCTGCGGCAGACACGTGCTTCGAAGCAAAAGCTTGTCTTAATTGTCAGAGCTCGCTGCCGCCCCCAAAAAAAATTATCACTAGACGCGTAAAAAGACAACATATTCCGACACGCAACACAATCTCTAAACGCGTCGAAGGTCGAAAACCACCGAAAGACGACACTGGTCAAATTTTCCAAGGTAAAAAGCAAATTTTTTTAAGAGGTCGGTCAATAAAAAACACGTTCGCATGTTTTCTCATGCTGATCCAGAAAAATGTACTATTGATTGTCGGAGTTAATTAATGCCATTTATCAAAATCAGCCCTGATGCAGTGGTACTAACAGTTTCAGCGTATTAAGTCTTGGTAATTTCTCTAATCGCGTGCCTAAGTCCCAGTTTAATAAACGAGATTTGCAGAAGGGTTTAAAGGAACGGCATTTACCGGTTCGTTTCTCAGGATGCCGACGTCGTAAACCGGGGTCAGATCCGGCTTGAACAGCCCGTAATTCCGCTCCGAGGTCGACGGTTTCAGGTCCTCGTTGAACAGCGCGAAGACGTAGGTCTCGAACTTGCGGTTCGGCATCAGCGGCGTTCCCTTCCCGGCGTTCACGTGCCTCACGAGGTTCCCGTTGTACGACACCGCATTCGCCAAGTTCACGTCCGGCTGGTTGGCGTCGCCTACCGAGGGCCACCCGGTCTCTCCCACCACGATCTCCACGTCCTCGTAGCCCACCTTCTTCATCGCCGAGTAGACCGCGTCCATCTGGGCGTCGAACATGTTCGTGTAGTTCTTCCCCGTCGCCGCGTCGAAAATGCCGGCGTTCGGCTTGAACAGCGCGTAGTTCAGGGTCTTGGCGGTGAACCCGAAGAACGGGTACGGGTTCACCATGAAGGCGGACTTCGTCTGGCGGTGGTAGTCCAGGATCGGAGCGAATATGGCCCGGTCGTAGCCGCGGCGGAACCGGCCGGTGCTCGGGGGCTCCGACGACGAGAGTATCCCGAGCGAGTGCGGCGTCGTGACCTGGACGTTGGTGACGTTCGCGACCTGGAGGGCCGAATGGAGGGCTTTCATGGCGGGCAAGAGGCGCGCGATGAGTGTCTTGTCGGAGGTGGCGAGGATCTCATTGCCGACGGCGATGCGGTTGATGAGGGTCTTGGGGTGGAACGGCAGGATGTTGGCGGAGACCCAGGCCTGGGCCGCGGGGAGCTTGGAGAGGGAGATGATGTCGCCGTTGCCGACGCTGACGGTGACGGCAATACCGGTGCCGGCGAAGGCGCGGAGGATGTCGGGGTTGGCGTCGAAGAGCTTGACCCGGTCGATGGCGGTCTTGGTCTTGAGGAAGGTGGCGACCTGGGACGGCGGGGGGAGGTTGTCGGCGACGGTGCCGTAGTTGACGCCGATGGTGTACGCGGCGCGCGAGAGATGGGGACAGGCGACCGAGAGGAAGAAGACGGCTGTGGCGAGGGGGAAGAGATTGGCCATGATCAGCCCGTGTTGCGTTTCGTGGAGGAAATGAAGAGAGATGGGGTTTAAAGTGACGCAGAAGAAGAGCAGAGAGAGTAAAGGTCGCTAGGGATAAGCTGAAAGTGCGGTGCACGCGCTCAATTAAAGTGGGCTGTCGAGTGCCGACCGACCCGTGGGCTCCCACAAAGATCCGCGGGATGGGATGTGATCGGAGCAAGTGTACGGGCGCGATGGAGCCGTGGGCTGAACGTGCTCGTCTTGCGATTTGTCGCGCGGTGTGGGGTAACGTGGGTTAGAAGCTCTAAGGACAAGGTGAAGAAGCTAAATTTGGTTTTCGTGGGTCGTGCGTTTATGTTTGCAGTGACGGTGATTGGACGATGGATGTGCCATTTTAAAAATGTCATATTTTATTTTAGTTTTTCATGTTTCTGATATAAAATGGTGTTATTTTACAAAAAAATTGAAAATTTTCATTCAAGAAGGGTGGAGACTTGATATCTTCTAATGTAACGGTCGGTTTTTCAAGAAACCAAACTTGATGGGTTTGGCAAAGTGGCTCCCCGTCCACTTTTGAGCTGGGCAAGCGAATCAGCACCAGCCCACCAAAAGAATCCGTGAAAAGCAAAAGCATCTGATTCTCAATCACCAAAGAAACAAAGGAGTAAATCCCATAGGAGATCTTCGGCCCTTATTGTGGCCCCCCATGCGGCCACCGCTGGCGCTGTTTAATTTGAAAACGTGTTTTCCGTTTCCGGTGAAGCGGGTTTTATTTCCAGGGCCGATTTCTCTCGCTTTTGAATTGCTTCCTGGCGATGGCCCGTCAGCGTTCCGGATTAAGGCCCGATGTAGACACGATCTAGCTCTGCTACGGGTGTCTCTGCTACTGGGACACCCGTACTGCGGGTTAATAACGATTTGTGCTTACGCTAAACCTAGATTATTCTATTGGCCTGGTTTGTGCAAATTGTGTTTCTCACTTTTACAAAAGACTTATGAGATAAAAGGAAAAAGAGACAACTATTTAAATATTTTACAAGATAACTCGTAGAGAGTATAAGGTGGGTAGGACCCCGAATCCTGGAACCAGCCGTTTGTCTCGGCTGGTTCTTGTTTCTTTTCACCAGCTCCGTTTCACTCGATTTGCTCGTGTGCTTTTTGAGTGAAAGTTTTTGGCGCCGGTCTTTTGTATAATTGGCTTTTCCTCTTTCAATCAATTATTACCTTTACCAAAAAAAAAAAAAAAAAAACATATGTGTCAATATATGTGTAGTGAGATTTTTAATTGCAATTAAGAAAATGCCAAAATACGCTTATAGCAAAGTTTGAAAAAAAAGGTAAAAAATAAAATTACTCTATTGATCTGATTTTCGGCTTTTAATGAATTATAGCCTATTCTATAAAGAATTACCATTTTTCAACATCCTAGTTTAGTTGGAAGGCCATCTTTCAACTCTGGGTGCGTTTGGGAGTGGCTTTGCCAAGCCACTTTGGGCATCCAAAGCCCTTTGGGCTAAAAAATGGTGTTTGGGAACTTATTTTGCAAACATACTTGGGGAAAAGTGAACCTTTGGAAGGCTGAAAGCCCAAGGCTGCCATGGGGCTGCCTTGGGCATTCGGCCTTCTAATCTTGAGGAAGAGAAGACAAAAATTTTCTTCCACAAATGCCCTCATTAACATTTCGTTTTTCCGGTTTTGTCCTCGTGACTATTCACCTTCTTCTTCGTTGAGGTTGGCCGGCGAAGTGCGCGGAGCTACGAGGGACCGGCGACGACGAGGCTGGATGGAGGTCGGCATGAGCCGATGTGGTCACGGCGGCCGTCGGCGGCCGGTCGTGTGACCTCGGCGACCCCTTGTGAGTCGCGTCGCCGCGATCGCTACAACCCGGCGACCACCGAGATCCCAGGTTGCGGCAAGGTCGCGTGGCCATTGCAACTCCCGATCGATGACTTGCGACCGGCAGATCACGGGTCATCGGAGGTCGCGGCGTCCCAGATCGGGACCGCGCGACCTTCGGCGACCCAAATCGTGTGTGCAAATGCAGTCGTGCGATGCGGTTCGCGGCGAGTAGATCGCGAGCCGACCACCTTTCGAACGGAGGTCGCGGCGCGGTGGGTCGCGCATTGTTCGACGACGGGTCGCCGCGGACCGGGATCGCGCGATCGGTCGCGGTGGGGTCGCGCAACCGCATCGAGCGGCCCGGCGACCTCCGCACGGAGGTCGCGGCGCGGGCGGGTCCCGCAACCTTCCGGCGGGTCGCGCGACCCGGATCTCACGTGCGGGTCGTTGCGACCCTCGCCGGACGGTCGCCGGGGCCGCTCGATGGTTGCGGCGACCCTCGCGGGCGCTTGCCCTCGCAGGACCTTTGCCCTCGCCCATGATAGCTAAGCCAACTCTTTTTTTTTTCCTTTTTTTAATGACAAAAGTCTTTTGCACAGTTAATTTGTCCAAACACTCTTTTGTTCAAAGATACTTCACAATGGACTTTCACAAATACAATTTACCAAACACAATTTGCATTTTGCAAAACTCCTTTAGCTCAAGGGTCTTTACATTTTCTCAAGGACTTTCTCTTCCCAAACGCACTCTATAGGAAACTTTCTAGATGGCATTTCATTTGTGTAAGCTCTTAATTACGGTGGATTTCATGATGGGCTCACATGGTTAAATGAGTTAGGTACACCAAGCACACGCATACATTTTACCTCTATGACCCCTTGTCTATTAGCTAGTGTCCTTAACGATTATTCTCTTCCTTCTTCGATGACTTTCATGTACAGGTTAGCTGAGTTATCTACATTTCTTTTGTAACTTTCCAAAATCGTACATTCTTTCTTCTGTTTTCCAAAATTTAGAAAGAAAATAAGGTTGCTTTTTCAGAAGATAAAAAGAATAAGCCTTTGCGATTTCTTTTTTTCACCATGCGAAATTCTTCTGGTTGCTCTAATATCTAAAGCAACATTCCATTTGGAAGAAAGATCGTTTAAGATTTCATCTTTCTTAAGTGAGCAGGATTAACTCTTAGATAAACCTTTAATTCTTATAAAGAAGTAGCTACGTCAACAATTGAAGTCAGCTAGTGTCCCTGTCTCATTTCAAACCAAGAATCTTTCTAGTGATGTGAGTAAGGTGCGTTTGGTAATATCTCTGTTCCGAAAAATAATATTCACTGAAATAATTTATGAGTAAAACAATGGGTTTGATAATTATGCAAAATTTCTATTCCCGAAATAGAAAAAAGAACAGGAATCCGTTTGGTACTATCCACAAATTTTTTTGTGCCTTGGAATTTCCTTTGACTTTTAATAACTTTTTTAGATTTTTCTTCTTCTTTTTTTCCTTTTTTTCCTCTCTTCTTTCTCCTCCTTTGGCGGTGGCGACGATCGTCCGACGGCGAGCATGGCGGAAGGCAGTAGGTGATGAGTCTCCACCGATTGATTAGAAGAAGAATAAAAAAAGAAAAGAAAAGAAAAGGCTTATTTTAAAAATTGTTCTCAGGAACAAAAACCTACATTTTTCTACTTCTTGTTTTGATTCTAAATCTATTCTCCAGTCACTTTTTTATTTTGGGAAATAGAAAAATTACCCGACATTATCAAACGGATTTTTATGCTTTTGGAAATAACATATCTATTGCAACTAACCTGCTCTTCCCTTGTCTAAGCATAAATTCCCTCATTGATATTAAAGTCATGGTTTCATTTTGTAACTTAGTCTATTCTATGTGCTTAAATGGTGAATCTAGTATTGAGAAGATTTCTTTATCATCATGACTGATTCATAAACCCTCAATGCTCCTATTACCCTTACTCCATCCTCATTTTCTTCTTCTCTTAGTGATGACACACAAATCTCTGAAATTCAGCTTCCTCTTATGAACTCATATTTTGCTTTTGCTAAACCATCTTCATCATTTTCTCTCATCCGTTCAGTTCGACATCTTGTCTGCCAAACTTTTAAAGAAATGAAAGAGTATGTGCAGTCCTCCAAATTTGATTAACACCATATTCTAGCCATCGTAAATGAGCACTTTGTTACTCTGCATATCCCTCCAGAGTTTCCTAAACAATGAACCCAAAAGGGATATTCTCAAAGTCCATCTTGCATTCACTTTCCATGGCCGAAAATGTGTGCCAGTTGTACCCCAGCTAGCCCTATTAGATACTCGATTTCTAGAATATGAGCATGCTTGTATCGGCACTGTCCAGACCATTTGAATGTTGGGATAGTCTTTGTAATCTTGTATCTAAACTTTAATGTTGCTCTTTCAGACCCCTAACTGCTTTCCTCTTTGAAGGTTCAAATTTAGTTTACTAGAGTATCCCAAATTGCTGATTCCATAGCATCAACCCTCCACTACTAGATAATCTACCAAGTGCAGAATCACACGCTTGATCTTAATTTCTAGAATGGAAAATGAAGATGCCTTGTTCATCTTCATACAAAATGACCAAGCATCCTGTATTCATATTCCCAAACAAATTCCCAAAGAAAAACTTACCAAACTTCTCCTGGAAACTTGGATTATCAATTATGAAAAGCCGCACCAAAACAGTAATTCTCTTTAGTCCTCATATTTCAAATTTGTGAGGAAAATGAATGACACTGTTGCCATCAAATTCGGCAAAGAAAATAAAGAAAACTCTACCATCTTCCAAACCTTGTTTATGATTGAATTTTGTCTTCTAGATTCGATCTATGAGCTAGATCCAAAAAAGCTTATCAAATATTTCTAGAGTAATGGAAATCCTGTCAATTACTACAAAGATCGTTATGGTCATTGTTTTTTTGATCATTTCAATCAGTGCTCTTATTGTATAAATTCTCCTGATGAGGTGGACCCGACTACAAGGCTCGGGAGAAAGCCTCGAAAAGCAAAAGATGGTGTGTACCAAAGGTATTTAAATGGAGATCCCTCTATTGATACTCTTGGAGAAAGCGATAAATTTTAGTTTATGATTTCCTATGCTCCATCTTCACCACTTTCATATACATTGTCATCACCAGCTTTGCCACCTTCGCCTCCTCTTTCACCCCCGCATAAAAAATCAGTTGTTTCCCCATTTTACAAGTTAATCTTTAAGTGGGCAAAAAGTGGGCAAAATAACACTCATGCCCACTTGCACCTTCAAATGAAATACCACCTAGTCAAGAAAAGAAGGTTAACCCATTTATTTCTATGTTCCAAGAGGCAAGTTTTCCTCCTATTGTCCGCGAAAGTTCTAGATTTTTTTTCCCAGCCACTAAAGAATTTATTGACCCATAGGGAAGATATCGTCATGTTCCAAAGATTCCTACTCTAACTGATAAGGATGAACATGGAAGGCAAAAGAGAACTTTTGTTGCCGAAACTGTTTTGAATTGGCAATCAAAAACTCTTTTGACACACAATAATGCTTTCAAAATGACTGACTCTAAAATCATTGAAATACAAAAAGGTCTCAAGAGATATGATGAAACTACCAAGAAAATGCTTTCAAATTTTCAAAAAAGGCTTCACACCTTGGAATATCATCATCTTGAAAGCCCAAAGACTAAAATAGAGAAACTCAAAAGGCAAAGTCAATTTTTTGAAGAAGGAAGATTCAAACCTTCCGATCCATTCTCTACCTTGCTAAAAACCGAGTGTTCTCTTCCATCCCCAAATACTTTAATCTTTGCTACAATCACAAAAACTTATTCCAGATGAAATAGCATTGATATGGTAAATATGAGAAATCGCCTCAAAGAAATGAACAAGCTAAAGAAAGAAAAAGGGAAAGAATAATTTTCTCGAGAAAAACTCGACTTCTACAAGGGAGAAGTCAGATCAAATGATGCTATCTAACCCATTAGAATCATCCTTGAGAGATTTGAGAAATCACAGGGAAAGATAACTTGATCCTACTATCCTGAAATATAAGATTCAGCCTTCTCCAAATTTGATTCTTCCAATCGATTCAGATTTAGACTTAGAACCAGATTCGGTATCTCTTTCATCATTCTCCTCTTTTTCCATCCCCACCCTTGAATCCTTTCCCATTGTACCAGTGACTTCTTCGTTATTTATGGCTGACCTGCTAGATCAAGAAATATAATCAAGTCCTTATGAATCAAATGTTATTTAGCTAAATAACCCATCCTACTTTCTCCAAATAGTTCTTTACCCTTGATGATATCACCTATTCCAAATGGCCAGAAAGATTTGAAGAATTCTATTCTTGGCTAAACACTAAACTCTCACCAATCAAAACAAGTATAATGTCTTTTCTAAATTTGTTACAAGGTTTATAGGTAATCTTAAACACCGGTGTCAATCAATTCCAGAGTAAGATTAAGTTCAATTTCTGCTCTTGACAGATTTTGGTCTAACTATTGCCTTCATTTACCAATTTTTCGTTGGCAAACCCATTGATTTCCATGAACTCAAAAGGAGAGAGTGTTTTGAAAGAAAATGCTACTCTCTTGAAAAAAGGCATCTTGACATATATTATCGAGAAATGATCAAACTCTTTTATGGCCTTGGAACTAATGCAAACCTGAAGTAGGTTTTCCTAGCCTCTATTCCTAGAGAGCTCTCTCGGCAAGTTAAGAGATCCTTTCTAACAAACAAATGAGAATCGTGGATATTCCCTTTGGAGAAATACGACAAGAAATCATCTCTGCCTCGGTGATCTGTGCCTCAGAAACTAGATGACGAAAACTTACATCAGAGACAATCGAGAGTTTGATGGTGCCTACTCACACTAGCATCTAAAGATCAAATGTTCTAAAAAAAGATTGTGATAGCACCTTAGAAAATATTCCGAAAAAAAGAAGCATTTCAAGAAGTACCAAGTTGGAAGGTCGAAGCATGGACCTAAGCACTTCCGGAGAAAGAAGAAATGGCGATTCCTACGAAAAAGGAAAGATTGCTCAGATCATAAGAAATCAACTCGATACTTCATCTGTAATAAAAAATGGTCATTTCATCAAAGATTGCTCTCGGGCGAGAAAATGTCAGGACCACTTGATACACCACATTGAAATTAAAATTAGTGTTTCACTTGAAGATGATGATGTTGAATCATTGTTTTTCATTAATAAAGACCCATATGAGAAAACTTTTTGTGTCATTCCTTACTATCAAACCCCTAGTGAAATTGATTCTAATTCATATTCTGAAGATTTTTTTCATATATCCCTTGCCTCTTTAGACCAAGACTTTATTATTTTTATAGTCAAGTTCATTGTCCTCATTGTCCTATAAAACTCTTCACCTCAAAGTTTGCTAAACCAATCACCATTGTTGCTCTTATAGATGCTGGTGCTAGTTTTTCAATTCTAGACACTAAAATTCTTCATGAAGAATACTAGACTTCTTGTGCTCGGTATTTTAATTCTACACCATGAGACACTTTTTCTATAAATATGCGTACTACACCAGTAACCATTCAGTTCTTCCCCTATTATTCTATAACCACTAAAATCTTTGGATCTAGTATTTCTAACAAAAATCTGATCATTGGTTCTGACGTCATGACCTAAATTCCCAAACGTCAAATTATTCCTAGAAAATGGCTTAAGTATAAGGACCAATTCTCTAAATTTGTCAATATCCAAAGGTTTTTCTCTATTCATATGAGTTTGTTAGATCTAATTATGTAAAAATCATTGGAATCCTGCTCGGAATTTCACTCTGGCTTCTCTTAAAAGTATCCTCATCCTTTGAGGAATAATTCAGAATTTTTTGTTCGCCTCCTATTAAAAAGAATGAAGACATAAATCTCACCAAAGCGAGTCATATTAGAATGAACCCAGAATATCTTATTTTTATTCAAAAGGAATGCTCAAAGTTACCACAGTAAGACCTTATTGAAATCTCAAATTTGCAATTGGCTTCCGAAGCTTTTTATGTTAATAAACGAGCCTAGCAAAACCGAGGAAAGATGCGACTAGTGATCAACTACCAACTCCTCAATCTTTTCCTCTAAGATGATAAATTCCCTTTACCCTCTCGAAATTCTCTTTTTGTTGGATTATCCAAAGCCCACATCTACTCCAAATTTGACCTCAAAGCTGAATTCTGGCAACTGAACATTCATCTTGAAAATAGACCCAAAACTGGATTATGTATTCCAAACTAGCATTTCCAATAAAAAGTTCTTCCTTTTGGCCTCAAAGCAACTCTTTCTTTTTTCGGGAAGGCTATGTGCCTCATTTTTCAGCCAATCTTGTCTAATGTAGTGATTTCGATTGATGACATATTACTTTACATCCCTGATGAAGAATCTCATTGCCGGCTCATCGAACAATTTGCAGATATTGTAAAAAAAATGAAATCATGCTTTCTCAAAGAAATATGAACATTGCCTAGACATAAATTAAATTTCTTGGTATGCACATCAACAAAGGCATAGACTATTCATGGCCACACATTACCCATGAATTGTTGAAATTTCCAAAAGAAAATTTCACGACAAAACAAGTTTAGCAATTTATTGGGATAATCAATTATCTTAGAGATTTTGTTCTCAACATTTCAAAACTGTTGATCCCATTGCAGTTGATGCTGAAAAAGAATCCTCCACCTTAGAGTAAGACTTAAAACCAATGCAATGGCAAAACTAAAGGAAGTTATGTAGACTCTTCCCCCATTGCAAATATCATCTATTGGGAAAAGAGTCCTCTAGGCTGCTGTTAGTGATGAGTACTGGGTAGTCATACTGTTTAAAGGAATTGAGGGCAAGCGACACCTTTGCGCTTATAGAAATGAAAAGTTTTCTCAAGCTAAAATGCATTATCATTTTACTTTCAAAGAAATATTGACAGTAAAGAATGGAATAAAAAAATTTAAATTCCATCCCATTGGCCATCATTTCTTAGTAGAATTGGATACGGCATCTTTTCCCTAGATGACCAAATTCGAGTAGAAACAGATTCCTCATTCCCAGCTACTACGATAGGCCAAACATATTGCAAGAAAAAAGAGTGTGCTTGCTGACTTTCTCTCCAGATCAAAGGCTCTAGCCGAAATTAACATGTACATTTTGAAGCATCCTTTTCCTCAAGTTGAATAATACAAGATCGAAAGAATGCAAGATTGGCCAAGCCTGAAGTATCCCTAGAAGATTGTTGAACAAATCCAGAACGACAGTCTTATTAAAGATCTTGATAACCTCAAGTGCCAATGTCATACAGACTTCTCGAGATACCATAGAGGCTCAATTATTTATCCCTACAGATTAAACTCTAGGTATCCATTCATACATCCGTTAATCTAGAAGGAAGATGATTTCCCTGACCAACTTCTATGGTTGTTTTGGTACTAAGTACTTAATAACTATTGAGTTCCCCACCAGAAAGTTCATTGTCAAGTTAATCAAACTGATTGTGCTTTGGCGAAACAAGGGAGATGAAAGCGACATGAACCTCTTGAATATTTAATTAATTGGTTTTATCCTCCGACTTATTGGAAATGCCTCTTCCTCCAAGAACTAAGAGATGCTCCTCGAGTAGAGCCAAAGTTACAAAGTGGTATTTTCCTATGACCATGGAATTTCGTGCTAAATAATGATACTCTCACCAATGCACCAAAAAGAATATGAACCACCACCTACAAGCCTCAATCACATCTTCAGGAAGCTCGTATCTTCAAAAAAATTCCCGATTGTGTCGGATCCGTCGAATACAATTATAGAGAACTCTATAAAGTCCTATGCCAAGAAAATCACACCATTCTTGAAGAAATATGGGATTACTCAACACTTGTTCCATTGGACCACTATTATCTTGCACCCGAAACTAAACAAGCACTTGCGAAATTCAATCGAGCACAAAACCAAGCAAGAACACCTCCTCAGTCATAAGAGCAAGAAATGGCGAACATGGATGTCTTGCACAGTCCTCTCGAGAATCTTAAACTCAAGCATCCCATGACCAATGGGGAGGGCCTCTCTCTAGAGACCACTATGATGAGGGACCTTTGTCCTTATCACTTAGAATTGACCCCAACATAGTCTCTCATTATGCTCAAATATCAAATTGGCCCCAACCAATCATGCCTGAAAGACTGGATCAAGACAATGTTGCAGGACCCTCTAGGACTCATGAAGAAGAATGCGCCTCAAGCAGTTCAAACATGTGGAATGCCCTAATATCACAAAGAGAATCCACTCACAACACATACAATCCTCTTGCTTCTGGTGATGGACTTGACCTTGAGCAACTCCACATGGAAGAATAGCTAGCACGACATACATATGATGATTCAGACTATTACTACAACTCTTGAAATGGTAGATAAGTCTATTGCAAAAGTTACTGTAGCATAGGCCATTGTAACAAAGTACTGTAGCAATATACTAAGGAAATCACTGTTCATAGTCATTATTCCTTAATTTTTTTCCTCTTTTTAAAATTATTTTCTTTATTATTTCTTTTTTCCCCTCATCATTCTTTAATAAAATTTTATCAAATAGTAAACTGTACTAACATACCTAAAATACAAAATACCTAAAATATATATAGTAAATATAAATATATAATTTATAGATTGAATATTTATTGTGAGAGAATTAAAGTTGAATATATAAAATAAAAAAAATTTAAAATTTAAAATTTAAAATTAATTTTTAAATTAGAATTAAAATATTATTTATATTGAAATATAAATTTAATTTTGTTAATTTAAGAAATTTATTATTTGAGAAAAATAACTTTCCTATTATGGACATTAGAAATCCTATCCACCTTTATCCCACCTCCCATGGGATCATTTTATTCGGCCCATATCCCCTTATATCCGACTTTATCCTATCCTAAGCAAGCACCAAACATAGAATAGAATAAATCATATCTTATCTTGAATTTTATCCTGACTGTCAAACTCAGCCTTAATGTATTGGATCTCATATATGCCTTTTGGACTAGATAATTAATCTCATATCTACATTCAATTTTCCGCAATCAAAATGGCAACGGGAGGCTTTTTGACATTGATAACTTTGAAAAAACTGTCGGTAAAAAAGAATAACTCGTGGCTTTTTTCTCCACGTAATATGTTGGTAATTTATCAAGATTTTTCTGAAATCATCAATTTTTTACGCTTGGCAAATTATCAATTTTTGTACTAACTTACCAACTTTTATTTGCATAGCTTACTAACATTTCAATTTTACTAACTATTACATGAAATTTTTAATCTAAATTAGAGTAATTTACCAAATTTTGCCCATTAAATTATGAATTTTCATTTGAATTGCCAACGTTTAATCGTTCTCTTTTAATTTATTTAATTTTTTATTTAGTTATTAAAATTTATTTGCTCTGATTAGCTATCCCTTTATGTTGCTGACTCTTTTTTAGAGATCGCTAGCCCAAGTTGGCATGGCTCGTCGACAGAGCTAATTTTCTGTCATCAAATGGAAAGAAAGAGAGTAGTGTTGAAGAATGAGGACAACGGCGACATTATATCATTTGAATGATGGTGAGGAACACGGCTCCAAAGACACTAAATTTATCAAACATTCTATTCTGATGTAATTTGTGTGTTATAGTTACAAGGACACCATTATGTGCAATTTGTTTTTTTTTTTTTTTTCAAATTATGTGAAGAGCTACTTGTATTTTAATTGGTTTAACTGAATAAGAGTTTTTCATTAATTTTCTTCAAGTATCTTTTTTATTATTTGACAAAAAATAGTTTCATTTGTTTAATTATTTTTATTTGGAAAAATATAAATCAATTTCTACGAAAAACCTGCCCCGGGTCTGGCATGTGGGCCAGCACGACCTAGCGCCCAACTCAGCTGCTGTGTGGATTTCTATCTCCGCCAATTCTTTCTTTTCATAAATGATCCATAAGTTGGAAGCGTGAATCTTCAACCAGACAGAATTGCCCACCCTACAACGACAGTTTTGAGTGAGGATGTTCATATGGCTAAGTCATAATTACCGTGAATTTAAGTTTATGAGCAGATTATAAGACATACATTGTACATAGGTTATTCTGTGTTCAATGAAAGGAAGCCATGAACATCATGATCAAAGTGCAATATGAGTCATGGACTTTAGTCAAAAAGGGGAAGAGATTAACATAGTGATCAAGCAAAGTTATCATTCGCACACTTTATCTCTTACCTAAACAATTGCATTCTCTCTTAGTACAATCACTTTTTCCGTGTGTATACAAATAATTTTGGCACCCTTGCTAGCTTTTAGGATCAATACTTAGTGAAGAGATAGATCTCAAGAATGCTCGATGTGCTTCAATTTTTCTCGTTGCAAGCACTCAATGACAAGCTACGTTTAACTTGTGGTTCCTTATAGGCCTCCATAAACAACTCTGTGTTTCAACCGTTTCCTCACCGTCACATAGCATTTGATTGTTTTACTGTATAACCACTACCTTTTTTTTTTTCATGACGTGTTGTTGCGGCCACCTTCTACGACTCTCAACCATTTCATATTCACATATCAAAGAAATGACCTGCTCAGAAACGTTATTTAGAAAAAATCCTAATTATTAAACCGCATCACTGACCTCCCTCCTCCTTTTCTTTAAGGTAGCAATTTTATGTTCATATGAAATATCCTAATTAACTACTCCTGGTCAAACATTCCTAATTGGCTCCCTTGTTTCAACCATCCGATTTGAGTTGAAACGCAGAATGAATGAGTTTCATTTTCATCACATGAAAAAGGAACTTTGAGAAAGAGTATTTAGAGATCATTAGCAAATGAAAAAAATCGAAATGATAAGGAGAGGGAGCAGAAATTGGAGCTTACAAATTTAGTACAATGCTGCGAGACCTACTATAGCATCGGCAATTTATTTACCATACTTGTAAATTTTCAGAGAAGGTGGTTATTCACTAATTCATTTCAAAGTCGGTAAATTTCCAATGGTGTCGTTAAGTTTGATAAGTCATCTGACAATCAAATTGACGGTCATGCTTTCTTTTAGGGACTGTATTGGATATTTTGGTTGGCCGGGTCCGCCTCTGTGGGGACCAGCTAACATTAATAAATAAAAGAGAAAAAAAGGTGAAAAAGTCAAAAAAGCAAAAAAGAAGAAAAGAAAGATGGGCGGCTCGTGCGGGGAGTAGAGAAGAGAGGACACGCGGAGAAGATAGAAATCATGTAGTTAACATTTGATTAACAGAAAAGAGAGATTTGGTGTTTCAGTTTACTTATTGTTATCGGACCAATGAAGATGTCATTGACAGATAAAGATGCATTCAGCTTGATCTCTTTTATTTTGGCACACCTGCAAGTTTTATTACCCAATTGTGTTTTCTCGTTTTTCTTTTCTTATTTTCTACTCCTTTTTCCACTTTTTCTTTCCTTTCCTTCCATGAGAAAGTTCCAAAATTTTGGATAAGCTAGGGGACAAGGTCAGTTGGTATCAAAATAAGTGGAAGAACCTCAGTAATCCAGAAGAAATGTCATCGTTCAGATTGTTATTATTTAAAAAAGTTCTTTTCAATGTTTCATGCGTCGTAGACAATTTGCTCATCATATGTAAAGGATGCAATCTTAAAGCATAAGTCACGTGGTCCACCAAGTTAACTTAGGTGGAGTAGAGTTATTTTCTTCTACTTAGTTAACTTGTTACATAGGATTACTCTCTCTCTCTCTCTCTCTCTCTCTCTCTCTCTCTCTCTCTCTCTCTCTCTCTCTCTCTCTCTCTCTCTCTCTCTATTTTTATTTTTGATAACTCATACCATACTTTTACTCAATCATCTATGATATACATAAAAACTTACTAGTTGAATCGATAAGTACCGATATAGAAGGTTTTGAGGTTGTGATCTATAAAACTTGACCTGATGAGACGTCTGTAGGCATGTACAATTTTGAATAGAAGAGAAACTGCAGGTCAATGAACAACAAGGAGGGAAAGAGGAGAGGGAAGGCTTTGTCTACTTGATTTCACTAGAGAATTTTAATTGGATGATTTGTAGTTAATATGACGAGGCTTTGTGAACCTGGAATGTGTTTTCATGAGTAATTCATTGAAAAACCATACCTTCTGCAAAGCATGGCCATCCAACCTAGTTTTTGATTGGTGGGGTGGTTATTTAGTTTAGCATTGTCTAGGCCTGGTACTTTTTTGATACTATGACATTGTTTCTCATTTTCTTTTTCTTTTTCTTTTATTGTGTCACGAGGAAGATTATATTTTAAATGGATGTCAGACCCATGAAATATTCTATTAACCTCATGTACCTAGTGAGGTTTGAGCTAAAACTTGGTTTCTTGGTACCAACATGAATTGTTTGCAGTGGTTAGTGAGGAAAACCAAACTTATGTTGTGCATATTACCCCCACACATTTTTCTATTCCTTAAGATTTATTATTCTAAAAAAAGCAATGGAAATCTAATTGGTGGATGATGTATTTCTACATCCTCCCTATTTTTGGGCAGTTTGAAAGTCACTTAAAATAGGAATTAAAGTAGTCGATCACTCAAGAATTTATTTTTCAATCGTGAAGATTTTATTTCAGCTAGAGTGTAAAGTCAATTTCTGCCACTCTTTTGACTTTTGATTCGTAGGTTGACTCTTGGCTTTAACTTCCACAATAATTTAGCCGATTGTATGCTTGAAATGTTCTTAATTTTGTTGGATTGGGAACAAATTAGTTTTCATCAAAATTGTGAAATACCTATGAAACATATTGTTTCATTATCCTTCTTGTATAACTATGCTAAATAGAAAGGGGAAAAAGGAAGAGGGAAGGCTTATCTATTGATTTATAACTAGCCTTGGTCAATTTCTGGTAATAACATGTTTATCTATCTTGGAAGCTTTTATCTAAGGCAGATTAGGCACCAAGCACGTAGAATATCTTATTTATCTCATGTAGCAGGTATGGTATAAGTTAATGACCATGTGGATGTTGCTTCGATGTGAAAATGTTTTTATTTGGTGATGTGAGAAATTCCCGTGAGATTTTTATTTTTATATGATACTGGTTCCTTTTATATATAGATCATTTATCGTCTTTCAATCTCAACAAACGCAGTTGGACCTATATATTTGACTTTCATAAGTATTTTTCGAGAAATTTAGAAGAGCCTCTATCCGTGTTCTTGCATATAGTATTCATTGACAGAGATTAAACACAACTGGTTGGTTTGATTGCATAATTTTATCATCTTATTCCTTTTTTCAAACTTTCTTGCAAGATTGATTGCAGTTTTATTTTTCAGGAGTCGTGCTTTGATTGGATATGTTCATGTTTCGGAGGAGGCTTGTGAAATTGTGAAGACGACTCGCATCATACTTGTCAGCATGCAGGGATGGAACTATTATATGTTTTTAGTGGGGTCAATGCCCTAAAGATTGTAAAATAAGGTATTTCATTTAACAAAAAAATTATAAAGATGCGATCGAGCTATTTATTGATTTGAAGTAGTTTTTCTACGCAAAGTCTGACTTGAAATCAACGCTTTGACATTGAATCATGAATGTGAACAAAATTCGGTTTCAAATCCCTATGCTCAAGCTCGACTCAATATAGTATATAGGAAATTGAACTCGATTCAACTCCATTATTAAAACTCGATTCTACTCATTCAACTTGTTACGTAGGATGTTTCTTTCTATTTTTCCTAATCATATATTGTACCTTCTGCATAGTCTGGTCATGCTATTCGATTGCTTTGTCTTCCGACTCTATCAAGCCTCGTGTTTGATTGGTGGTGTGGTTGTCTAGTAGTGCAATGTCTAAGCCCGGTAATTTTTTGATAATTGTTTATCTTTTTACTTTTCTATTTTTTGCGTCATAAAGAAGTTTATAGTACATGGAAAGACAAGATACTAGTTTTGATTTCTTGCAAGTTAGCGCATGGTCCCTTAGAGGGCGACGGGCTAAGCCTAATTACATCGATCAACAATGGAAGTTACTAAAAAGGCAATGTGGGGTTTCATTAGGCATCGTCAGTTGGATTTTATTTCTTTTGATAAACTATAAGGATCCCATCCCACTGCTCCTTTTGCTCTTCCGATTTCCATCTTTTGGCAATGGAAAACCGTAGCCACAACAACACCGATATAAATTAAGGAATCGTTATCCTAGCTGGATCCTATGAGAAACAATTGATGTCATCTCATCCATTGATCGTCAGACTTTTAGGATTATATGTCACAACCGCACTTCCATTCACTCACGGAACACTTCTTGGATATGTCCTTCCTCAACACTTCATTTCGAGTTGGGATTAATAGTTCCCCCTATACAGATTGGAGTATGAAGCCCACCCAAAAAATCGAATAAAATAGTCCGTTCTATTTTGCCAGTATCACCGGCTGACTTAGTTCCAATGACTCTCTTTGGAATATGAGGCAATAATAGAGCAAATATGTCAAATGGTTCTCCACCAAGAGCAGGAACTCTTTTATTATGTATGTTGGATTGATTGGTCGATTTATGACATTTTGTATAGAAATTACGAAAAAATGCAAATAGTTATAATTCGTTATAATTCAAAAATTTATTTATCGATGACCATAAAACTGTTCATGTATTATAAGAAGAAATTCGAAAAACCCTCCAACACAAAAGTTATTCATCACATCGAATCTCCAACATTTTATAGTAGAGTAGACAATCTATCACCGTGCATCATTCAAGTTTCACACACAAACATAAATAGAAGCTTCTAAATTCATAAGCATACAATAAGATAAGAAAGACGATCTATCACCATGCATCATTCAAGTTCCCAACACTCTTACCCTGCGGCCACCCCCTGCGGCCACCCCGCTCCCGTGGGCCCTCGCCCCCACGGCCCCCACCCGTGCCTCCACAACCACTCCGGTAGCCGCCACAGCCCCGGTCCCCTTGTGGCCCCTGCTCCCCCGCTCCCCCGGCGGCCCCTGCCCCCGCGGCCCTTGCGGCCCCCGCTCCCCCTGCTCCCCCTTGTCCCCCTTGTCCCCCTTTGGTCCCCATGGCCCCTGCCGCCGGATGCAGTAGAAAACGAAACCACAAAGCATTATGGCAACAATGACTAAACCAACAATAACCCACGTTGGGGTGTTGTTGTCATCGGATGATACGGAATTCGGATCGATCCATGCCGATGGAGGAGGAAAGTACTGGAAACTCGGATAAGTTTGTGGATAGTTATTGTTCTCCATCAAGAAAACTCTGTGGAGGTAGTTCAATGCGAGCGGTGAGTCTACAAACATATTATGAAGCATCAATTCAAGAGCCAATTTACCTTTTAATCATGATGAATTGATCGTATGATCCGAGCGTGAGATCGAAATGATTCAACACGGAATTCAACGAGATATAATGTGAGTGGAAGTAGTTGCTTGCACATATACCCTCACAAGAAGAACCGAGCAAATCGGTGAATGATGTTGCGCCAATGCTTACACGACCTGCAAAGAAGTGAGAATTTTCGCCTGGTGGAGGTAGCGCTATATATGCCCCGCGACGCTCCCTCCCTCCTTCCCTCCCTCCTTCACGGGGTGGGTTTTTTTTTTTTTTTTTTTTTTGCCCGAAAGATGATAATTTTCATTACTAACCCGCTAAAGGGGCACCATTAGTTTTTTTTTTTTTTATCGATAGGTGCACCATTAGTTGAAACGTCTAAACATAGAATTAAAAATAGAGAACGAGGAGAATTAGAAGTCCAATTGCTGGAAAGTGAGCTGGCTCGGTAGGTTAGGTAAGCGTTTTAACAAATGCATCACCATAGCAGGTTAGGTAAGCATTTTTAACGAATGCATCACCATTCTTTTTTTGAGGATGTAGTGTAATGAATCCAGTAGAAAATCTGATTCAGCTTCAAGCGCTTTCCCAAGAATAAAGATTCTTAACGCAAATAAGCACAGAACTACAAAATGAAAAGAAAACAAGAAATCTGCATTTACCAGGATTACAACATCACTTTATGTAACTGTTTAGGACACATATCTAAATTTTGATGGAGTACTCTTATGAGAGAAGCATTCAAATAAAAAAAAAAGTAATCAGAATCCCCACAAGCCCTAGTCGGATTACTAAAGCAACGTCCCCAACTGGCAAATTTGCTAAATGTTGAAGGCATGAAGGACCACATTGGAATTTCATCAAAAGGTTTTAAACTAAATTGGCAAAATTAAAATATTTATCATCGAATTAATATTCATACAATAGGTTTAGGATTAGTTTTATAATTTTTCATAATACACACACATGTATGATCACGAAGTTGAGTCACATGGCATGCTTATACGCGAATCCAATAATTTGTTTAAGATGGTCAATCTAACAAATCTCTAAATCTGACTCTCACCCATAAAAGTGCACAAAGTTCATGCAAGGTTCACTCTCGTGACACGCTTACGTGCAAGCTTTCCAAGAATTTATTTTTGATGATCACTTTAGCAAATCTCTAATCTTGCAATTCTAATTCATATGCATATTTTATCTCAAGTAAGGTACATAGTTTGTTTCAGGTCGAGTGTGATGAGTTTCCTCTACTTTTGTCAATGGCTTACAAGGCTATAGGAAGAACTATGACGGGATAGAATCATCGACAACTTTTGAGTGAAATCTCGACAAGTTAGAAGACAAATTCTGAACGGAAACCGTCCTCAAATAACATCGTGCTTTCTATCAGGCTATCGTCGATGAAAGCACCGCAATCTCTGTAGAAATACAAATACTTGAAGCACAGCTCGCAGATGCCCGATACTAACTTGTGCTTAAACAGGGGAATCAAAAGCAAAAGGGAATTCTTTGAAGCAGCACTTTCTGGAGGTTGATAAAATTGGAGAACAATCAACGGCAGGCAGAGGTTGACAGACATCAATCCATCAACAAGTGTATTGAGAATAATGAAATGTTGGATCCACGTCGGTCCACTTTTAGGAGAAATAAAAAAAAAAATTGTTAGACAAATTGTAAAACATCAAAATTCTAACAAGCTTGAAAATTATTTCCTCTTTAAAAATCGAAAATTAGGCATCGACGTTTGGACTAAACACTTTGCGCTTGGGCATGAGAACCCCAATGCTCGTACCCAAGCCCTTGGTAGTTGGGCGAGGTCCCTAGCACCTGAGCCCGGGTTCATTGAGGCCAGGCTTGGGACTTCCGTGCCCAACCCGGGTCCATCTAGGCCGTGCGCAAGACCCCGGTCATCATGCCAAGGTCCATTGAGTTCGGGTCTAGTCCTTGGCATTCATGCCCGAGTCCATCAAGGCTGGCCCCAGACCCCGATGCCTATGCCTAAGTTCTCGACTTCCAAGCCCAAGTTCATCGAGGTCATGCCCTGGACACCCGCACCTATGCCCGCACCCCGGTCCATCAATGCGGGGCCCGTGTTCGAGAGCTAGGGATTGGGGTGTGGCTTGGATGGACTCAAGCATGGGCACCAAGATGTCAAGCCCCACCTCAATGGACTTGGGTCTCAGCACAAGGACTAGATCTCAGGCACTCGAGTGTGGGCCTCGTCCTCGATTAACCCATGCCTAGGCGTTGGGGTCCTAGACTTGGGAGCTTGTGTCATGGTTTAGAGCTTTCTATTGATGAAGGGCTGTAAATATCAATGAAGACTGGGCAAACCTCTTTCGAGCTGTCTAGAATATTCAAGGGCAGACATTATTGTAAATGCACACTATTCTAGAGTGTTCTTATAATAAAGGTGGGTAGTTGGTGGAATGGGAGATATAATCTCCACCATCTGATTGAGGAGAGATGTACGGCTATGGTTAGACCTATATTTGTATATATAGGAGTCTCATCTCCCTCATTTGTATCATCTTACAAGATATCCAAAGTTTCCCTCTCTAAAGATCCTCGCAAGTTTAATAAAATGATAGCATAAGTTGATATACATTTCTACACAAAGATTGCTCCCCATTTCCATTGGCTATTTTAGCTTCAAACATGGATATTTAATTTAGACCGCATCCCTCCATTTCCCAACTTATACTCATGATGAGTTACACTATTCATGAAGTGTAGATCTGAAGCCTGCAAGAGAGAAAATTTAAATATTAATATACATATAAAGCTTAAGCTAATTAGTTATAATAGGCAATTCCGAAGACCCACGTACCAACAAATATATCTTCACTCAAATTGATAACCTTTGAAGCCTTACCGACACCACCTCAAGCGAAAAGAAATAGCTGATCGAAGACATCGGGATGACCATAAAGGAAATGAAGCTTCAACACCACCTCTAGTGAGGAGAATTAGCTTATTGAAGACATCGGGATGACCATAAAGGAAATGAACTCTTCATGACTTTGTGTTTTCAAAACCCATGAGTATGATCTTTGTTTTTTGTAACCTCTTACTACCTATAAAAGGCAAAGATGATGTAATGTGTTGGACAGAATCCCTTTGAGTAAAGTGTGTGCTTGTGAAAATTCTCTGTCTTTCTAAACACTTTTTCTCCATTCTAGTAGGATCCTCTAAGAAATACAGCTCGGCTAAGTTAGAAATGTTACTATCCTGACATCCTTGAGTATCTCTATATTATAAACTAAATTTCCGAGTAGTTGCAGCTAAAAAGCAATCCCTTGAAGACTTGCAAGGTTCGCCTCATTGTGGGGATAGCATATCTATTGAAACTAACCTAGTCTTCCTTAGTTTTAAGCATAGATCCCCTCATTGGTAAATAAAAGAACAAAAAAATTGAAATGTTACTTTGCAGATCCTAAGCAGCCGAAAAGAGTTTCTTAGTCAATGGAAGACTCACTAAAGCTATTTAAGTTATAGTTCTCGAGTTACGTTTCGGAAAAAAGTTAACCCAGCAGAAGCAAAACTTGCCAACAAGAATAGCTTTTCTCTTTTGACTGCAAATTTCTAACCATAGCAAGAGGTTTTATTGAAAACCTTGTGTAATAATCTCTCGCAGAGAATTACTTTTGAGTTCACTTATGCACGGCATAGGTTTATTCGAGGAGGGCCTTTGATTTTTTGGGTGAAATCATTGTATTTTCTTTCCGTAACAAGACGAACGCATTATTTGTCATCCACGTTGAAGTCGGAGCAAAAACGTTCAAAGCACCTCTCAAAAAGAAAACGCCAAGGATGTGCGTTGTTAAGAAGCGGTTATGATTTAAAGACCCAATCATAGAACTGCTATCGATAATCAAGAATTGCGAGTTTGGGACACGCAGGTGCCATAAGCAGCGCGGAGGAGGGACACTTAAGTGCCATAACTTCAAAATGGTACACTTAAGTGCCAATATCGGAGTAAAATGGAACACTTAAGTGCCACTCCGGCGAAAATCCGGCCAAATGGCTGACGTGGCAATTTTCCGGCGAGTTTGGTCCAAAACGGCGTCGTTTTGCACGCTGATGTGGCGGAGAAAATGCAAAAACGACGCCGTTTCATGTCTATGTGTAAATAATAATATAAAAATTAATTAAATTAGATTTAAACTTAATTTTATTTAAAATATTCAAAAAATTAAAAAAAATAAGAAAAATTAAAAAAAAATTAAGAAAAAAAAAAAAAAGGTGGAGGGAGTTCGAACGGGCGGGCGAGGTCGAGCCCTCACCGCCACCGCCTCCCGCCGTCGCCAGGGAAGGGGCCGGCGACGGGGGGAGGGTCGGCGGGGTTGCCGGCCCCGCCCGGCCGACGGCGAGGGCGAGCCCTCGCCGGATCGCGGCGAGGGTCGCGACCCTCGCCCCAGATCCGGGCGGGCTCACGGACCCTCGCCTCCGGTCGGCCGCCTCGCCGCCCCCGGCCGTGGCTCGGCGACCCGGTCGACCCTCCCCACTCCGTCGCCGCCCTTCCCGGCGGCGGCGGGGAGGCGGCGGGCTCGCGGCCCTCGCCGTAGGTCGGCCGGGGGCGGCGACCCCGCCGACCCTCCCCCTCCGTCGCCGACCCTTCCCGAGCAACGGTGGGGGAGGCGGCGACGGCGAGGGCTCAGCCCCGGCCCGCCCCGTTCGACCCCCTTTTTTTCTTAATTTTTAAATTTTCTTAATTTTTAATTTTTTAAATTTTTTGAATATTTTAAATAAAATTAAGTTTAAATCTAATTTAATTAATTTTTATATTATTATTTACACGAAACGGCGTCGTTTTTGTATTCTCTCCGCCACGTCGGCGTGCAAACGACGCCGTTTTGGACCAAACTCGCCGGAAAGTTGCCACGTCACCATTTGGCCGGATTTCCGCCGGAGTGGCACTTAAGTGTTCCATTTAACTAAACCGGCACTCAAGTGTACCATTTTGAAGTTATGGCATAAGTCTGTTCCCTCCTGCCAAAGTATGGCACTTAACTGTTCTTCTGCCCAAGAATTGCCAAGAGACGAACAGAGCAGTCGAAAAGGAAATGGACAGAAGAGTTGCGACTAGAAAGGGATGTGGACCGAGTTGAAAGCGGTTACTAAGAAATTTACAACTGCTAAACGGTTACCAAATTCCTCTATAAATATCACCAGATATCCGAAGAGAAGCCCTCCCGATAAATTAATCAAATGTTATTTCTTTATCTTTACTTTTTTGCACTTTAATTTCTCTAATTATAGCTTCGGATTCCCGTTGTTGATTAAATTTCAGCGTGTGTCTATACCATAGTGCAACATCATTGTATAGTCTATCTTGGTGCATTGTTGTTGATTAAATCCCGATGTATCTCACTATCCTAGGACAGTGTAGTCGAATTCCGATATAGTGCCAAATTGTGTCATTGATAAAATTCCGACATAATTTGAGTTGATCTCAAGTCCAAAAGGCCGTGCTGTTAATTGATTTCCAACTTAGCCTAGTGTTGTACATTGTTGATTGGATCAGAAAGCTAATGTTCATATTGCATTTGATATCCTCTATCCAAAATTGATTTAGAACCTTTGTCCCTTATTAAATAAAAAGCAAACGACAATTCTCGGTAAAAGATATTTTGTTACAGGAACAAAACCAGCGAAACATCTTAGGTTTTCCTCCTCCAGTCGGTCACGTTTGCAAAATAAGACTTCCACGGACCAGGCATCGCCTAGAGCAGTTTTGACCATACCCAAGTCGTAGACTCGTCGCTGGAAACAAACTACTAACATGACGCTCAGCATAGATCCACTCCACACTAAACAGCTCAAGCAATGTGTGTGTATGATAAAAGCAATCCTAAAGTTGCCAAGCTAACACAACTCAACCTCAACGGAACAGCATCCAGGAACCTAGGAGATTAGTTAATAGTATTTTATGGTACGACAATGTCCTTCCTGGACAGTATGGCAATCTACACATCAAAATCCGAGTGATGGAGGAAGTTGGAATGGAACCAAACTAGAAAAGAATCGGTTTAGCGACTACCTGGCTGGCTATTCTTTACGGTGTCGATCCATGAAGGCGCACGGCCGCCTCTGTGAGAGCCGGAGCCCAAGTCTGGATGGCGAAGATTAACTTCAAATCTTTCAATATTTTCAAGAGATCTATGAACAGTTGGGTTTTGGGTTCAGAGAGTGCTCCGGCCTGAATGAAAACAAATGGCCTGGACCGAAAACTAACCCAAAAATCCAGGCTTTTTCGTGCACCCGTATTATGAGGATTTCTTACAATCGAGGCAAGGCTAATTCCAAAAAAAAAAAAAAAATCAACTTGAGATTTAATCCCAATTCTGTCCTTTTTTTATTAAAAAAATATCTTTAACTTTTGTTCTAGTCTCGAATCTGTACACGCGTCTAAAAATCTCCCTTGGTTTCTTTAAGATCATGGACATCATGAGGTTGTTACTGTTCCAAACGAAGATGAAAGTGTTGATGAAGATGTGGGTTTCAATAATAAATTTCTAACAGGCCTTGGTGTTGATAATTTCGAAAAAAATATTGGATATTTTTTGACAGATAGGCAAAAATGGATTGAGATGAAAGCTGGGGATTATATTTTACACAAAAAAGAAGGATTGAAGCAGAATTGAAATTAGAAGCAAAGTTACGGTTTTTTTTAGGGGGTTAGACCAAATAAGGTGATTCATAAAATCTTTTTAATCTTCTAAACTTATTGATTGGTCAAGATCGTAAACAATAAAAAGAGCCATTAAGGCGTGCCGGATCGAAAGCGAGACAATTACAGTCCACTAATTATTTAGCCCGTGCTTTGTGCAGACATCATTATATGTATGTAGTTTACTAGTTAATGATGTGATGCAAGAGAAAAGTATGACATTATAATATTTTAAAACATCATATGAAGGCCTAAGATCAGTACAGGGCAAAAAAAAAACCGCTATAATGATAAATTTTCTTAAGTACATAGGATTTACTAAAAATTGACACTTTTCTAGTATACAGTAATAAAATATACATTTAAAATAAGCCTAACCGAATAGGAACTATCTATGTTGATCAATAGATGACAAATCGCTAAACTAAAAACTTATCGACTGCCTTAGCAAAAAAAAAAACTTATCGACTAAATAAGGACCATGTGACAAAAGTCATGCTACATCTTATAATGTGACAATTCATAAAGGTAAAACACACGGTGAACATGGAAGCAAGCATTCTTTCAACTCCCACTCAAACTATGTACAACAACAATACATGATAAACGTGGGAACTTCCCATCCCATGAAGTGCTTCGTAATTCAGAATGTAGGTACTCAATCTTATTCAATTGGAGGATGGCTCCATCAAAATTTTTAGCCGTTTGACCCGGCTCAACCTTCTATAAAAGCCATATCGGATAGAAAAAAGTGGATCAGTCGCGTGATCCCCAAAAAAGACAGAAAAAGGGGGATCAATAGCAAGTTAGCAACCCCCAAATCTATGTTGCTGAAAAGCCAATAATACAACCTTATATAAAAGCCGCGATCTGCTCCCACCACAAAAAGAGAAGAGAGGCTGACGTTCGAATTCCCTTCTCTTTCTTTCCTTCAAATTAACAGAAAGTATGCGAACAAAAAACAAGAACCTCCTAGGATCAACTCCTTCGATCTCGGCACGCACCACTTCTTCATTGAGCTCGCCGACGGGGCTGGCGGACTGGGGGCTGGCGGATTGGGGGCTGAGGGCGACGGACTGGAAGGCGACGGACTGGGGGCCGACGGACTGGAGGGCGACGGATTGGGGGCTGAGGGCGACGGACTGGAAGGCGACGGACTGGAGGGCGACGGACTGGGGGCCGATGACGGACTGGGTCCCTCAGCCTATGATCAACACCAACAAAAAATAATAATAAAAGATTAATCGAAATGGTCGGCTTAGATCTCGAAGCAAGTACATGGGCTGTTGCTGATAAATGGCATGAGAACTTTTTTTTTTTTTTTCGATTGAAACTTTTCATGGAGTGATATTGCCCTCCACTAGGGTGGACCCAGGGGCATAAATTTTGCCACGGAACGAGGACAGTCTGGGCAAAGTGAAGCTGAAGCAGAGGAGCCAATGTCTCTTTCCATGGCAGACGCGTTCTTAGAAGCAAGAGCTATCTGAGGAGGGTGCTTTTACTAATGATTCTGTTCTTAAAAATAAATTATACTAAAAATAATTTTATTTTATTTTATTTCCTAAACAAGTTTTTGAGCATTTGTAAACGTTTGGTAATTACCAAAAATTTCTATTCTTGAAATAAAAAACACTTCCTCGTTCCGTGCTAAAACTTGATCGAGAAAATGTCCCATCAATTGTTGAAGTTAATTAATGCCATAATCAAAATCAGCCTCGATATTATCGGTTTCGGCATACTTAACTCTCAGTTATTTTTTTGTACTCGTGTACATAAGTCCTAGTTTTAATAAACAACATTAATCTACTATCTTTAATTTATCGTAAGAATAAAGGTCTGTTCTGGACGACAAAAAATGAAATGATAAATAATTATAAATTGTTGTGGAGCCCACTCTTTCGAGAATTTGTGGCTCACATCATAGTAGCTCAAAGATTGTTATACTAACAAAGCCCGTTTTAAGAAATGATTGGGTGATTGTCTTTACAATAACAATATGTTCTCAACCACAAAAAACAAAAAACAGATAATTTTATAAATTATTATAGGGTCCATAACAAGCTGTTATTCTCACAGTAACCCAAAAATTATTATGCTAGTAAAACTCGATTTGAGAAATGATTGGACGACAATCTTTAATTTACCGTGACAATAACAATATGTTCTGGAACATAAAAAAATTAAATAATAAATAATTATAAATTATTGTGGAAACTACTTTATCAATAATTTGTGGCTCACAACAAGCCATTATTCTTACAGTCGCCCAAAAACTGTTATGCTAGCAAAGCCCGATTTAAAAAATAATTGAGTGACAGTCTTTAATCTATTGTGAGAATAAAGTACAAAATCAAATACCAAATAATTATAAATTAGACTCATTTAATAATTTTGTGATTCTCAACAAGTTATTATTCTTTCAGTAGCCTAGCAAAACCTGGTTTGAGAAATAATTGAGTGATAGTCTTTAATCTAAAGATTATAAAAAAATTAAATAATAGATAATTATAAATTATTATGGAATCTATTTTTTCAATAATTTGTGATTCATAACAAATTATTATTCTATTATACTAGCAAAGCCTATAAATTATTATAGGATTTACTCCTTTAAGAATTTGTGATTCACAATAAATTATTATTTTTAGGATAACAAAAGGCTGTTATGCTAGTAAAACCTAAAAGATTTAAAGGAACGGCATTTACCGAATTTCTCATGATGCCAACGTCGTAAACTGGGGTCAGATCCGGCTTGAACAGCCCGTAATTCCGCTCTGAGGTCGACGATTTCTGGTTCTCGTTGAACAGCGCAAAGATGTAGGTCTCGAACTTCCGGTTCGGCATCAGCGGCGTTCCCTTCCCGGAGTTCACGTGCCTCACGAGGTTACTGTTGTACGACTCCGCGTTTGCCATGCTCACGCCCAGCTGGTTGGGGTCGCCCACCGAAGGCCACCCGGTCTCGCCCACCACGATCTCCACGTCCTCGTAACCCACCTTCTTCATCGCCGAGTACACCGCATCCATCTGGGCGTCGAACATGTTCGTGTAGTTTTTTCCCGTCGCCTCGTCGAAAGTGCTGTAGGGGATCGGCTTGAACAACGCGTAGTTCAGGGTGTAGTTCAGGGTCTCGGCGGAGATCCCGAAGAACGGGTAGGGGTTCACCATGAAGGAGGAATTCGTCTTGCGGTGGAATTCCAGGATCGGAGCGAATATGGTCCGGTCGAAGCCGCGGCGGAACTGGCCGGTGCTCGGGGGATACGACGACGCGAGTATCCCGAGCGAGTTAGGTGTCGTGACCTGGACGTTGGTGACGTTCGCGAACTGGAGGGCTGACTGCATGGCTTTCATGGCGGGCAAGAGGTTCGCGATGAGGGTCTTGTCGGAGGTGGCAAGGATCTCATTGCCCATGGCGATGCGATTGATGAGGGTCTTGGGGTAGAATGGCAAGATGTTGGCGGAGACCCAGGACTTAGCTGCGGGGAGCTTGGAGAGGGAGACGATGTCTTCGTCACCGACGCTGACGGTGACGGCGATTCCGGTGCCGGCGAAGGCCCGGAGGATGTCGGGGCTGGCGTGGAAGATCTTGACCCGGTCGATGGTGGTCTTGGTCTTGAGGAACGTGGCAACTTGGGACGGCGGGGGGAGGTTGTTGGCGACAGTGCCGTAGTTGACGCCGATGGTGTACGCGGCGCGCGAGAGATGGGGACAAGCGACCGAGAGGAAGAAGACGGCTGCGGTGAGGGGGAAGAGGCTGGCCATGATCAGTCCGTAGTGCGTTTCGTGGAGGAGATGAAGAGAGAGAGAGAGACGGAGATGGGATTTAAAAGCGACGCAGAAGCAGAGCAGAGGGACCAAAGTGAACGGGGGCGATGGAGCCGTGGCATGAACGCGCTCGTCTTGCGATTTGTCGTGCGGTGGAGGGTAACGTGAGTACGAAGGTCTAAGTCAAGCTGAAGAAGTCAAAATTGGTGTTCGTGGAATGGACTTGGATTAACCATTGGGTAAAACCCACTAGCCATCATTCCAACATAAAAGTTCGAATCCCCACCTAAGGTCGATTGGGGTAGAGACGAATTAGTTTCAGGAGTGGGTTTCGACTCCTATACCCTGCAATGAGGCATGACAAAAGTCTGAGAGTGAGAGTTAGAATATGAGAACTGACCAAAAAAAAAAGTTAGAATAGGAGTAGAGTAAGACCGACAAAAAAAAAGAAAAAGAATGAACTTAGATTGTGCGTGCGTTTGAGTTTGTTCACACCGACAGGGATTGGTAGCAGTCCTACGTAGCATTTTGTTGTTTCAAGTTCTTTGTTGCGTTCTGACCAAAAAAATAAAAAAAGTTCGTGGTTGCGCTGGCTCGAGCTCGAGGGCACATTTTTTTTCTTTCTATTTTTGCATCTTTTCTTCTTAATCTTTACATATCGTGAAATACAGAAATTTAATAAATATATATATAAAGGACTAGTGCCCTTTTTATCTGAACGCATGTAGAGAAATTTGAAAACAAAAAACAAAAGGTAAAATATGAAAATTACTCCAAATAGGTCTAACTTTCGGCTTTTGATGAATTATGAAGAATTATCACTTTTTGATCGTCCTAGTTTAGTCAAGTTATTTTTTGATTTCATAGGAAACTTTTTAGATGGTATTCCATGTACGTGAGCTTTTAATTACGATGCATTTCATGATGGGCTCGCATATTTTAATGAGTTAGGTGCGTAAAGCGCATGCATGTACCTCACCTTCACGACCCCACTATCTATAAGCTTGTGTCCCTGATGTTTAATCTTCCTTTTTCTATGACTTTCATTAACAAGTTAGTCAGGTTATATAAACTACTCTTTTAACTTTCCAAAATTGTAATTTTTTCCCCAAATTTTAGAAGGAAAGTAACGTTACCTTTGGAAGATAAAACAAATGGAAACGCTTAAAATTCTTATTTTTTGCCATAAGAAATTCTTCTAATTGCTTTAATATCTAAAGCAACTTGCCCTTTTAAGAGAAATATTATTTTTGATTTCATCTTTTCATCTTAAACAAGCAGGATTAACTCTCAAATACAACCTTTAACTCTTGAATAAAGAAGTAGGTACGGCAGCAATTGAAGCCGTTTAGTATCCCCGTCCCATTTCAAATCATAAAGTCTTTCTAGTGGTGCCGGTAAACAGACAAAAAGAGTTTCTTAGTCACTCATGTTTAAGTTATAGTCCTCGAGTTACGTTCGGGAAAAAGCCAGCCCAGCGTAAGCAAGACTGCTAACAAGAATAGGTTTTCTCTCTTGACTGGGGACCGCATACCGTAGCAAGAAAGATTTTAATGAAAACCTGTTTCACAATCTCCCGTAGAAGATTACCTTTGTGTGACGACTCAGACCTGGGGCAGTACGGAGAGACGGACTAAGATCGCCTCGGCAGTATGCGGGCGAGGCTAAGGGCATGTCTCCCGTCCCACATCGTTTAAGGGGAGAATCCTAGGTTAGCTTATAAGGTTTGGGTCTCTCTAACTGTACATACACATTTTCTTGGGGTAGTGTGGGCTGCCTCATGAAGAATAAAACCGAGTCCTTACACTTTGAGTTCGCTTATGCACGGCATAGGTTTGTACAAGGAGGACCTTTGATCTATTCAGCGAAATCATTGTATTTTCTCTCCGTAACAAGACGAACGCGTTTTTTGATCACCCATGTCGAAGTCCCACCAATAACCCCTTTCGGGTCCCAACTCTTGTTTATGAAGACCACAAACTTCATCACCCGTCTTTGACCCGCGTCTTGAGCCATATCGAAGCCGTCGTCGTCGTCGTAGTCTTCGTCCACGAAACAAAAGCCAAAAACAAAATTGACAAGTCGTCTATAATGATGTTATTTATTTCGTTTCGGTTTGTGGTTCTTGTGCTTGGACTTCTAGCAAGAAGGATGAATTAGTCCTCTTAAGAAAATTAGGTACCGTAAAGCCAGTTGCATGTTAACTCGAAACTCCGGGGGATGTGTTTAGCGGCTAGTATGTCTTGTCGGCCGGGCGTGCGACTACTTTTCTCTGGCTTTAGGCACCGTCGACAGCGTAACCCGATGGCTCAAGAAGTTGCCCGCAAAGTCTAGTCTTGACTGGAGCGGGGCAACGTTCGCGGGTGGACCACGGGGGGTGGGGGTGGGGACTCTTCCCTTTTGGCTCCGTCCCGGAAGTCTCGGCAGCGGACAAAGTCGCAAGTTGGCTAAGGTCACGTCCATGACCAGTTCGTTTGTCGGGTGCTGCAGCGCCACAAGATACCGCTGCTGCACCCGCGGCGCACGCTAAAGCCAATTTACGCAAACTTCAACTCCCGCGTACCGTGGAATTGGAAATTTTCCACGTCGAGGGGGACTTCCACCGACGCGTAACGAAGAATAGTATTCGTCCGCACTCGTCGCGGATGAGTGTAACGTGTTGGAAAATATATAGAGGAGAAGGAGAAGAAGATGAAAAAAACATACCATGAAAGAAAACTTAACACTATTTGTTGTAACTAGAAAATAATAAATTCGAGAAAGTGATAATAAAAAGAAATTGTAATTGGAGGTGAGGTAAACGGAATCTCTTTAAGGTAATTCATTTTTATTAACAGTGTTAAGCAACTTCACGAACTTCGCCTCTCGAAATACAACACCTTGAATCTGTTGGTATCAGCATTATACGAACAACACTCTATCGAACACTTCTTGAAATCGACATGCTTAGAGAAACTTGAAGAGAAGAGATGTATGTGTTTGTGCTTCTTTTTAAGAATAAGGAATTTCAAATATGTTTATAGAGTTTTGCAATTTATGTACATAAACGATTAGGGGTGTGCATGGTCCGGGTGGGCGGTTTCCGACCTAAAACTGAGAACCGCCGGCCAAGGACCGGTTAGAAAAATTGGAAGGGATCCACTGTTTGTTGCATGGATCCACCGAGAACCAGGACCGCCGGGTCCGGTCCGGTTCTGGGTGGATCCATGGAACCGATATTGACGTGAAACAATTTTGGTTTTCAACATGTAACGACTACGTGACATCAAAGCAAGCCAAAGAAAGAAAAATCAAATTTAAGTACGTGGAGATGCGGATGGCAGGAGAAGTAAACACAGCAAATTTACAAATACGATCTGCACATGCAGAGCGCTGTGCCAAGTGATGTCTACATACATGTATCTTCTTGAAATAATAGACTTAACGCAGGTGAAGATTACTGCTTGGGTCTTACCAAAAAAAAAAAGATTACTGCTTGGGAGTTGACTCAGAGCGGTCCCCGAGCTATCATTCCTTCACGGAACAGACCTGGAATGGAGTGGACCGAAGCAGGATGAGGTTTCAAGTAGCTGGAGCTACCGCAATAGACTCGGCTTCGAGATAGACATCCTTCTAGGTCTTCAGCTAAAAAGGAGAGAAAAGACGAAGAAGCATCCATGACGGTGAGCTGCTTTCATCTCACCTGCGAGTACTACAAACCTAACACCTACTAGTGCTGTTAGCACACCTGGCCTAAAAGCACCACTAACATCTCTCAGCAGCTAGAAACGATCTTCTTCAACTCCTCGTTTCTTCATTTCCTGGCATACAACGCAATACGCATGTGTAACTTCTACAGCTAGACCTTACACTCGAGAATCGAAAAAAATGAAGGGAGTGAGATGAGATGAGATCCAAGGTTTCTTTTAGTAATTTTTTTTTTTTAATATTAAAAAGGTTTCGGTCCGGGTGCAGGTGGGTGGGCGGGCGGATTCGCCCATGGAACCGGGAACCGGACCGGTACCCACCGGTTCCCATAAATTGGAACCGGGAACCGGACCGGTTCCCTCAAGAACCGCCGGTTCCGAGCGATTCCGGTCCGGTTCCGAGCGGTCTAGGCGGTTCCTGGGTATTTTGCACACCCCTATAAACAATATGTGAAATATGAATTAAATAGATACAAGAATTTAAGAGATTTATGAATTAAGTAGATACACGAATCCAAGAGCTCCAAAGATACATGAATTAATAAGATTTATGAACGAAAACAATGTATCTCGTTTTGCTCACTTTCATTTTGAACCTTTTTTAGTGATATTTTATCAAACATACTTAACCGATCAATGGACTAAACCTTGAACCGCTAGTTGTTGGTGTAACCCTAGTTAATAGACCTCACACAAAGTATATCCGAATCAAGATTGGTTCTTGATTGTATTCATCTTTCAGGCCTTAAATCTCTCAAGATTCATGCGTGCTTTAGAAAATCTAGCATTTAGAGATTTTCATAGAGTTGACTAGCTCCACACATATAGGTGTATTACTATTAAAAGTATCCTACCTACCATACCTTATTAACATGTTGAAATCCAAGCTATAGGAATCATGAAACACATACCGAACCCTTAAAATGCTGTAGGAAGCATGTTGGGAGACAATGCACTCACTAGAGTTTTCAAAATTTGCATTGTCCTATTGAACCTAGTCCATGGGATCTCTAATTGTCAGATTAGATTTTCACCTTAGAATCTCTTTATTAGGTTGAGGCTTTTAATCCCATCTCTCTCGATGCGTGGTTTACCTGCTCTCTCGATGAACCTTTTGTTAGTGGATATGCAATATTTTCCTTTGACTTCACAAAATCTAAAAAATTTATTCCATTCGAGAGCAACTGTCTTATGGTATTCTGTCCATGGCGATACCATTATATATCACATTATGTGGCCTTACAATCACTACTAGATTATCATAATGAATGCATATCAGAAGCACAGGCTTTTGCTACAACAGAATATCCTCAAAAAATTGCCGAAACCACTCTGCTTGTTCGACAGTTTTATTCAAAGCAACAAACTCCGATTCCATTGTGGAACATACTATTAGAGTTTGTTTTGAGGATTTCTACAATACCGTGGCACCTCCTAGCGCGAAAACATATCCGCTAGTCAATTTTGATTAGTCTGAATCCAAAATCAAGTTGGCAACATAATAGCCTTCTAAAACAATTGAATATTTGCTCTATTGTATAACATACTCTTTGGTTCTTTGCAAAAACCCAACACTCTCAAAAGCGCATTCCAATGCTCATAACCAGGAATACTTGTATACCGGCTCAATTGTGCACAATATTCAGTCTAGTGCAGTTCATGATTTACATGATACCTTCGATCACTTGAGAGTACTTCAGCTACTTGATATTATTTCCAATATTCTTTCTTAAAGTCAAGTGTGGAAGAAAATTATCAATCACATTTTTAATGTTATACCCTTTAAACCTCTTAACTACCTTTTCAATATAATGAGATTGTGTTAAACCCAAACCATTAGAATTCTTTAGAATTTTGATGCCAAATATAACATCTGCAGCACCTAAGTCATTCATCTCCAAGTTCTTCTTGAGAATATTTTTGGTGATTTTGATAACCTTAGCGTTATCTCCAAAAATCAACGAGTCATCAACAAATAGACAACTAACATGGATTTAGTGTACATACACTTGTCACACTCATTGATTCTATACCATTTTGAATCATTACACAATCAAATTTCTCATATCATTGTTTAGGAACTTGTCTAAATCCATACAATAATTTGACAAGTTAGTGTTCTTGTCCTTTGACTTTAAACCCTTCAAGCTATTCCATGTAAATCTCCTTGTCGAGATTACCATTCAAGAATGTAATTTTCACATCATTCTGATGTACTTGCAAATTTGATAGCAAAGCTATAGTAATTAACATCCTAATTAATGTCATTCTTGTTATAGGTAAATAAGTATTAAAGTAGTCTAGACCCTCTTTTTATCTAAACCTTTTGGCAACAAGTCGTGCTTTATACTTATCTAAGGAGCTGTCATCTTTACACTTCTTTTTGAAGATCCATTTACATCCAATCGGTTTAGTTCTTGACGAAAGATCAACCTATTCCCAAGCGTGATTATTTAGGATATAATCAATCTCACTGTCAACAGCTTCTTTCCAATAAGGAACATACGGAGTTGACATTGCCTCTTGAAATGTTTGAGGCTCACCCTTCTCACATGTAGATTAAAAAAATCTTGAAATTTTTTTCAATCCGTGACCTCTTCATATTCAGGGATTTCTAAATAAGATAGAATAGGATAAGAAATCCAAGGATTTCTTCATATTCTATCCATTGTTTAGCGAACTACAGTTTTAAAGTCAAATATTCTCATATCCTATCATATCCACTGTTTGATAAATTATGGATTTAAAGTCAAATATTTTCATAAACAATTATATTCTTGAAAAAAAAAATAGGAAAGCACAAATTAACATATTAGATTATAGCAAAATCATCCAAAATTGATTTTTTTTTTCGAATCAATAGATTCTCACAAAATCTCACAAAATCAATCCAAGATTATGCATCATCTACGAAATGCATAAAGAAGCAAAAAGCAATATTGCGTATGCTAATATAAGATGAGTCAATTCAGACTGATACGAGAGCATTAGAAACATGAACGGATGAAAAACAAAATTGCATCATAGCATATTCGAATGACAAATGCTAATATGTAATATTCGTAATAAGTTGCACAGAAAAAAAAAAAAAGGTAACAAAAAGTGTGAGGCCGACTTTAATAATTGTGGTCAATGTCCTCAAACATGTGTATATCTACCCAGATTGCAAACGGTTGTCAATAGAGGAAGTATGGGCAAAAGATGACCTAAGGAAACTATGCCCTCAAGCTTATTATCATTGTTGAATGTGCATTGCACTGATCATATATTGCATGCTTCGGTTGTTGGTGTGACTATTTTCATGCGCTTCTTTATGCGATTTTTTAAAGTCATTTCACATTGTTTAAGTACTGTATGGATTGTGCTCTCGAGTTTCAATTTCAAGGAGATTTACGATGCGCATGGTATTTCAAATTTATACATGACAAATATATGTAATGCTCTCAGTAAGTTGCACAAGGAAAAGTAACAAAAAGTTTGACTACAATCATGAGATCTGGTTTTAAGATTTTGTGGATGGAAAGTCTATCTCGAAAGTAGCAAAAGCATTACCAGAACACTCCATCAACAAACATATCGGGGAGCAATACGTTATTGAATTGAATTTAACCACCATCGGGGACAAACTTTAGTATAAGAATAGCAACATACTCTCAAGTTCAAGATGTTTCATGTACCTAAAGGTCACGAACAAGATCCAATATAACTACAGAGGGATTGCACAAGAAACAACACCTTAAAAAAACATATGATTCCAATAAACAGCAAAAAGAACACTATTTGATGTTCCGAATCCACTGCGACTCATCGCTCCAAGTCATCACACATTCTCTTCTCTCATCTCTTGGAGAAGTAGTTTCACAATTGCCTTCCTGCCATCTCCTTGAAATCCCAAAAAAAGATAAATAATCTTGGGATTTTTTCACAATTTTTCCACATAATTTCATTCTATCCGTCGTACCTAGAGACATTTGAAGAAGCTCCTCAATGATTTTTTGCTTGTCATTATCCAAATCCTTAGCATGTCCAATTCGGCTAGCGTTCATCTCTTCTCATTAGCTTTTTCCAAAAATGAACCAAAGGTTCCTACTATCTCAACTAACCTAGCAGCCCATTTGTCACTTTCTTTAGCCTTTTTTTCTTCTTGAAGAATCAGAAACCTCGTGTGTTTGAGAAGATGATAACGGTGGTAAATTTTGACTTACCCATTAGTTTCCATAACATCATTATTTTCACCTTGTTCATGATCTACAGTTGCATAAGCTTCTGAAGGGTCTTCATTGAGACTTCCCCTAGCACGATGTTTTCCAAATATAGTTGCTAGTCTATCATACAGAGGGAAAGACTTCCCTCTCAAAGAAGCAGCTCTTGGATAAACCTGCAAAAAAAATACGTTGTTTTGTTAGAAATGAAATAAGTACTAAAGAAGAAAAATGAGAAGAGATGACACAAACCTTGCAATAGTTTTGCCAACTATCTTCCGAATGGATATTAATACGATGTTTTTCATGATCCCACCCAAAGTCACTTTGATCCTTCAAATCATATATCTGATTGTATAATTTTTTCAAGTTTTTCATTTTCGACTCTATGTAAGGATTACCTTGATACCGGGACCAGGGAACTTTTCTTCAAACCACTACTCTAATATAATCATGTAATCATTTTGAAGCCGTTATCGGCTTTCATTCCTCATGTAACTAGTTCTTCAAGACCATTTTGAAGTGCATTTTCTTCATTTATTATCCATACACGTCGATCACTCTTTGTTCCCCTTCCTTGACTTTGATTGAAATCACTATCTTCCATTCCTAAACATCTTATTTAAATTTTAGAAAATTTAATGATAGAGAATAGAACAGTAGAAAAAATATAATGATAGAGACAACGGAATACTAAATATTTAAAATGATAAAGCCATAAAGCAAATGGAAAATATGTCTCAATAATGAGAAACTAGCATCATATTACAAATGTCTAATAGAAATGGAGAAATAAAAACATATTACAACACAAGTCTTGCAACAATGGGAAACAAATGAATTTATTTAATAATATCAAATCATACTACTCCTCCATGTCCTTGACTTGCATTCCACTCATTAAACATTTGTACTGGCCAATTTTGCCTCCATCTTGTTCAATGATCTGACAACTCAACAACATCGATTATTTCCACATCTTCAATAGTGTTAGCAACTTCATCTAATAGTGCCTTGATTAGATCAATAGCCATTTCTCTTCTTATCAAGTTATGTATGAGGCAACAAGCTGTGATTATTTGACCTGGCATTCTCATTGAGTAAAAAGATGGACTCCTAAGAGTAGCCCATCGCAACTTAAGTAGACAAAAATATCTTTCTATAACATTTCTAGCTTAAGAATGCTTCATGTTGAAGTACTCCTCAGGGGAATTTGGCATACAAATTTTTGTCCACTCAAATAGGTGGTATCGAGTTCCTCCATAAGGAGCTAAAAAGCCGTCCCCATTTGTGTATCCGGCACCTACAAGATAATAATTATCTAATAACAAAGAATAACATTATTAATTGTCTTAGAATCATCAAACCTACATGACAAAGAATGCAACATATTGATAAAGGCTTATCTTACTAACAGGAAGTTTCAAACCATTAGATTTAACTAAAGCATCTCGAAGCACTCTAGAATCTACTTCGGAGCCTTCTCCTCCCAGTAAAACATGAAGAAATCACATGTCACGAGAGCAAAGTCCAAAGACATTAGCTACTATCTCACCATTTCTATTTTGATACCTTGGTCTATCAACCTTTGGAACACGTACCCTAATGTATCTGCCATTTAACGCTCTTAAGCAACCCTAAAAACATGAAATTAATGAAATAACATTTTCTTTAAAGTATTAAATTAATCCATGTAATGGCATAGCAAACATACCTTAAATCATTTCCATCTCTCATCAATACATTCATCTGGAACTGGTTCAGGTGAGACAAGAAGTACATTATACATTCTTATCACTGTGCTTAAAACTAAGTTAAAATACCTACTTATTGTCTCCCTAGGCCTCATAAATTTGAACTTGATGACACGAGTTTTCACATGATGGGCAAGTATATATAGGAATATTGCCATTTGTTATTCTATAGTCACAAGTCCATCTTCTTTTAACTCACCAACTGTACGTGCCAACTCGCATAGTAGAGTAAATGTACGTCTATCCATTCTAAGTCGTTCCACACAATTCAATTCACTACTGTTAACGATGTGGTCAAGGTGATCTAAATGAGCTTGTCTTCTAACAAATGTGTGCTCCTTAATAAATGATTACGGTAATGCCTTTCAGCATTAGTGCACACCACAATCATATACATTATATAAAAGCAACATCTGTAGATTTATCTCCTTTAATATCAAAATGCTAAAAAATTCCTCTCTATCATCACAATCCATTTCTAATGAAGGAAAAAAAAACAATGACATTAGGCAAGTACAAATTGACAGGCTATGTGATAGCAAAATCATCAAACACAATATCTTTTTCAAATCAACATATTATCATAAAAAGTTGAGCATGAACAAATGAGGAAACCCATGAATCTATGATGACAAGATGGATGAAATTAGGAAATAAATGAATCTATGATGACAATCCACTAATGAATCAATGATGACATTCACCACATGAATAAAATTGCAGATATGCAATCACAACAACATATAAACGAACAAAAGCACAGTTTTAGCATTTACTTCTAATTTATATAGTTTAGGATTAACCTGTTTCGATAATCCATACAAATGTATTGATGCCTCCATAAGCAAAGAAGACAGATTTTGATGGTTTCATCATTTTGCAATGGACAATGCAACCTACAAATGATCTGTGTAGAAGAAAAAAAAACTGGTGAAATTGACCTGTTACTGTATTATGAGGAGTTCTCATTTAATGTATGAGGCTCATGTTAGCATCTCGTCTAAATCTAAAATGATATTTATGAAAGTGATATAGAGCTATAATGAACTACAGTTTTAAAAAGTTAAGAGTAAGGTCTACAATTGCTTCTTTGTAAAGCTTCTTTAGGGCAAGCTGGGGGTTAACCTATACCACACGAACTCTTACCAGGAGCTGATTTTGTACTTGTAATCACAAATAACGACAGACAATTGTAGACTTTATCCTACTAGATGGGAGTTGTATATGTGTTGGTCTCCTAGATGATTCTAATATGTTAATATCCAAGTCTATATCTATGTAACTGAAGAGAGTAGGAGTGAAAGAGACCACTTTGCACCATCTATATATATATATATCTTCCTAATCAGCAAGTGCAATTATTCCTTGTTACATGTCATGCAATTTTTCCCCTTGTTATTTATTCGCATCATATTTATTGTTGTTAATGAAAAAATGTGTTTCGCTCTCCTTGTACTCCTTTACGCTAGTAATAACATATGTTCTTTATATAGTTGGCTTCTTCCTCTGATTTGATGGAGTAAACTTTATGATCCTCTTTAATAAGTAGCCTCTTTTGGACTTGAAAAATATGGTTAAGTATATGTGCTTCCTTTAGTCTTTGTTGGACCATTTGGTGACATTATTACTTTGATCTTTGTTTTGTATATTAGAAACATCCACTTACCTGTCACCCTTGTTTTTTACAGGTTGAAGTTAAGAAGCAAACATATAAATCTTTTGATGATTTGTTGGCCAAATCTGAGAAACCACTATTAGTTGATTTTTATGCTATTGGGTAATGTACATCCTCCATAGATTTGGAGCAATGATACATGTTCAAATAAATCTTTGAGCAACTTGATTGGCCAAATCTAATCATTCGAGCTTTTGTGCCCAAGTGTGGTCCTTGTCAATTTATGGTTCCCATCCTTAATGAGGTTAGCATTAGACTTCAAGATACAATTCAGGTTGTGAAGATTGACACTGAGAAATACCCCAACATTGCTGATAAATATAAGATAGAAGCATCACCTACCTTTTTCATATTTAAAGATGGGAAGCCTTTTGAGCATTTTGTAAGTTTTATCTTTTTCACTCTTGACAATATGTCATTCGGTATTGACTTGTTCCCTTAAATTTCAGCAATGAGGAAAAAGGTCGAATCATTATGAAAAGAAAAGGTTACCAAGTGATGTAATTTGTGGAAAAACAAAAGTAGGCCACTGTAGAGCAGGATTTCATGGAAAAAGAGTCGCCCAACTTGAGCCACAATTGACTGCACCCATGAAAGTTAAACCAAGGAAGAAATTCACAAACCTTGTACAGTGCGAAAATCAATGCACAGAGAGAGACGAAACCTCGTGAGAAAGTAGAATCGTCATGGCTCCTCACCAAAGATGGTGCTTGAATTCATCAAATTGGAGCTACTAAGAAAAAGACATTTCGATTGGTGTTTTCATGAGAGGAGTTGTGCGTGTGAGAGAAGGAGAAGGAAAAGGAGAGAGTACAGTTTTTTTTTTTTTTTTTTTTAAATAGATGGATAAGAGAAATACTACCCAAGTCTATTTTACCCCTCTTAGGATTTTTTTATCCTAGCTATATCCCATCAATATCCGACCATATCCTATCCTAGACAGTTACCAAACACGGGATAGGATAAACATATCATATCGATGCTTTTATCCGATCGATCAAACGCGGCCTTACTCCTTCGAAGTTTGACTTCAGTTAGCCTCGACTTCTTCATTCTCATATTCTAATTCTTTAAATATTTTTCTAATGAGGTTCACCTTGATTTCTTTCGCAAGATATATGTCCTCAAAGAATTCAACATCTCTTGATTCTAGGATAGTATTCATATGGATTTCCATATTTTCAAATTTGTGAACCAAAAATCTGTATGTGCTGCTATTTGAGCATAATTGATGACTATGCAATCCACCATTTTAGGCCCCAACTGAGTTTGTTTCTAAGGAGAAATCGCCACTTTGACTAGGCACCTCCACACTTAGAGTTATGTTCTTCTGTTCAGCAACTCCATTTTGCTGCAAAGTGTAAGGTGTAATTATTTATATTATTCCCAAACTAGCACACAACTCTTTTAAGTTGGAAAAACTATATTCTCCTCCTCCTCTAACAGATCTAAGCACTTTGATTCGTCCATCAAGTTCATTCTTGACCTCATTTTTATACTTGATGAACATGCTCATAGCTTCATCTTTGCTAGTTAATAGATAAACATAGCAAATCAAGTACAATCATCTATAAAGGTGATGGAGTACTTTTTTTCATATCTACTTTCTACAAACTTTAAGTCACATAAATTACTATGGATTAATTACAAAGGTTCACTCGTTCTTTTAACAATTTGAAAGATTCCTTAGAAAACTCAGTCTCAACACATGTCTCACACTTGTAAGGAGTGTCCAACTCAAACTTCGAAATTAGCCCCAAGTTTGCTATCTTCTTCATTGCATTATAGTTTACATGTTCTAATCTACCATGCCATAAATAATGAGACATAATAGTATAAACTGAATACTTTTCTTTATCACTAGCCTTTGGGTAAAAAAATTTCGAGTTTACATCTATGACAGCCACATTGACTTTGAACAGGTCATTGTATAAGTACCATTTCCCCACATACACACCCTTCAGAAAGTATAAACTTGTTAAATTCAAATACAAACTCAAAACCCTTCTTGATAAGTATGGGATCAAAAATGAGATTCCTCTAGATCTCCAGTACATGCAACAGATTTAGCAATGTGATTTCCTCGCTAGAGATGAACTTCAAGATCACTTTTCCTCTCTCGACAATATTTGCTCATATAGAGTTAGCCACATAAAGCTTCCTTTCTTCCTTAGCCTTCTCGTAAGACGAGAACATATGTTTATCCACCAACACGTGTTCAACACCAAGGATACCTTAGACATTACCACAATAGTCAATCTGTCATTATCTTTCTACTACCATTGCTTAAAGCCCACACCAGTGAATTTCTTTGGTTTCTTATTCAATGTTACTAGAGGTGTTACCATCAAGCTAGCAAAGCCCATTGAATCATCCCTCCAAAAATTGGACCCTATGTCATTTGGTCTATACTATTTTGAAAAAGATTCTTGAGAATATTAGTCAAGTGACTCGTACTCATATCACCATGGATAATTTCAGCCCAAAAGCTCGCAACATTTGTTGCCACAACATTAGGCCACGAGATCTAAACCTCACCAGTCGAAACGACCATAGGAAATTCCAGACATTGTTATTATCAACCATCTCGACCTTTGGATTTAAGATTGTTGGAAAATATATAAAGGATGAGGAGTAGGAGGAGGAGGAGAAGAAGAAACATATTAGAGGAAGAATACATAAGACTATTTGTTGTAATAAAAAAAAAATCAAGAAAGTGATAACAAAAGGTAATAGTAATTGGAGGTGAGATATGACTAACTAAATCTCTTTAAGACAATTAATCCATGCTAACAGTGCTAAGCAGCTTCACGAACTTCGCTTCCCAAGATACAACACCTCAAACTTGTTAGTATTAGCACTATACTAACAGGACTCTGTCAAACACTTCTTAAAATTGTCATACTTAGAGAAACTTAAAGAGAGGAGATGTAGGTGTTTTTGCTTCTTTTTTCAAACGAGGAATTTCAAATCTATTTATGGAGTTTTGGAATTCATGTACGGAAACGATGCATGAATGATGAATTAAATAGATATAAGAATTTAGGAAATTCATGAATTAAATAGATACAAGAATCCAAGAGATATATGAACTTGTGAGATACATGAATTAAGGAGGTACATGAACGGAAACAACGTATCTCATTTTGCTTACTTTCGTTAATCCATTAATCCACCAAAATTACAACATAATGTGTCTCAACTAGATTTGGTGGGTAGATGAGCATGGACGAATTAGGTCAAACATTAGATTAAACGATACTTATTTAGATAGGCTTGAAACATAGTAAAATCTTAAATCATGCTTGCAAACTAATCGAGCCAACGAAATAAAGGGACCTAAGAAGGATGCCTAAACGGGGAATGGCTTGCTCAAACAGGAATCCGGCATCTTGATCGAAGTTTTTCAAGTAGTAATTAATAAAGAGCTTATTTTTGTGCGTATATGTAGATGGAGAAATGTTAGAAGAGATCGGTGCGTGGTGAGCGATGATATACGCATTCATCCATGGCTGCATTACTGTAGATATTTCGAAGAAGAAAAGGACTGTGGTCTTTATTAAAGTGAAAAAGCGAAGAATTCTCGTACCTTATACTACACTATATATATAAAGGGAACAAGCTCTTCTGGGGTAAAACTAGGTTTACAATAGAGAACTTCCTTCGCCATCTTCTTTTGGTCAAGTACCCCGATCGAGATTCCGTCTCCCACATCATGACATGCCGTGTAAACAGAGGGCATTCCTTGGGCGGACCTGTCGCTGACTGAGGGGGCGAAAAGCATGATTAAAGTTGGGTAGATTTGCAAAATCTTGGCAAAGGAACACGACACGGGAGCCCCGCTTCGGGAAAGTTCACGACTTTTTTCCTACAGAACCTTTTTACCGAATTTTAAAAAGTAACTTACTGTTTTTAAGAATCGTATTTCGTGACGGTAAGAATAGGGAAAATTCCGGATAAAAATCTGTAACACAATTTTGCTAATGACCAAATAAGGCAATTTTGTCCCAAACAAAATCTAGATAAAAAATTAAAAGAAAATTTTGACGTTGGGCTGATGTAGCATTAGCGTGGTATTGCAAGTTACCGTTCATTCTCTTTGAAAATACCTTTATCATCTTCAACCTCACAATCGCTCGGCCAAACTCCATCCATACACTTTCGTCGCTACCCCTTGCCACCTAGACATCGGAGAGCGTCCACCTTAGCCGCAAGCTTCAAGGTCAAACCTAGCTTTGAATCTTGCGATCGCCACGACTGCTTGAGCTCAAAAACTTGGTCGGTGGGGTGAGCTTGCTTGCTACTCCGACGCCAAACTCGCGAGACCATTCTACTTCAAGATTCTTTCAGTCTAGATGGTGCTCAACATTTGAGGAAGATGAGAACGAAGATTGAAGATGCTTAGCTATGGAGATCTCGAGAACAAAAATGGAGGAGTTCAAGGAGGCTTGGCCAGTTACTGGAGAATCAAGCACGGTTGGAGAATGATGAACCATAGCCAAACGGAGGCACAATTGGATTGGCCACAATTTTAAATGATGCTGATTCACAAATTTTGGCCCTTATTTATTTTTTATTTTTTTTATAACCGATGACTCCACCACGAGCTCCCGTGCCCGGATGGCCCCTATACCTCGAGGGAGACTAGCACAGAACCCTACCATCATGGCCCCCCACTTAAGACGCTAGCACCTGGAGCTTGCGACCTCGACGATGAGGAGCAAGCTCTGAACCATCACAGCTGCCCACCAGTGGGTAGTATTTTTAAATTTTGGCCCTTATTTAAAACTGATTTATTCATTTTAAGCCGTTATTTGAAATTTGCTTTGTGATCTTATTTTCTTATTTGAAAACAGCATTCACTTTTAAGTATAAGTATTTTTTTTTTTTTTAGAAAATGATCTCATTTTAGATCAATTTAACTATAGAAATATCACCGACATCATTTAAAATCGTCTGGTTAATTTCCTCAACTTGATTGGCCACTCTGAGTTTGTTGATCGGCCGTCCTTTGAGAAAGGAATCTGGCAAACGAACGTTCCGGTGAGTAAAGTAATCGGCCGTACCCGATCATGAGGAATTCGGTTGTGGGTTTTCTGGAAGGTCATTGACAAAAAGGTTCTCCAGAACACGTGAGGAATCGGGATTCCGGAAACGACGAAGGGGGTCTCCCGACGTAGCTTTCCTGTCCCTGTCTCTTGCATGGCCCCACGTGCTACCACTGCCTTGTAAGTTGTAGCCTTTGCTTGTAAGCAAATCCGGAGAAGCTGCCTCGAAGCGCTAATCGCTCCTCGCCTTCCTCCTGCTCCCATTATCTTAAAGCTTTGAAATAGGCTCACCGCTCTTGACCCTCTTTTAGCCATGTCGAGAACAGATCATGTTTCGAAGCAACACTCTTGCATTGTGGCAAAGGAAGAAATCCATCTCCTTTTAATTTGCGGATGTTGGAAGGCCATCGATTTCTCGTTTGCTAGTGCAACTCACGGATAGAATCGAACGCAATTTAGTAAGTTCGATTTAAGAGCTGGCAGCATTAAAAAGGGCACCAAAATATTCACTCGGAATTTCTATGAAAATTTTACATGCATGGACAATTTGAGTTTGCTAATCTTCCTTTTTGTAATTGCCAAAATCAAGCTATTACATTTTTTTATCTCTTTTAGTGTGTCAATGATATGCGAAAGGAGTAACTTTTCATATACTTTTAAGGCATCGGGTTCAACCCTACTTTAAATTCAACTAATCGACCAACTTCATTAGTTTTTTGAATCCTTATTTTTTTTTTCCGTTGTCAGTAATTTTAAAGTCTTTGTTCAACAGCTAATGACCCATTTGAGAAGATACTTATTCGAGTACCAAGCCACATATGGTTGCCGATCATCCGCAATGGAGATTCAAATAAATTTCACTTCACTGTTCAGGATCGGCGATGTCTCTTTTTCTTCTTTCGGGCAAAACTATTAAAAACGTGCACGTGACCCCTTTTATCGATCGCGTTGAAACATTGGAAATACGTTCATGATGAGCTTTGGCTTTCCAGCTAAGGTATGGCGGAATCGATAGCTGGAAGGAGCGTTCTTTTCCACGAGGCGGAGGCGGGGTTGGTTGGGTTGGCTTCCCGTCCGTTTTATAATTAACAAATTAACCTCTTAGTTAGGAGAACACGAAACTACTGTACTTGCTCGCGTACTGTAGCCGAGACAGAAAGGCCTTCCGAGGCTGTCGGTTATGTGTTCCCAACGCCCGTCTTTGCCCACCGCGGTCTCCATTGTTTGTTGAGGCTAATTTGGAATTTGCGAAGCGGACGGGGACGCTATTCTCGTTTTTCCCTTTTGTTTTTGGGGGAGATATGAAATGGGGCGGGGGTAGAAGTCGGATCGGACGGCTGAGGACGACAGGAGCCCGTGCATGCTTATCTGCTCTGACTTGACTCTGCTGTTCGTCCGTTCGTTCGTTTGTTGGTTCTCGAGCAAGAGCGAGCGAGCGACCGAGAGAGTTAAAAAGAAAAAAAGGAAAAAGAAAGGGGGAAGTCTTGAGAGATTAGAAGGAAGCGGGGCCAGCTCCCCGCCATTAATGCCATTCTCCCCAACCCGTCCCTCTTTCTCTCTCTCTCTCTCTCTCGCTCTCGCTCTCGCTTGAGCTGCTGCATTAATCAAAACAAGCTGTGAGGTGTAAGCTTACTAGCTTTTCCTGCTTGATGGTCTTCTTCTCATCTTCTTCGTCTTCTTCGTCTTCTACTTCTTCTTCTTTTTCTCTCTGTGAAGTCGTGTTGAGCTGCAAAAGCATCATATAGTACAAGAAAGCCCATGCTTTTCTTCCTCCCGCAGCTTTTTCCGTAGTGGGTCTGCTGGTGGGAGTGGTGGGCAGTCAGTTAGAAGAGTTCTGGTAAAAAGGTTTGTCAATTTCCTCCTCCTTTCTGGCCCCTTCTCTTTGTTCGTGATGTAGCTTTCTCTCGTCTCCCGTTGTTGAGGTTTCGGTTCACTTGAGTCGAGGTGAGGTGAGAGAAGGTTTTAGTTTTTCCGTTTGTCTCGTGAATTTTCGAAATTGGGTTTGCATGCGAAGCCCCCTTTCCTCTTTCAGACCTCAGATCTGCTTCGTTTCGTTCTCGAGCTTTGATGGCTATTGGTTTTTGACCTTCTCCGTGTAAAGGAATGCTTTTGTCATCTGTAGGTGGGAGGGGAAGTGATTCTCAAAATTGGGTTTGATGGGGATTTGCTTGAGCGCTCGAATCAAGGCTGAGAGCCCATATAACACAGGTACTTGATTTTTCGGTCGCACTCTTTTGTCTTCCGTTTCTCATTTTCGTTGTCAATTGAGTGCAGATTGTGTAGCAGCTGCAAGCTGCTAGATGCAGCTGAATTCTTCTTCCTTTCCTTCTCTGGTCGCCACTTTCTATAAGATCTCTTCTTTCCTTGCTAACTAAATTTTCAGCTATGGGCTCTCCATTAATGTTATTTTATTTCGGCGTGGTGGGGATATGGTGGAATTTATGGCTATCAGTACATATGTATCCAATTTAGTTCAAGTGGGAGTGGTTGTATAGTTTGACCAGTTTCCAATTCCTCTTTCTAGGCAGGTAGTGGTATGCTGAATACCCCTTTTCACCTCATACTTCCTATAGTTTGAATGCGCTGTGGACTTAGGCAAAGTGAGCTTCGAGCTTTTAGAATATCCTATATTATCTTGAGAAGTTCTATTAGAAATAGAGCGAAACAGTAAAGTACTTGTCCGCCATCTCATGTTGAAGTGAGTTGAACCGTTGATAGGGGAAACCTCGTAGACCAATTAATCCCGTCTATTACCAAGCGGACACAACATGGATTTCTTTATGCGTTCTGGGTAAACCATAGTCCTAAAACTGTACATGTTGCTGATCGAAAATAAGATAGGGAAAATTGCTCTCCTTTCTATATCTCTTGTAGAATAGATGAATATTTTTTATTTCGCATTTTTGCTGGGAATTGTCGATTATGCGGAAGTTGCAATGCCTGTTGAGACCTGCCGAATTGACTTTGGTAGACGGAAGTGCACTTAGTAGTTCCTCCAATATCAGGGGAATTTTCTTGAAAGTTCTGCACATAGACTTTGTATTGCTTTGCATATAATAGAAAATATATCATGGCACAGGGACAAATACGAAAAGCATCGCCACCAGCGAGAATGATCTGAACAGTAACGGGAGCAAGGCCTCATCAGTTTTGGCGCCCCCGACTCCGAGGAGTGAGTGTGAAATTTTGCAGTCGTCAAATGTGAAGATTTTTAGCTATGCTGACCTCAGAATGGCTACTAGGAACTTCCGTCCTGATAGTGTTCTTGGGGAAGGTGGTTTTGGCTCAGTTTTCAAAGGGTGGATCGATGAGAATTCTTTTTCTGCGGCAAAAGCTGGAACTGGTATGGTCATTGCAGTGAAGAAGCTCAACCAAGAAAGTTTCCAAGGTCATAGAGAGTGGTTGGTGAGTCAAGCTTTCCCCTCTTTGAGAAACTAGGTAACACAGTTGGTGATATGAATGTGGCGGACAATTTAAATACAAATTCCAACTTCATTAGAAGTGGTGGCGCTTTCAAGCTTCATCTCCCAAACATTTTGCGAGGACGATATTGTCGAGGATTTTGTTCCTCCATTTGTGTTGATCAAAGTAAATCTCAGATCTGTTGTGCACTAATACTTGTAATTTTGATAATGTAGGCAGAAGTTAATTATTTGGGGCAGCTTTATCATCCTCATCTGGTGAGGTTGATTGGGTACTGCTTGGAGGACGAGCATCGACTTCTTGTGTATGAATTTATGCCTCGTGGTAGCCTGGAAAACCATTTATTTAGGAGTGAGTTATTTGTTCCCGTCCCACTTATATTACTGAGCAAATGCGGCTTTTGTTGATATTTTTTTGACACATAAACACTGATGGTATATCAGGAGGATCATACTTCCAACCTTTGTCTTGGAAACTCCGGTTAAAGGTCGCGCTTGGTGCTGCAAAGGGGCTAGCCTTTCTTCACAGCGCTCAGGCCAAAGTGATATACCGGGATTTCAAGACTTCCAATATCCTTCTCGATTCGGTAGGTGAATTTAAAATGATTGTCACTGTCTTCTTTTAGAACACTAGTAATTACCGTCTCTTGCTACTATATTCTGGGCTAATGTCTTCTTTGATATTTTATGTATGGCTGATGCCAATTGACGTTTTTGCTCCTTATTTGTGATTTTGACGGCTTAATTGTTACTCAACATTTGAAAAGCATTATTTCATGATGGCAGAATTACAATGCAAAACTTTCTGATTTTGGTTTGGCCAAGGATGGCCCAACCGGTGATAAAAGTCACGTGTCGACCAGAGTCATGGGGACTCATGGATATGCTGCCCCTGAATATCTTGCCACAGGTAATTTTGAAAGTCATAACTCCCTTAGTAACAAATTTCGGCGTACAGTCCGAGCTTCTCGTTTTTGTCAATCTACCAAATGCAACTTGCCCGCTCTTATTGTGGATTAGTTAAACCCCACCATCACTAGCTAAGCCAATTTTGCATTTGCATGTGAATGAGTATATCAAGAAAATGTATAGACTTCAAGTCGTAAAGGTCGGTCAAAGCCCCAAGCCATCCAAAATAAGCGAAGATGACGACTGTTTACCATTTTCATCTTCAATTGAGTACCTTTGCAGAATTGCTATGACTACGTCCACATCATGGGAGAGTTGGCCTTCTTAAACTTCTAATTGCATTGATTCTCTTTCAGAAACCTGTTGGGCCTCGAACCTGCTTGACAAATTTGGTCATCTAGGGAAACTTCTACCGTCGTTGATTCCATGCTCTGATCTTCTTTGTTTCCACTATAATTGGTTACTCATTTCTTTTCACCTCTTTTAGGTCATCTAAGTACCAAGAGCGACGTGTATAGCTTCGGGGTGGTCCTGCTAGAGATGTTGTCTGGCAGGAGAGCGGTCGACAAGAACCGTCCATCTGGGGAGCACAACCTTGTGGAATGGGCCAAGCCCTACTTGTCCAACAGACGTAAAGTCTTCCGAGTGCTGGACAATCGCCTTCAGGGCCAGTACAGCATGGAAGGGGCCTACAAGACAGCAACTCTAGCTCTGCGATGCCTATCCATGGACGCCAAGTTCAGGCCTAACATGGACGAGGTGGTCACAGAGCTGGAACAGCTTCAGGAATACAAGGTAAGGGAAAATGCTGGCGACAGCAGATCAAGCAGCGGGCGGAGAATGCGCAGACGAAGTGCCGATGATGCGAATGCTCCGACAAGGCCTGTTGCGTACCCGAGGCCTTCCACTTCGCCTCTTTATGCATAGAAGGAAGGTCAGAGCCGGCACAGGTGTCTTCTCTTGTGACCTTCAGAGCACCTGTCTTACGCCATCCTGTTTCTGTACAGTTTTTGGGCTAATGTATTTGTTGAATCATTTTTGGAGCCATTTTAAACTAGAAGTGTGACACGAAGCAACTGCTAATGTTGTGTCTCAGAAAGATCAGGTCTCAGCATTAGCGCTCAGTTTGGCAGCTGGCCGGTTGGTAGAAAAAGCGAAATGCCCATATATGAAAGCTTGTTTTGATATGGCTTGAGATGTATCCCGTTCGATCAATCTCTTTCGGGATGGGTTCGTAATGGTCTTGTAACTTGTCCTTTTTTCCGTATTATCTTGCAACTTTTTTATATGGAAAGAAAGAACCTGGAATGCAATGATTCCGACATTTATGCTTCGTGATGTTCCATGCGAAATGCGACAGCTTGCATTTAAGGAGAACGGCCGAGTTCTCGCAAATCCTATCAGAATTAACGATGTGAATTTCTTATTACGCAAGGATTGATAATGCAGCAAAAGTTCAAATAATAAGCCGAAAAGGAAACATGAGACAAGCTGGCCCAAGACAACCAGCTGTGTATCTAGAGAAGCCCGGACCTGCCCAGGGTAAGAAAAACGGTATCATCCTAGAAAGTGAACAATTTTTTTCGATCTTGACGACGGCACATCTGCTTCTTGTTGGATCAGTCTGTCCGAGTGAAGAGATTACCGGAGCTGTCTCATCCCCAAGTCATTGTTCATATTGATATTCCGGGGATGCTATTGCTGGACAATAGTAGAGGTCATATTCAGCGGTTAACTGAGGTGATCTACAAGGGAAAAATTGAAATATGCTGCTTGCATTTGAAGAACCGGGTTCGCCTCCAATATATATACAACTCTGATACTGCTACATCATGATCAAATTGTTCGCATCCCTCACAATCTCCAAATCCATGGGGCAGCGCAGATGCATGTGCATGTCGTATCTTGTGACAAAAACATTAGTACGCTGAGTCACCAAGTTTTTACCAATCCAGGAGTCCAATTTCTCCAATCCAACTTCCCCATGGACTTGTTTCTCAAGTTGACTATCTCTCTAATATCGAACACTTTCCTCAACTTACTGTTTCCTTGCTTACCAGAATCGACCTCTATCTCCCCTGCAGCCTCTCCCTTCACGTCTTCAGCTTCAGTTTCTACTGGTTCAGGAATAACATCGTCCTGTGGGGATAGTTCGCTGATGATGTTTCCAAGCATCTCGACCACATCGCTCATTTTAGGGCGCGATTTCGGCTGCTTCATTAGGCACTTATTGGCAAGAGAAGCAAGTTTCTGAGCTGACTTGATGCAATCCGGTGCTTCGAGGCGTGGGTCTAGAATAAGGGAGAATTTCCTCGAGTCCGAAACATAAGGTCTGACCCAATCCAAAAGCTTCTGCTCACTTCGAGGTAGATTCCTTTCCACTGCCCGTCTTCCTGTGATGAGTTCGTAAAGAACCACCCCAAAGCTCCATACGTCACTCTTAGCAGTCAGCCGGCCCGTATGTACGTACTCTGGAGCTGCATAACCAATTGTTCCTACAACCTTAGGGAGAACGGGTATGTCAGCGATGCAGATTGAAGTTGAGAAGTAATAGTATCTTCTCACGGTGAAAAACTTCAAATATAATGTAGCTATCCTCAGAGTAAAAAATAATCAAGTGAAAAAGCAGTGATGGTGGCAAAGCAAAAGGTTTTTCTGAGACAAAGTGTAGGGAGAACTACAGCAACTAAGAAAGCTTTCATACTCGTTGTGCTCATTGTAAAATGATAGGAACATCCCACAAACAGATGGCTCGACTTACTGATGTTGATACATGACTCAGCCCTTCAGCCGGTCCCTGCCTAGCCAATCCAAAATCTGAGAGCTTAGCGTTGAAGTCTTCATCTAATAGGATGTTTGATGTCTTAAAATCTCGGAAAATTAGCTGCACAAAGCAAGCAGCGAAATTACATGTACTTGCCAGCATAGGAAAACACTTTAACCAGGTAATGCGTTTCCCAACTATTCCTGCCCCTCTCACAGCATTCTTTCCAAGCGAACTTATATGGAAGAAAACTGCCGTCAGAGAGAATGAACAATTGAAATTGCTCTAAGAGTCATGTACCTGAAAATCCATTTCTTCATGCAGATATGCCAATCCACGAGCAGCATCCTGAGCGATTTTCAACCTTACTTTCCAGGAAAGAGGTGATGGCACCCGAGCCAGGAGATGATCTTCCAAGCTTTTATTGCGCATGAGTTCATAGACCAAAAGGCGCTGAATCCCCCTCTCATCGTCCTCAGCACAATAACCGACAAGCTTGACAAGATTTGGGTGCTTGACTACACCAAGAAAATTTACTTCATTAATCCACTCCTTATGCCCCTGAATATTGGATATACTTTCAGTCAAATCGTGCAGTTCTTTTTCTTAGACTCTTTACAAGTTTCATAGGCATTCCGACCCCATTAAGCCCTACAGCATTAGAAAATACCCTCGACTCGACCAACTGTAAAATCAGCCAATACCCACAATTGTTGATTATTCCGGTTGCATAAAATAGCTCTAAGAGCAGAAATGTACATCACATCCCTTCAGCATCTAACGCTAAGCACAGTAACTGCTTTACTATTTACTTCCAACTTGGAAGCCACGGGTACTGTACAAGATACAGCAACTAGCGACTCTCTAATAGATTAGGACGAGATTCGTCAAATGGTTTCTACGACAAAGCGAGCGAATTCAGTTCCTAGTTTTATGTCCGGGCGGATTCGATTCGTAAAAACACGCTCTTGACATCGGCATTAATGATCTTCATGAGCAAAATCTCAGCCAGCGAGTGAACAGATGGAGCTAAGGAATCCCAAATGCATCTAGAAATGGCATAGCCAGACGACATCAAGTCGTTGACATGACGCATTGAAAGAGCTCAAGAAATTACAAGCGGACGAGAACAGAAAGGGGAATCCATGCCTGGAAGCCGTTGCGGTTCAGCTGCTTCACGGCGACGTCCATCCTCGCGTCGGAGCCGTCCGCCGCGCCGGCGGGGACCGCGACGACGCCCTTGTAGACGCAGCCGAACCCTCCCTCGCCGATCATGAGGGACCTGCTGAACCCTCTGGTGGCCGATTTGAGCTCCGCGAAGGAGAAGACCCGCAGATCGTTGGCGCGGCGCTGGGTCAGCAGCTCGTAGAAGGCCAGGGAGTCGCCGAAGTCCCGGGAGTCGGAGTCGCCGAACTCGGACCGCCGCGTGTCGGCGGTGCTGGAGGCGACGCTGAAGGAGCGGGCCCACGACACCCTGGAGCCCCGGGAGGCGGCGGCGGCGCCGTCCTCCTCCTCCCGCCGCTCGCCGTTCGTGAAGTGGAAGCACTTCATCTCCTCCCCGCTCGCTCGCGGACGCCGGCGACGGCGCAACGCAGAAGGAAGGGAAGGACAGAGAGAGAGAGAGAGAGACAGAGTCAAGGCAGGTGTGAGGAGGATGAACGAACTTCTTCGAACCTTGGCAGGGTCATATGCGCCTGTCCATTAGAATTTAGAATTCTAGGCGCCCATTATTTATGCCCTTCTTGTCTTTTTTTTTTCTCCCTAATTATGGTCATAATCCAATCGGCAACAGTTAACATTTGAATTTTTTTTTGTGCCACCAGTGGATCATGACGCTTAGCTCGATCTTGCTCACTATCCTTAGAGAGCTAGATTCAATGTATTTCTTCGAAGTGAACATCGAAAGACTAAAATATATCGCGCCATCACCGTGACGTTCAAAGAGGCTGGCATCAAGGCGAATGGGTTTTCTAAATTGGTTAATCTTTGGGAAGCATTGCTTGTTAATTTCAAAATCGAACATGAGGAACCGTGTCTTTAGGGGAAGCAAGAAGGAAGGAAGAGAATAGGTGAGCGGGGGGATTCGGTGAATTTGGATTGGTTTCTTAGCATTGGAACGTGGTTGGTTTCGGTCGCATTGAAGTCCGTCGGAAGGCTAGTAAGCGTCGTGTAGCGAAAGAGGGAACAGTACTCGAGTCAGAGCGATCACGAGCAAGGGAAGCGCGCGAAATGCGACCGGGGTCCAGTGCCGTATTGGGAGCAGAACCATGGCCCATCCTCGTCGTTCGTTCGAGGGGCAAAACGGGCAAATTACGGGACGAGCTCTGTCGGAAGGTTTACTCAGTCGACCCCGTGCCTTCGTTGGACGATGGCGCACGAAATCGACGCTCGTATAATCCTGAAAACCACTCTCGCGTCGTTCGTCGCTCGTTCGTTCGTCGTCCCACGAATCGGACGGTGGAGCGGTGGAGCGGTCCTGTCCGATCACGTCACCGCGACGCATGTTTCTTCTCCCCCCCTCCCTCTTCTTTCTAGATGGCGTGCTCGAAAGACACGAATTCTCGTGGGGAATTAAAGAATTTCAAAAAGAGGAGGAGGAAGAAGAATTTCAAATTCCGTATTCCGTCCGCGTGGGTCCGCCGAAGTGGATCGACGACGGACTCGGTCGACGCGCGATTTTGCTAAATTCAGCAAAGCGGGGCCGGTGACAATCACGTTTGAGTTCAGAACAAGCAAGCATCATCCGGGAGTCGCATGCAAAAAAAGCGGAGGATATTATTGCCGACAATTACATACTTGATATGGTTAAAAAAAAAAAAAAAAATGGGGCCCAAGCGTGAGCATCGATACCGTCCTTGCCCCGGGAGGAGCGAATCATGACTCATCGATCCGTTTCATTTCGCGGTTGCCATCGGTCTTGATTTCTTGAACTTTCGTTCGTCCAAGGGGGTTATGATAGTGAGTACTGTGGATGTTTGTGGGAAAAAAAATACTAATTAAATATGCTTAAAGAAAGGTCAGTAAATTAAAAACCTGTAACACTAAATTATTTGGCTACTTCATAAGCATTTCTCGAGCGGTCCTCGATGGAATTCTTACTTTAGTAACGTGAGCGCAGTGGAAAGTAATAGCTTATTTCGCCTCCTCTTGCCGGTCGTTTCTCGATTCCAAAGCAAAAATAATTTGTCCTCTGAAATTCCTGGAAATTGTACAAATCATAGATACATGTTTTTTCTTTTCCGATTTTGAATATTTTTTGGGGTTTCAGATTAAATTAAAAATAAATTATGGGTTTCGCAATTGAAATTTAAAGTACAAATCATAGATGGCCCTTATGTTTTTTTCTTTTCCTTTTTCTTTTCGTATGGATTTTGGAGTGGTGTACATTTTGAGAAAGCAATTACGGAAAGTCAAGGCGAGGGGAAGCTTTTTAAGGAAAGGACAGGGCCGGAGGCCCAATTCGTTCCGAAGATCAAACAAAAACATCACGTGTTTAGCCCATCCAAAAAGCTGACTTGTTTATCCATCTCATTGTTCATTCGTCATGCCTACCATAACATAAAGTATCATTTTCCCCGTTTCCATATTACACAAAAAAATGAAAATTACCCATTTTTCGGGAATCGAGTCTTGTTATTCTGTCGAGGAATTAGTAGAGATATACGATGGGTGCCCTCCTACCATCAAACGATGTTTTTTCACGACAAGGAAGTTTGCCTTATGTTGGAAAGTTTAGCTTATGAACTGTGACGCTAACTTCGTAATTCGTGTTGCCTTTAAATATGAGACTCTAAGACTTTATCTGTTGAAATATTTTATATGTTGGTGTCGGCATGAATCTTCGCAAGAAAACTAATATGCATCAAATTATAATAAAATAATATTCACATGAATCAAATTCACTGCCGGAGCTTACATGAAATTTTATAAACTAAATCCCAGTCCATAATGTGGTTATATCAGTTGATTAAACGAAATTTCATTCTTATTTTTAGAATAAGAATATTTGCATAATCCTTCCTTGTCCTGTGAAAATTTCATTGCCAACGTTGATTATTGATAAATTATGCATTTATTAATGCTTAAAGTTAATAATTTTTCCTAACTTTGTAAAACTTTATTTGGTTTTATCACGATTAACCTTTAACTTTTTTACTTACATTGCTTGATTAATATGTCGTAGAAATATTCATTTCACAGAAGTGAAATATTGGCAGCCTCATGCTTTAACATTTCTATAAGAAAATTGATATTAAATTGAAAGGATCGCGAGATGATATTTAGAATTTGCAAACATGTGATGTCCTCGAGGTGATCCATAGTTTTAGTTTACCAATATACTTTCATTTACATCTGAAAATTATGATAAAGTAATATATAGGATGAATATCGAATATTATGAAGTTACTATCGCTACATGCTTAATGCTATATGGACATGAGCCCATGCTTTATTTTTATGGCCTTGCTAATATTGAGGCTGCGTTTGGGAACCACTTTACAAAAACTTTTGGGGAAAGTTTTTAGGAAAATGCAAAGTGTGTTTAAGATTTATTTTTGGGTTTTCCAAAATACAAATTGTGTTTGGTAATGTTCAAAGCCCAAAGGTTGGGGGCTGCCTTGGGAAACTTTTGAGCAAAATCTTTGGGGGCAAAAAAAATTTCTTCCCAAATTAAATTGATTTTTCGTTTTTTTGGTTTTGAAAAATCAAACTATTCATTGTCTTCTTCTTCTTCTTCCGCGGCGGTCGCGGTGACCTCGGCGACCTCCCACACCGCCGCGACCTCCGGCGACCTCGACCTCGAATTGGGCGGCGGCAAGCTCGCGCGCATCGCGCGACACCGCCTCAACCTCCGGTGACCCTGGATTTGAGGCAGTGAGGTCGCGCGACGCCGCCTCGACCTTCGGCAACCTAGATCCGAGGCGTCGAGGTCGTGGGAGGACCTCGTCGCCCGGATCTAGGTGACCCGGAGGTCAAGGCGGAGGTCGCGCGACCTCACCGCCCCAAATCTAGGTCACCGGGAGGTGAGGCGGCATCGCGTCGCAACCTCGCCGCCCCAAATCCGAGGTGGTTGGAGGTCTCGGCGATGGCACGGAGGTCACGGAGGTCGCCGGCGGCGGCGAAAGAAGAAGAAGAATACGATGAGTTGTCGCCGAAAAACGAAAAATCAATGAGGATAATTTGGGAAGTCAAATTTTTTTTATTTTTCTTTTGGTATTTTATTACAAAAGTCCTTTGTCCCCCAAACAATATTTTACTCAAGAGTACTTCACAAAGGACTTTCAAACTACAATTTACTAAACACAATTTGCATTTTGGAAAACACCTTTAACTCAAAGGTCTTTGCATTTTCCTAAAGACTTTCCTCAAAAGTCTTTCCAAACGCACCTTGAGGCTAATCTCCTAAAAAAACTCATAAATTTAGATCCAATCTCAACTCTACTTCAATCTTCTTCTTCTTCTTTTTTTGTCTAAAATGATTCTTAACTTTCACTTTAGTTTCAAATTTGTCAACGCATAAAAAAATCACTAACGTTTTTTTTTCTCAAAATTATGTTGTTGTAATTTCAAATAAAAGTGAGAGTGTTGATAAATACACAAGTTATGATAATAGATCCGTAACTAACCTTGACGTGGAAAGAAACTAGTGGCAATTTTTGAATAAAGTGAAAATTGAGAATTTTCTTTAGATAAAAAATATTGAGATAGACCCACCCACGCATGGCTGCGCTGGTTGAGATGTAGCCCCTGATTTGGCATCGGGTCAGGGATTCGACTCCCCGAGTCGTCACAACTCTCAGAGTAATTCCGTGATTTAAGTGGGAGCTCCGACGGTGAGATGCTGGGCCAATCTCCCTTAAAATATAATCGGTCAATGCTCCCGTAAAGGTTTGAGTCAAGGCCGGATCATCGACATAAAAATGAAATAAAATTTGAGATAGGATTGTGATTAGACCTAAAATTGAGAGTTCTTTTTAGGGAATTAAGTCATAGTGTTATTAAAGATGAAAGTTTCTAGCTTGAAGTGAAAGGAGTAATTCTATGAAACGGTGATAAACACTCCATGGACCGATCACTCGGGCGTCCGAACCATCGACGTGCCAAATTTTCTACTAATCCTTCCATGGCAACGCCACGAAATTATCCTTACGTCGTGCAAAAATCGGTTCCGGACGTGTTCTCGTTTTTGTGGATAGAAGGCAGAGGGCCCCCGCAACATGCAACGACACGATCCATTCACGCTCGTGAATACGTGGAGCTGGTCCCATGCGCGTTTGTACCGATGCAGCGCAGAGAAAAACGAGTGAAGGACAAGGATAACGAACCACGGTAGCGTAGGAGGGGGGCGAGGGCGGGGGAGTAGGGAAGGCTAGGTCAAAGGATGACCGGTCGAAGAAAGCGCAGAGCGGAGCTCTTCCTCCGTACGCACGTGACATTGACACGCCTATGAGCCCCCTCCAAAGAAAGGCAAAAAGTTCCCCCATTTCGCATCGCTACGTCTAATCACTCGCCCAAGCTGCTACTTCCTAGCCATTGCTCAATGCTCTCTCTCTCTCTCTAAAATCTGTGTCGATTTTCATTCCCAACGCTGTCCTTCTCTGTCTCCCTTTAATAACATTCGTACCCCCCACGCCCAAACTTTTCTCCCCAAACTCTGCTGCTCCCTCTGCATCGTCTTCAGGACTAGGGCTTCTGGTACTGCTAGTAGTAGCTCGACTGTTTCCTCTTTTTCCTCATTTCCTTTTCCGGTCATTGAACGGAACCCCCTCGGCTCTCCCCACAGCTAGCTCTTCCGAGCCTTAGGGTTTTGCCACACGTTGGGTAGCTAGGTATGAATGCGAACCGAACCCACCATTGATCTTTGCTCTCTTTGGTTGCGTGGTGACACCGCACATGCGATGATTAATGCTCGTTATGTAAGCCGTGCTTTTTGCAAACGGGTCTTGATAGGTCAAAACCATATAGTAAACCGACGAATGGAGATGATTGTTGGCTCATATCACATGCAAATAATCGCCTCATCATGTGCAAGTGAGTGAGAGTAGTGGAATTTGATTAGGTATGGAATGTTTGGTGCATAATATTAGTTAGCATTAATCATCGCATGTGCAATGATACGATGTGTTCTCAAATTCACGCGAGACGGTTCCATATTAACATGTGTGTCATATTCGAGACAGTTTTATATTGGCATGTATGTCGCATTTAGCTTTTTGTTTCAACGAGACAAACGAGTCTAAAATTTGAAAAGGAATCTTTTTATGGAGTAAATTTTTTTGTGGTGGACAATGATTACCATTACTGTCCCAATTTTTCATGTGCTTTTTCCCCGATGAAGTAATCTTATCCGTGATAGCCAAATCTCTCTTATATACGTACATAATGATTAACACCACCAATCACATTCACTCATAGTTAGGCAGAGGCCATGCAGCTAATTATACATCATCACAAACATAAGAAAGCGTGCATGCAGACACAAACGAGCAAATGGTGACGTCAAAACGAATCACGGTCGGTCCTGTAACCATCTAGAAAACAAGAAAAGCACGTCTCGAACCCAAGAAAAGTTGGCGAACCATCTACCCCGAAATAAGAACCAAGCATCAGCCCCATGCATTTCCAACCTCTAGCTTACAACACCGATGACTTTATCCATGTCCGCACATCTCTATGCCCTAAAACTGCATACAGGACACCATCAGTAAAAACACTGTGATCGAGACCGATGATAATAGCCCCTAACTTCCTCCTCTGTGTTCGCTACATAATTGACGTGTTTAATCCAGCTGAAAGTAATTACATTGTCGCCAAGAGACTAGCTTTAGCTACTGGCTGGGGCTAAACGGATGGTTCGACATTCGCCGGGTCACGGACTTCGAAGAAGGATCGGTTCTTGACGACGATGTCATACATGTGGAGGGTCTTGAGGTTGGCGAAGTCTCTAGGGAGAGAGATGAGGTGGGCCGAGAGGTCGGACTTGTGGAATTGGATCAGGTCGGGCTTCGCGGCGGCCGCGTCGTGGTAGCGGGTCCAGCCGAGCTCGCCGAGCCGCTGCTCGAGCTCGGCGTGGGACCTGATCACGTGGTTGGCGGGGACGTAGACCAGGACGCGGGGGCGGGCGCCGGGGGCGGTCGCGGTGCCCGGGTGGTGCGGCTCCCTCCGCTCGAAGGATTCCCGCGTCGGGTTCGGGATGAGGCGAGCCACGCCGTTCTTGTTGAAGAGCCAAACGCCGGACATCTCGTGTTCTAGAGGGAGAGGGAGAGGGAGAGGGAGAGGGACAGGACAGCTCGTTTGTAGTGGCGAGGGAGAGGTTGGGTGTGGAGATTGTTGATTTGGCCTGTTTATATAGCAAAGCGAAGCCTTGAAGGCTTTTCATTAATCGTTCTAAGGATGTCAGAGATTGCTTTCAATGTGGGAAGGAGTAGGAACGACGATCTCCGTACCACGAGGATCATGCTTAAATTTTCCGTGACAGTAAAAGATCTAACCTAAAAGTCGAGAAATATACAGTATAGGAAGTCATTGGGCAATGTCTCGTTGGATTAACACGGGCACCTCATTTTCCTCTGAATGAATTAGATGCGATTTATACTTGGAGAATGTGCACAATTTGCACATAGGACTTTAGGTATTAAGATAAGACGCAACATATGTTAACAGTAAAGCCGTCTTAGCTCAGCCGGTAGAGCGCATGGCTTTTAACCATGTGGTCGTGGGTTCGATTCCCACAGACGGCGGATATCCTTAAAAAAATGTTTCGCCTTTTTTTTTTTTTTCTGTTTGGACTTTCCTACGTGTCGATGGGATGGACCATAAAACCTCTCTCTTCCTAGAAAATATTACATCGCAGGCCCATAAAATCCATGGCATTGGGCCCACCGGCCCATTCGCCCCTCGCTCGGTCCATCAACTTCGCAGCGGGAGCGAGTACGTTCCTGAAACGGCGAAACAGGCGGAAAAGCGCGATCGCATGGGATTTCTGCAGATTACGAATCAGGCAAGTCCGGTACCGGGGCTATCGGGAAGACCGATGATCACGCGATGCGTTTCTGAGCTAATTCCTCCTTCCTCCTCCGTCCTCCGTCCTTCGTCTCATCACGTCGTTCTTCGTCCTTTCGTCGTCTCCGTTCTCTTCTCTTCAAGCAGCGGCGCGGCCCCCGGACGATCCATTGCAGCTTCAGCGTACCGGCGGGGTCTAGGGTTTCGCGGTTCGCTCGGCGTGGCGAGTACCTGCGTACGCCATGGACGAACGAGGTGAGATGGATTACCGTCGATGGATTTTTTGGTTATAGACCGTGTTCGGTTGGCGTGCGCTGTTTGATTCCGTAAAGAAGGAGAGGAAGCGGAAAAGCTTCCTCTCCTCTTGTCGATGACAGCGTGCTTAGCGTTTTTAGTACCGGCTAGTGGTGGCGATCGGTTTGTATCCGGATGAATTGTAGAAAGTTAGAAACTTGGACAATGCTGCCGTCGCCCTGCTTTTTTTTTTTTCCGTGGTGACTGTGCGAGTTTCCTTGTTACGGTTGGCCTGAATTTGTCCTTTCTTGTATTGGTTGTGTTGCTTGAAGGATTTCCAGTTCCATCTGTGCATTATCAGGGTAATCAGTAATGGGAAAATGGAATAACCAAAGCGCAAATAGGAGTTGTTCGTTTCTCTGTTTTCTACCAAGGGAGAAAACAGGGCAAGTTATTCATTTGGGGCTATTGCACCGTAATCAGCATAAAAAAAAATACTGGTGCAGATATTATCTAATAGGTAAGTTCCGATAAATGATTAGTTCGGTCAATCATAACTTGCAACTCGGAAGTGCTGTTGAAAGCATTGCCATCCGACTTTGCGCATGTCACAGTGCAGTTGTCGTTGTTGGGTATTCGATACTTGTCTTTAAATTTGACTGAACTCATGTAGAATGAGGCCATTTGAACTAGGTAGGCATACCTGCCGTTCCCTTTGGTCGGACAAAAGAGGAAAAAGGCAATATTTTTTGTTTTCTTAGACGACGCTCATCCTGATCTTGTCTTTTCATTCTCTTTCATGTGTAGGAATGAAAATGTCCCACAGAGAAGACAAAGAAACAAGCAAAAAGAGGTCTGAGCTGGAGGAATATGAAGATCGTTATTATCAAGAATTGAAGGGACATTATTTCAGGATCAAAGTTTCAGATTCACATTATAGGTGTCCATACTGCAGAAGTGCACGTGATTATCGCTTTGAGGACCTTTTAAAGCACGCCTCACGCATATCGAAGGATTTAAAAGGGACAAGTACTAAGGAGATTGCCAAGCACTTGGCATTGGAGAGATACATAAGAAAATACTTCTCTAGGAAAGTTAATGCCGAAAATTCTTCCAACATAAGACTCTCTTCAGCTAAGGACGATCAGCAGTTAAGACTATCTTCAGCTAAGAATGATCAGCAGTTAACACTCTGTTCAGCTAAGGACGATCAGCAGTTAACACTCTCTTCAGCTAAGGACGATCAGCAGTTAACACTCTGTTCAGCTAAGAACGATCAGCAGTTAACACTCTGTTCAGCTAAGAACGATCAGCAGTTAACACTCTGTTCAGCTAAGAACGATCAGCAGTTAACACTCTCTTCAGCTAAGAACGATCAGCAGTTAACACTCTCTTCAGCAAAAAACGATCAGCAGTTTGTCTGGCCCTGGATGGGTGTAATTGCAAACATCAAGACTGAAGTTAAGGATGGAAGATATGTTGGGGAGAGTGGTACCAAAATCAGGCAGGAGTTGGAAAAGAAAGGATTCAACCCTGTGAGGGTGCAGGCCTTATGGAACTACCGGGGTCATTCGGGACTAGCAGTTGTTGAATTTAATAAAGACTGGGTGGGCTTCTGTAACGCTATAGCTTTTGAGAAAAGCTATGAGATTGAGCGCCGTGGGAAGAGGGACTTTTATGTCTCCAGGGACAGGGGAGACAAGTTGTTTGGTTGGTTGGCATATGATGATGATTACTATTCGAGAGGCATACTGGGAGACCACCTTAGAAAGAAAGGGCACTTGCGAACTTTGTCCGATAAAGAGGCAGAAGAACAACGCCAACGATCAATGCTTGTTGCTGACTTACAGAAGACGCTGGAGATCAAGAGCTCGCGACTTATGGAGATGGAGAGCAAGTATGAAAAAACAAAGCATTCCCTCGACAATTTAGTGACACAAAAGGATGAAATGCTGAGGGATCATAATGAAGGTGTGATGTGTTTTTTGGGAAATGAGTACTGGCAACGAAATTGACTTGTGAACTGACTCTTTCTTTTCCTTTTTGCTAGAAATAAGAAAGATGCAGCAGAATGCCCGGGATCATCTTGCGAAGATATACCTGGAGCATGACAAGGTGACACAGCATTTGCAAGCTCAAAAACACGAGCTTCAGCAGCATGAAGAAGAGTTGGAATTGCGAGAATTTCAAAATGAAGGCAAGAGGGCAAAGCTTAGACATGATAAGGAAATGGTATGAAGTTTCATCTATATATTCTTAATCCATCTTCAGCTCGAGCATAGACTTCAGAAAGGATCAGTGCAGTTGATATTTGACCATAAATATCAAGGAATAAGATCTCATCATGTCTAACATTGAACAACACATAACGAAGTTACCTCCATTACAAGCATTCCTTTTGTGTATCAGACAAAGAACGAATGCTTCGAAAAATCAGAAAGTACTTGTTATTGACTAGATTGGTAAGGGAAGTGGGAAATTAACCATCAAAGGCTATTATAACATGTGATGTCTACAAATGGGAACCAGGAAATAAAAAGAAAACACAAACCAACCCCACTAGAAGGAATGGAGAACTAAATCTTTTGGCGCTGCCACGAAGAACTCAAGTTTAACTGGTTTCAGGTTGCAAGGGCATTTTTGGAGCAGCAGAAAGCAAACAATAATTTCTTGAGGCTGGCAGAAGATCAGAAGGTGCTTGCTTGCTTTCTTTACTTCTGCATTTTTTTTTTATTCTTTTGAGCTTAAGCAATAGCTAAATCTTTATTGGCTCAATAGTTTCTAAACTTCCAGATTGCTATTAATGGCAGAGAGAAAAGGAGAAACTTCACAGGAAAATTTTTGAGCTCGAAAGAGAACTTGATGATAAACAATCGTTGGAATTGGACATTGAGCGCTTGAGAGGTGCTCAGCAAGTCATGAAACACATGGAGGATGATGATGACGCGGACCTTAAACAGAAGATGAAGGAGATTGAGGAAAGTTTAGAGGCAAAGGAAGAACTGAGTCGAGTGCTTACTGTTAAGCACTGGAGGACCAATGACGAATTGCAGGATGCTCGCAAGGAGCTGATTCAAGTAATTGCTTTATTTCCTTATCTTGGACCCTTTTGTGTGCATTTGTTATCACGTCAAGGCATAACTTACTGCGCTGGACATGTAAACAGTTTGAAAGCTAATGAAATACGCAATGATTGCCTGTTTCCAAAAATGTCAACCTTTTGATCTGATAATGGATTTTGAGCTGTCAGAAATGATAATTCCGTTGCTCTACAGATTTTCAAGAATAATACAAGTCGTGCCCAGATTTGGGTCAAAAGAATGGGAGAACTTGACAGCAAGCCGTTCCTCATAGCAGCAAAAGGAAAATATGCTGCGAAAGAAGCAAATGTAATGGCGGTGACGCTCTGCTCTGAGTGGGAAAAACTTCTAAGAGATCCGGGATGGTACCCCTTTAAAGGCATAACAGAGGGAGAGAATCGCAAGGTATACTTTACGCCCAACTAATGTTACCAGCATATCTCTTACATAACATTGTTACCAATATTTATAGCAAGTTTATGTCAGTTAACATTCTTCTGCATTTTTGTACATTAATGGAAGCCATGTTCTTTAGGAGGTTTCAATCTAAATTCTGAAGAGTTCATGCAACTTTTCCAATCAACCTAATTTCACATGCCATTTGTCACCCAACAGAAGAGTTGCAATGAATAGAAGCCTCTACTACTTCGTGTTTGCATTTCAGTATGATTAGTTTGATGTCATGATTCAAGGCAAGCACTGTTATTTCACAAACGAAAGTATGCTGATGCATTTTGTAGTGTGTCTGTTTCATGATAGCCAGCCATGACATGTAAATCCTTGTTAACCCGGCACGATTTTTACATATCGTGGTGTAGAAGCCTTTTCTGTCCATATCGGTGTCTCTCCTACTTCTCAAAGTCTCTTTGTCATTTGGCTTCATAGGAAATTATTGATGAAGAAGATGAAAAGCTAAAAGCCCTTAAGGATGAGTATGGTGAAGAGGTCTTCAAGGCAGTATCAAAGGCCCTCGAAGAGCTGAATGAGTACAATGGCAGTGGCAGGTACACCGTACCTGAGCTATGGAATTCTAGAGAAGGAAGAAAAGCATCTCTCAAAGAGGCAGTTGCTTACCTTATCAAGCTGTGGAAACCCCAGAAGAAGAAGAATTAGAGGTATGAATTTTTTAGTAGCAATGAATAATGGGTGTTCACGAAGCATCTGCAGCTTGAGTGTACATTGAAAGTTGTTCACCTGACATGCATGAAAGAGCTATAATACAAACCCAGATTGCCACAATTAACCCTATGGCGAACGTAAGTTCATTCAGATGTCAAAGCGGTGCGATATTTTTTACTATTAACACCCCCCAACCCCACTAAAGCTGGACACTCTTTTGGAGAATTAATGAAACGCTGATTGATGGTTTACGTGCCTGTTTAACACGATGTTTAGCTTGCTTAGCTTATGTGTACTGCAAGCACACACTTGTATAGGCATTGCTTTTGAACATGCGGTCCATTCCAACGGTGCTTTTGCTGGATGTGGACTCTTAATGTATTCAGGTGGGCAGTCTGGCATCTTCATCCTCCTACTTGTTGCGGATACACATCTCAGGATGCAGTTGTTGAGTCCAGATACTTGATTTCTAAAGCTGACTGAATGTAGATTCTTGAAGTAGAATTAGGCCATTCGAAATAGGCGTACTTGCTGTTCCGTTCAATTAGATTAAAGGGGAAAAAACCAAACTTTCCTTTGACTTTTGACAGGAGCTCTCATGGAGAATTTATGAGAGGTATTTACAATTTGATTCTTTCATAGACTACCATAGCTGCATCCTTTGCTATGTGCAAACCCACAAAAAAAATTCTCAGTGGATGACGGTATTGCTGTGTTCTCTTAGTTTTTTGTGTCGTATCTATTCGAAACAATCTCAAGAAGTTGTCTAGAAATGAGTGGCTTCTGGCTATGGTTTTTCGGATAACGCTCATCTTGGTAGATCGCAAGGTGTGGGATTGTGAAAACTGAGTGTGGCCTGCGTAGCTCTGCTTGGGAATCCTCAAAATCCTACTTATCTTGGGTTGTCGTGTTTCTAAAATTTTATGGGGGAATTCTTCTTGGCCGATCGATTTGGAAGATGGAGGGAATGAACCCCATCCGCGAGTGGATGAAATGGAACTCCTACATGCTGATACGGGCAAATCCACTAAATGCCGTGAAGGAATTTTCCCATGTCTGGTAGCGTGATATGGGCACCCTATCAGGATGGCCAGGAATCAGGCTATTAAGAATGGTGGGAAGACAAGATTGACAGGAACTCGCGAGTAGCGACAAGAGTATTCGTCAATTCTGCTCCGAACATGTCGATGCTTGGGTTGCTGGTGGTGCTGTGCCGAAGAAGAGATACAATAATGGTTTCCTCCTCTTGAAGAAGTTGGAGCGAGAATAAAATCAACCGGGGCGCATCTTCCAAGAACAATATATGACTCGAGCTACCGAGTTTAATTGTCGGTGTTGTGGTTGGAATATATGCAATGTTACCGAGCAAATGAAAAGAATGGCTGTAGGTATTTGCAGGGAAAATTGTTAAAAAAGTATTAAATTTATTCTACGGCAACCAACTTGCTAATTTAGTTTTAAATCTTTCAATTTTACCAATTTTGTCATAATTCTTTAACGATTCCAACTAATTTTTGCTAGATATTGCCAATGTGATAGTGTTGGCTGTTCTACATAGTAGGAAGTATCAACACTCCGGAAACTTTTGTATTGTGTTGAACACTCCGACACTCGATCAATGGGTGTTAGATTTTCAACAACTAATCAACTCTCCCAATACTTTACAACACTCGAGTCCGGAATTCTAACATGTAAGTTCGGAATTCCGACACATGATTCCAAGACACATGAGAGATCAATTTTAAAAAATTTCAATAAATGAATGGTCAAAATGTAAATATGTAAAAAAATAAAAATAATAATAAATAGGGAAAGAAGAAAAACCTAATCTTCTTTTCTTTTCTCTTCTAACTCTCGCTTCCCATGACACACGATTCACCCTCCGAGTTTGTTTTTTTCTTCTCTTTCGACACGTTTTGATACACGAGTCCATAATGTGGATTATTTGTTTGTTTTTTACTCCAAGTTTTATGGATTATTGAAATGGAGTTGACTTTGTCAAATTAAAATAATTAATGATATTAACAATTTGTGGATTAATATTTGTAGTGTACATTCATTTTAGGCTCTTTTTTATTATTTATTTATTTGTGAATTTTGAATCAAATTAATTTGATTAAAATAATCATAAAAATGATAATTTATCGTGTATATAAAAAATATATATTTAATATACAGCGTATTGGAATTCTCTATTTTTTTAGAAACGACGTGCTAACGTGTCGTGTATTGGTGTTGGTACTACTTAGTCCACATGACATGACCAACCCGATATAGACATTTTTTTTAATATTTACAATTTCTTCTTTTTTCTTTTTTCCTTTTTCACAAAAGGTTGGGCGAGCCGTTGGCCATTGAGCAAGGGCCGATAACCTCGCTATCCCCTAGGTGTGGGCGACAACCCTCGTTGACCCCTAGGCCCTCAAGCCTTTGACAAATCCCGCAAGGCGAGGGCGTTGCGGCCCTTGTCAATCACAGGGAAGGTGAGCAAGGGTTGTTATGCGCTCGCTATGGGTCACAACCACCTAGGTGAGGGCTCATGAGTCATGATGCCCCTACTAGATTCAGCTAGGGCCGCGACCTTTGCTTGCGGGCAACGAGGGCTTCACGGCCCTCGCCCAGGGCCAATCGAGCCAACCCTTTGTAAAAAAGAAATAATAAAGAAAATAAAAAAAGAAAAAAATCATAACAATATTTTATAATTAAAAATTTGGGCACGTCAATGTTGAATCACGCCACATAGGACAATCGACACTAATTAGACTATCACATCGGTGATATTTGGCAAAAATTAATAGGAAGGATTAATTTGGCGATTTATTAAAAAGTTTGGAATTAGTTTGACAAATCGTTTAAAGTTTTAGGATTAAATTAGAACAATTGAAAAATTTATGACAGAATTGGGCATCATACAATATATTTATAACTTTTTTGATAATTTCTCCGATTTTTCCGTCTACTACTGATGAGGCCTCATTTTGTTTAGGAGAAACTGAAGCTACTACGAGCGAGCATTCTCGAAAGCCGAACATTCATATGCTTTGTAATACTGTTATATTTTGGTTGGACCCCGTATAAAGAACCTTGGATGTATTACCTAGGCTAAGTTTCAGTAGCTTCAACGGGCTTCAAGTTTTTTCTTCTTCTTTCCCTGTTTCCACCTTTCTAGAGTTGATCTTGTTTTCCTCATCGTTTCCCCCTTACCTCAGCTCCATCAAGCACGTCCGGCCAACAAGGTGTCTCGTCCTAAATAGTTGGAATGGACGGGGATTATGAAATTCGTTTACACGGTACGTGGAGCGGGCAACAAAGGTTCTTGTCCCCAACTCGTCCGTACCCTCGTCCCGAATTAGTGGGTGCGTCTTTGAGTTGGGCATGAAAGCTGGATTCGGTTGGTTCGCCAAACCAAATTGACCGCAATAATAGGGGAAAAAAGAGGAGAGGCGCGGGGGAAACAGTGGGAAAGTTGAAAAGGGGTACGGGGAGCCGGGGGGCATCCAATGCTTGGAATCCGAAGGCATTTTCACATGCGAAGAAAAGCATTTTAGGCAAGCGACCCGGCCCCACCCACGTGCAGCTTTGGTTCCCCGGTAGATGTTTTTCGGTCCTCCTCCTGACGTGACCCGTTTGGAACTTTTTCATGAAAAATTAATTATGACAAGCAATAATTCCTGAAGAAATAATTTTCCATATCCTTTCCTGTGCTCTAAATCTCTGAAGACCCAAGTATTTTTCCATACACTCCTAGTAATTTCTAATCCGACTGGGGTGGGACAGGCATTGTAGCATTAGACAGCAAAGCAAAGGAAAAGAGCACTGAAAGGACAGTGGTGGAGGAGGAGGATGACGAGGCAAACCAAATTCCATTCCAAATTCAGCTATAGATTGGACTTACATTACACTTGCTGGTTACATAATGTAAGAGAAATATAACGTGTCACATACATATATATATAATATTATATTAAATTATAGATACACATACTCAAACTTGCTCGAGCATTACTGTTACTGGTCTACTACTAGTGCTTCTCGGGTGCCATATCAGCTGCGGGCCACGTGCTTGTGCAGACGCCTCGTCAGCCCTAGGATGTCTTCTAACATTCCTCCTTCCCTACTTACCAAACAATCCCCCACTCAACAATTCACCCCCGAAAAGAAAAGAAATTGGAAAGCAGAAAATGGAAAAAAAAAAAAAAAAAAAAAGGACCCACCAATCAAAAAGGCAAAAAAGAAGTCTGACGCTCCGTTCACTTTTACATTCCCCAACACCTTTCGAGTTAAAACAGCAAAACGAGAAAAATAAAAAGGAACAGGGCATCTTCTGCAGGGAGAGAGTGGGAAAATGGCGCCGCGGGGGCAAAACGGTGAATTAAAAGAGGCTTCGCTCCTCAGACCCTGAAGTTCTTGCCGGTGAAGGTCTGGCCGAACTGCCAGCCGGCGGGGACCATGTTCCAGGAGGTGGAGGAGCGCCGGTCGCTGGCGGTGACGCGGAAGGAGAGCGCCTGGCCGGCCAGCACGGCGTTGGACTGCCAGTTCTGGCCCCAGTTGCGGCTCATGCTCATCCACCCGGTCCTCGCCCCCTTCACGCTCACCCGCACGATGTCCCCGGCCCCCGCCACGTTCGAGATCAGCACCAGGTTGAAGTACCGGAACCCGTTGATGGTGAACCTCATCCCGCCTCGCTTCCGGCACGCAACCCTGCGCAAATTCACGTCAGAGACAGCACGGGGCATTTCAGTCGTTTGATGGAACCCAGCTTTTTCCTTTCATTTCTTTTTTTTTTTTTAACTTTTTAACTTTGCTCGCAACTAGTCCACGAATCCCGCAACTCGTTACGCGCAAAATCTGGCACAGCCGCAGCGCTTGTCGTTTTGACTGTGCGGTCAAACCACACTGACATGCATTATGGTCTTCGTATAGTCCATTTATAGGTGAGAACACACATCTGAACTTTGATTCCTTTCGATACCAAAAAGGGGGGTCTTTTATTTTTTATATCGAGGCAGAAATTTCAGACTTTGAATATTCGACGGAGAAAAGTTGCAATATAATAAGAGTCGTTTGGCTTGGATCTATACTCCGTCGAATGAAAACATGGGCTCTTGGTTTTTGCGGCCATTTACCAAATTGAAGGGACAAAAACAACGAAAGAGACTCGAACGGAGGGAGGGGGAGTGTGTGGTCCAAAAGAAGGCATTGTGTGTATGCCCATCGGCACAAATCTCTGCAGAACATACCCAACCGTCGTCTCCAACTAACTAACTGCATGTGTCCAGACGGAACGGAGTGCGTTGGATAAGGCAGACGAGGTGGTAAATGTGGGAAAGCAAGAGGGGCGTTTTGGCGAACTGAACTGACTCGAGGACGGGAACTCCGCCGACGGTCTGACAGAACAGGCATTAAAGAAACGCTGCCAGAATCCAGCCAACCAACATGCAGAACGACCAAATCACCCTTCCTCCTAGAAACCCGCTTAATTAAGTTAATCTAGAGTCGTTAGAATTCCCACTAACCTCGTACCCCTTTCGAACCGACGAAACGCTTGTACCGACAAGACAAACCTGCATCGTGTCGCTACTCCCGAGACACAGTAAAAGCTCGAACCTCATCCCTCCGTAAATAATTATTCACTAACCTCCGACATTAATCTATCTACAGCTGTCACTGTACTCCGAACGCTACGGAAGCTCGCGGTCCCGTCGCATTTTTCAACAAAGGTACAGACCTTTTGCTGTTCTACCATCCCTTTCCCTAAAGAAAGTGTCACGGGCATACGATGGTGCGTCTCGACGCATGCTGGTAAGTACATTGCACTAAATGCACGCGTTCTACTCCTTTGACTTAGCAAAAAAATCAGCATAATGAAAGGTGGATTTTCCCCGGCGGTAAAAAACAGAGGGATGCGACGGGATCTCACCGGCGGAAAGAGACGGGGACGATGCCGGCGCGGTACTCGGCGATCTTGAGGAACATGGGCATGGCGAGGTCGAAGTGGGGGCGGGGAGGGTTGCACCACCCGCCGTTGTCGCTGGGGAGGGCGAAGTTCGGGGGGCAGAAGTTGGTGGCGGTGACGAAGATGGAGGGGCTCCCGGAGTGGCACCACGTGGGGTCGTTCGCGCACTTGATCTCGAAGCACGCCCCGCAGCTCAGCCCGTTGTTGAACAGCGCCGTGCTCAGCGCCGCCGTGTTCACGCCGTAGCCCTGGCTGTACAGGTTCCCATACCCGCAGGCCCCACCTGCCACAAATTTTTTTTTTTTTAAACTCCGCGAGTGAAAAAGGCAGATCTCGAACCGTAAAAACGAGAGCAATTTAAACAGTGTTAATATCGTCCGCGCGTTCGAATGCCGCACTAACGTCACGTATTCCGCAACCCTAACGTCGCAGTCTCTCCGAAACCGGACCGTGCTTTAGTTGAACCGGCCGGTCCGGTTCTCGGTCCGGTTTCTTGACCGGTTCGATTAAACAAATCCGGTTCCGTGCGTGATAAAGAGTTTTTGAGAGCTCTCGTCACCGGCATTGCGCGGAGGGGAACAATGCCGGAGGCGGGAAGGGTTTGTAGGGGGGGGGGTTAGAGTTTTACCCATGGTGCCGGAGGCGTCGGAGCCGCCGTAGAAGGTGGCGTGGGCGGTCTGCCAGGGGCCGCCGGAGTAGACGCCGGGGATCCTGGCGTCGGCGAGCCACATTAGGGAGAACGAGATGAGGGAGGCTGCGAACACCACGCTTGCTCGAGTCATTTCTCTCTTCCTCGCTCGCTAAGCAAAATGCTCGCTTCACAAGCTCGCAGAGAGAGAGAGAGAGAGAGCGCGAGGAGAAGTGGATGGGCGGAGGAGAAGAGAGGGTGGGGCTAGCTACTTATGGAGGGTCTGCGATGGACGGGGCTACAGGAAAGCCGACCGAATTTACGAAAGAGCCCATCTATCCTCTTCAGTCTTCCCCACTATTTCTAGACTCCTTTTTTTTTTGGCCCTTTTCTTCTTTTTTCAGGACCGTCGTTGAACATTAGCTAGTTTGTGTAATTGTCTCCTGCACTTCTGTGAGAACAAATCAATGAGTGATGTATTTACGTCAAATATAAAAGCCTAATATGTACATAATGCATGTGAATTTCTCTTTTTTCTAACCCCGATCCCCTCATTTTAGCTAAAGGGTCGGTGCATAGATAAAACATGGATATAGATTCCACAAAACACGGGTCATTTCTCGTCTTTATGTTTAGTGGCTTTTGCACCTATGAATATGTTCATGGGTTAAAATGAGTGTCAATATGTTAAGATGCGGCTTGCGGTGCTGTGTTGGCAAAAAAAACATGTTAACACATCAGCTTAAGCGCATGTGAATTAGTGTCTGAACGGATTAAGCGAGTTGATTTGGATCCACATCGGACTAATTTTTAATTTTTTTTTCTCGGGGGAGGGGTAAATGTCATGTATTTTGTCATGGCTGGTATACTTTTCTAGATCTTTCCGACCAAAAGCCAGCGGTTATAGTCAAAGCACAGGTCGCTCGGACGAATAAAATAACTTGTAAAGTCGCAACTTCCGTAGTCGGTTTTATCAGAAGGCCCAAAAAAAAAGGGAAAAGAAAAATAGAAAATAAAAGGAATAATACGGATTCAGGTGGGGCCCATAGTAAATGGAAAAGCGTCCTTCCCGCTTCCCCTAATTGAATGGGGGACCGTGTGATTCACGCTCTCCCGACAGAGCGCAACGTGTCCTCTTCTCATCTTCGTCCGCGGTAAATTTCTTTTTCCCCCCTTTTTTTGCCTTTTACCGACGATAATTAATGTCGTAATTGAATTTCTGAGACTTTTATTAATCTGTTGAATGCTTCGACGTGATTGCCGACCCAATAAAATTTTTTCTGTTCCAAGAATGAAAATGAAAAACGACCTAAATTCGAATTGACAAATCGTACGAGTTGAAAGACTCCCATGCACAGTTCAACACGTCCACCGTAAATATTCGTCAAGATTCTGGCGCGAGGTAGATGGACATCAAGGACCGCGGCAGACGACGAGACAGTGCAGGAGGCAAAGTGACGTCACCAGGGTCATTTCGGGGAGAGCACGGCAAAAGTTGCGGTGCCTCTTTTTGCTAATTGCTAATCGTTAATCGCCCGGCAAAAAGAGAAAATTTAAAGCAACCCGTCCCGTAAAAGAGAAACGGCAAAGGGGATTCGGGACAACTTAGATCCCTACTCCACTAAAGAGAGATTATAGACCATAAATATTTAGATCTCCCATCTCCCAAATCAAAGTCTACACGTAATTAATTCGTACCTAGAAAAAACCCTCGTCAATCGAAACGATTACGCAACGAGGGACGCGGCCTCTTGGGTCAATCGCGAGTCGCGGCGTGAACAGCGGCCGCGACGGACCATTAAAGTCGGAGAAAATTTCTGGGTCCAGCAGAAGATTTCATGGGTCATGCTCAGCGAGATCCGAATTTCAGCCGCGACCCCCCGATTAAAACCGGAGCGAGAAGTAAAACCGGGCGACGCCACCCCGCCCCGACAAGTGGGCATGCCGCGGCAGCCGAGCTACAGCTAGACGACACTCATTATGGGAGGGGAAGACCGGAGCAGCATCCAACGTGCGGTGTCCCGGGGCGGGGCCCGGTCCCCGTAATCATCGGCCCGTAACAAATCTCGAGCCACTCGCCCGTCCTAAAGGACTCTCTCTCTCTCTCTCTCGCCCGAATCGATTAAGCGCGTTTTCGGTAAGCCATGGATGCGTTCTAACCCTGTCTTTTTTACACGGCGACGAGCTCGACAATCATTAAATGCGCGCCGTTAGCTGGTTTTTGGGAAATAGAAAAATTTCGTGCGCTCTTGGGTGCGAGACAGAAGGGCATCATCGGATGCCGATGAGGGCGAGTCCTGCGCGTTCTTTTGTCAACGACGCGCGCGCGCGGTTTCACGTTAAAAAAGGAGGGAGCCAAAGTCGGGAATGAAAAGGAAGGGACCAGTGGTGCAGAGAAACCGCGTCGGAACTGAGGAGGATGAGGAGCGGACTTTTCTTTATGAGGAACGAGACAAGGGTTTTGAGGAGGATGATGGGTTTTGAGGTGCATTTTCTTGCATCACTAGCTGTCTCCCACTCTCTACATCGCTTGCTTTTGTTTCTCCTTTCGACATGTCTGGACTCGAATGACATTTACTCGTTTGAATGGGGGGTAAGATTTTGCCATAAAGCATATGGTGGGCGCGGGGACGATTGGATCGTAGTTTTAGGAGTAAAGAACAACGAGAGTTTACGGTTTTAAGTGAGTTTTACTTATCTTGTGATACTTACGATGGGTTATCCAACTCTGCAAAAACCCAACTTTTTTCGTAAAGTAGCATAAAAGAAAAGAGATCCTTGGAATGTTAGTAAAAAGTCGTGCCGTCCACCGACGCTTGACTTTTGTAATCCTATCGAAAATCACAGGGACAAAAAATTTTCACATTTTCGATAGTTGATGACTGTGTATTTCTTTGATTTCGAATGGGTTTGGCTAATCATTGGAAAGGAAACGATACTGCTCTTCATGTGCGCACGATGTAATCAACCAATCGGGAGACAAAGCAAGGGGGGCTACGAGGGCACGAGGCTTGGGCCGCATGATTGCGCTATTGTCACATCCACAACAATGAAAACATCCACAGTTTCCTCTGTTTTCTCATTGCCAGCCCCATCCATGTGCTCCCGCACGCCACATTCGCTCGTCTTCGAGCAAGGAACAGCCCGCTCTCCGTGAATTGCCAACATGGTCGGAAGCACCGGGCAATGATTCGGATCCGAAACCAGGGTCCGGTCTATTCGAACGGTCGATCGCCGCGTGGGTGCTCCACGAAAGTTCACATAGCTTCACAAAAGATGAACCGTGCATGTGGCCATGACGTTCCTCTAATCAAAGAATATTTGCCGCCGACAAGTCAGACAAAGAAATTCACGACCATAATAGCTAGTTTGAATTCAATACAAGACCGCATCATATTGCGCTCTCGAGCATCACTGATTTTGTTCAAAATTCTTACAGCACTCAATGTGATATCACGGGTACGTCAAACACGTTCTAGTGATTAGGGCGTTGCTTCAAAATATTTCTGAGATTGAAAAATTTACAAAGAATCATAAGCTTCCAGGTATTAGGAGTTAGCTATGCAGATTCCTTTCCGCACGGCTTGTTTTATTGTTAGTCGGTAAACGCACCCAAATGGGTACTACTTCGATCCCATACGAGGACATTCCCAAAATCAAAACCGGCCGTTCTCCTTGTCGTATCTTCTCGTTCTACATTGTCCGAAGGATAGCCTAAAGCCAACCCAAATTCTTATGAAACTCCTCTTGCTGTTTGTATCGACATATGATAGACTGCGCAGATGAATAAACAAAAGGCGTTTGACGTGAAATCTACCTATACGCAATTTGGAATTTTCCCGCTTGGCGATACACGCGGGCGTAGCATTTTCCGTGCAAATATCGACCTCGCTAATCATCTCCATTTGTTCTTTCTCTTGCCCGACGCCCCTTTGATTTCCGCCTATCAAGGGAGCTCACTTGACCTGATTGTTTTAGCCTCTTGCGCCTTGGCCTCTATCGCTCTGGCACGTCTCTCCCTCTCTCCAGAACGTTACCTAACGACACCTCTTTTTTTATGAATTTGACTTTGAAGAGCATCTCCTTTGCGCAAGCATTTCCAAATGCATCCAGCCTAGGGGTCGGGTCAACTTATTAGTTGTTCGTTGATCGCGAGCCCCACACGTGTTTCGTGAGTTTTAATAGTCGCGATTATAATTTGTTCACGGGCAACAAGTCTCGGAGGTGAAGTATTCTTTCTAGAGACACTTGTTAAGCATGTTTCTAGTTTTCTCCGATACAATCGGGAGTGATGGGGCAGAGAATTTAATGGGTCGAGATCACCTCGTCCATAAGAACTTTCCCCGCTTTAAATAGATGGTTTCATTGATGGTGGTATAAGGGAGTAACCTAGGTCAAAGGTCAGTGAGACTCGAGAGCTTGATCGCCGATAGAGAAGTGACCTTGCCCTGCGGATAGGGCAGCGGATGTTAACCGGATGGCAGGGGCTCCCCTTTGGTCCCTTTCACCGACATCTCCCTCGTAACTCCCCATCAATGCTCTAACTTACCCTGCCCTATAATCTTGCTTCGCATGTTGTTGCTTTCATTTCAAGCATTCTTCAAAACGTCTAAACCTCAAGTGGCATTGTGCGTATCCCGGCATCACTCATTTGAATACCTAAAAAAATAATATATTTATATACATATGTATTTTTTGAGCTAGAAAAAAGGGGGAAATTTATGCGGATGGGTGATGTGTATGGTCTGTCGTGAGCAGACCTTCGCCATCATGTAGTTTATCTTCAACTACTGCAACATGGGGATGCAGAAAATTGGTGATGTGGATTGGGACTTGTTCGATCAACTTGCGATTATTCCTTTCCGGCCTTAAATCGACTTTGATTTTGAAGGGCGGATGAGGCCTGTCCGGTGGACGTATCAGATCACATGCGTCTCTCGCGTCGAAATTCATCAAGATCTGCATGTGGGAGGAGGAGGAAAGATGGAGACCGGATAGACAGCAGAAGATTGCCTTCACCATAAGCATGTGAGCGCAAGAGATTTTGCTAAAAGGGCCAAATAAATCTGTCCCCACCTTGTTTTTTTTGGGGAATAACGAAAAAATCTTATGTTATTCATTTATTTTATCGATTTTTCTCCTTGCCTGTGGTCATCTAAGATCACCATCCATGATATACGTACATGGCATAATTTGGAATTTTTGGTTCTATTTATATCTTGGCCCCGTGAATTGCCGTGAGCCTAGACAATCTCTCTCGGGTGTTTGGGTGTGTTTGGGAGAGCATTTGGAGAAAATTGTTGGGAAAATGTAAAACATTTTATGTTAAAGGTATTTTATAAAATGTAAATAGTGTTAGGTAAAGTGTAATAAAAAAGTGCCGGAAAGTAATTTCGGTTTAAATATTATTTGGAAAAAAATACTTGCAAAATATTTTAGTTATATTTTTTAAATAATTAAAAAAACCGTAGCTTAGCAACCGGCAGCACTTAAAGGTTTTTAGAGCCCCAAAACGCATTTTCAAACCTGCACTAAACACATTCGTATTTTTGTATGCTATTATGAAGCTAATTTTTAAAATAGGTGTATAACCCCAAAAGGCAACCTTTTTGGGAGTACTTGCAAAAGAATAATTTTTTTTATTAATTCCAAATTATTTTATTAGAAAAAATCTCAAAAAAAAAAAAAAAAAAAAAACCTCTTATTATGAAACAAACGTTATGCTCATTTCAAAAAGCAACCTCATGCAGTGCGTATTTGAGGTCAAGTGAGGTATTGAGCCAACAAATTTTCAACGATTGAAAAGGAGAAAAGGAAAACAAGAAGGCGAGTTCTTGCTATAACGCTAAAGAATATCTTATCCAAAAAAAGATTTCATTTTCATTTCGGGCGTATCCAAGCTATTACGCGAATCTCACGTGCTGCTCAATTTAATCTTTTCCTATTGCTCTCCGCGTCTCTCCATGCGTACGTATCCCCTAAATGCAGCTCAATCAGGCGCCCCTCGATCACAAAACAAGGAATGACCACTGAGATTTGGGAGGTGGGCGAATTGATAAATATTTCCAGCCGAGTGCTGTGGCCACGATCGTGCGCAACGGGTCGACGACCGCGATTTCTCAGGAACGCCTGCCCGATCTTTATCGAACCGGTTTGGGTGGGAAGAGGGAACCGTGCATCCCGAGACACGCGACCCCATTCTCTCATTAAGATCGCAGCACGCCTCGGCAAAAAATCGGTTCCCCCCGACTTTACGCAGGTTCAAAGGAAAGAGAGAAAGAGAAGGAACAGCTTTTCGGGGTTTCTTCCTTCCTTCCTTTTTTCATAATGCCATTGACACTCGATGCTGAGAGAGGGAAAGAGATGCTTTGAAATCTCTGGGGGGCCAACAACTGCAACAACCGCCCTTAACTACCTCTTTATCATGGCCTCTGAAAAGGAAAAAGAAAAGGGACGACAGTAAGTTCATGATTAAATTGCGGGGTCAAAGATCAGAGGGACAAGCAATTATAACAACTAATCAATCGGGAATTTCTTTTTCTTTTTTTTGTGTGGACCAAATGTGCAGATGAATTCTAGTTCTATATTTTTGCTTTCCTTTGCCGACAGCTAATAATTAAGCTTCGATCGCTTTCCGACTTCTCCACATTTAATCCCATGCGCGATCAAATTAAGTGATCGATGTTGGCATTTGCAAGAGACTAGTCATGTTTATGTGATGCCATTGACCCGGGGAGGAGCCTTCCTGTCCTTCTACTATGTCTCGTTGACACTCTCGAGTGGAGTATGCTCAGTTAAGACTAAATGATGTTTGAACTCATGTTGTCGGTAAGTAAACTCGTTCGAACAATCCAATGAGTCTGTTTGCAATTTTTTAAAGTTGTCCAAATATAAGAATCAATTGAGATGTGGGTTGTCTATAAAATGAAAGGTTACAAGAATATGAGATGTGTCTTGTAGATAATACAAAAGTATACTAGATTTTCTAGTAAAAGAGTCTTTGTATTATAAGATCTACAAAAAGGAAAGGGCTTCGCATTAACGAGTGCCTCCAATATATTTAATAAGCACGCATCATTTGGAATGAATCAATTTTTAAGACACTGTACATAACTGTCTCGACCTGCAAGCCACATGCATAGGCCCCCCATTATGGCCTGTAGTAACTACCTGTGACGACCGATGTATTGGGCCGGACCATGCAGTTCGCCTTGCCGTGCCGACCCGACCCGACCCGACCCGTTTGCAATCACTACCACAGAACCTCCCCAGTTGACTTTTGGCACAGGGGGAGTAAATGAATTAGGTGCTATTGGAGAGGGAACTTGATGAGTGCGCACATCGCACGGTCACCTAACACGCGCTCGGAGAAAGGCCAGAGGAATAAACACCCCAGAAATCAAAGGGGCCCCCCCTCCCCTCCCCTCGTTCTCATGTGGTCCGCGCCTTTGCATTCAATTTCGCAAATCCAATCATGATTTCGTCCATCCCGAATTTGATTACTCACCAACCATCACGTCCATTTTCCAAATTAAGAATCGCACGCAAGCCTCTAAACCCGATCCTGACAACTTCGTACTCCCATAACGAAATCCATATCCGGCATTAGACCGGCATCATTATTCATCGGTCAAATGAATGAATACGTAGTGGTACGAGTTTGTTAAGGTGGGACATACAAAGATCATCTAAGTGCTCCGAGATTACATTGGTTCCTTTCTTCACATGAGATGTGAGCGTCACTAAAGTAGAATCTAGATATATGTTCGAGAGTTGGAACCATATTCTCGAATTTATAATAACATCTTGTTTGAAGGCGCTTATTTGACGTTGTTATTGATGTGCAAATTGTAATCATGAAACATTGAAATCGAGCAACGTGCGAGATTTTACATGTTGTTAAAAAAAAAAAAAAAATGCACAAGCTTTCTATATATTTCTTTCTGTGGTTTTGTTGTAAGAAATGATATATTTTATTGGGAAATCACCAAAAAAGTTTTAAACCTATCATCTAGTTCTAAACTTTTCAATTTAACCAATTTACTTAAAAACCTTTTGACAATTTGCAATGTAATCATTTCAACCAATTTTGTTAAGGATCGTTAACACAGACGCTGGCCATCCTACGCTAGCGCCGATATGGACAAATTTTGCACTTTCTTAAATATTTCATATTGTAAAAAAATAGAAAGAAAAAAGGACAAAATGGTAAAAAGAAAAATTTCCAGCCCAAATTAATTATATCAGAAAATCTTCAAAAAATTTAAAGACTAAATTAACTAAATTGAAAAGCTTACCACTAAATTCCCATCTTTTAAGATTTCCCTTTTGGTAATTATCCTTGTTTCGTTCAAAAGATGTGGAGCTCATCAGGGGCTGGGCTCACTTTTCTCCAACAAAAAAAGGCTTAGCTTGTAGGGCCGAGCTTGTCGAAAGTTGGCAAGTCAATGTTCGAAGTTCAGTAAGGAGCAAATGAACAAAATGACGGGCGGCATTGCTCTTTCAGGCCCAAGACAGGTACAACATCGTTCTGGAGACGAAGGTTGTTAAGGACATGCTCATCGGATCGGCCCAGAGGTATCTTCGATTCGAGCTGCGTGACGTACCCTCATCGGAGAAGATAACCTAACCGAGCGAACTGAACCGAAAGAGATTGCCCAGTCAGTTCCCCATCAAAGCCCATTTGCCAGTTTGCTTTCTAATTTCGACCATCTCGCTTGTTGTAGGAGCTTGCGTGTAGGCAGTGAAGATGGGCTGATGTACAGCTAGAGTTTTCAACCATTTATGGCAGTAACAATCAAGCTGATGCGTATGCCTTAAGAGTTTCTATAATTAAGTCCAGCGTTAAAAAAAAAGAAGGGAAAAAGCCACTAAAAACCCCAAACTTTGCTCAAAATGACAAATTTACCCAAAACTTTTTTGTGACATTTGAAAACCCCTTTTTAAAGAATGTAACACATTTACCCTATTAAGGGCATTTTCGTCTTATTTTTTATGTTTTTTTTCCTTTTTAAAATTTTTTTTTTTTTTCTTCTCTCTTCCCTTCACCATGGCCATGGCGGAGGGAAGGCGGAGGGAAGAAAAAAAAAAGAAAATAAAATAAAATAAAAAGTAAAAAAAGTAAAAAACGTAAAAAAAAAAAAAAAAAGTAAAAAGTTTTTAAAAGTAAAAAGACCAAAATGTCCTATGATTTGGGGTAAATGTGTCACACAAATGAAAGTTCGGGGTTTTTATGTCACAAATAAAAGTTTGGAGTAAATATGTCGCGGTTAACAAACTTCAGGGGTTTTCATGTCACAAAAAAAAGTTTAGGGTAAATTTGTCACTTTAGACAAAGTTTGGGGTTTTTGGCGGCTTTTTCCCAAAAAAAAATGGAAAAAAAAAATATACATGGATGAAAATGTTGTTATTATTCCCCCGCTACGCCCTAAAGACCGCCCCCTTTGTCTTAAGCACTCCAGATTTAGCATCCAAGCTTATATGCCAATGGATGGATTACCTGTCTACATCCGTAGTTCATCGTTAATCTGTCAAATGCCGGGCTTTCCTCATTCCAAAGATGACGTTCCATTGCCAGAAGCGAAACCGAAACCGAAACCTCTCTCTCGCTTTCATGGCTCTCATCTCAAGGATAAAGGAATTAACGGATTTCCAAGTGACGTGAACAAAGAGGTACGAACGTCTCGTCCTTTCGTCTTCTTTTTCGGTTCTCCGGTTTCAATCTAGTGCGCAGCTTGTTGGCCATGCGACGCTTGATTTCCTCGTTGTCCCTTGAGGAATGAATCTCCGTCTCTCTCTCTGTAGCTAAACGGTATACACGTTCTCTCGAGCAACACGGGTATCTTCCTTTTCTTGATTTTTGGTGCTGGTCATGAGGATGATTGCATCGTACATGCCGGGCAGAGCTCAAAGATAGCAAAGCGATGGAAAAAGCGCTCCTTGCTAGGTGTCGGAATCGATTGTGGTTGGTTATCTTGGCTGGCTTTCTCCTTTGGTTCGTGTTGATCTTGTCGTTCCATGCAAATCCTGTCCATTTTGTAAATCATAGCTCTATAGATCTTGCCGAGAATTACTCTCGGAGCGACAATGTACGGAGCGACCGTGCAAAAAATAAAGGCGAGACTGGAAGACCGTTCGAGGGTATGAAGGAGACTAATAGTTCGCTTCCTGGTTTGGAGATTGCAGAAGAAAAGGCAATTAGGCAATATAGAGAAGCTGATTCGATTTCCTGCAAAGGGCGGCGTGTTTACATTCAAAAGCTGCCGAGGCAATTCAATGAAGACATGCTCAGGCACTGCGAGTCGCTTAATAATTGGACGAATATGTGCGACTCGTTATCAAACTTCGGTCTTGGTCCTCGGCTTCCTAAGTCCAATAAGGTTCTAGGAAACACTGGTTGGTATGCCACTGATCAGTTCTCATTGGAGGTCATTTTTCACAACAGGATGAGACTGTACAAGTGCTTGACCAATGATTCCTCGGTCGCTTCGGCAATTTTCGTGCCCTATTATGCGGGTCTCGATGTGGCTAGGTACCTGTGGGATTCTGACAGAACCTTGAGAGATGTCGGTCCTTCCGATCTAGTCCGGTGGCTCAGAAGAAGACGGGAGTGGAAAGTCATGGGCGGAAGGGATCATTTCTTAGTCGCTGGGAGAATCGTTTGGGATTTCAGGAGGGAAAATGACAGACCCCCCAACTGGGGTAACAATCTCGTGCTTCTGCCGGAATCGATGAACATGACCATATTAGTACTCGAGTCTTCGCTTATAGATAAAGGCAACGATTTCGCCATACCGTACCCCACCTACTTCCACCCTTCGAAGGATGTCGAAGTAAGGCAATGGCAAAGCAGAATGAGAAGGCAAAGAAGGCGTTACTTGTTCTCATTTGCAGGTGCTCCGAGGAAAGACCTGTATAACTCTATCCGCGACAAGATCATCAGCCAATGCCGTGCTTCGAGAAGGAAATGCAAGCTATTGGAATGCGATTCCAGGGGACACCGGTGTCACCAGCCGATTTTCTTGATGAAGCTGTTTCAAAGTTCCGTCTTCTGTTTGCAGCCTCCAGGGGATTCGTACACCAGAAGGTCGGCCTTCGACTCGATGTTGGCAGGGTGCATTCCCGTTTTCTTCCATAGCGGCTCAGCTTATGACCAGTACAAGTGGCATTTGCCGGGTGATCACTCCAAATACTCCGTGTTCATACCGGAAAATCACGTCAAAGATGGGAAGGTCGTACTTGAGAGGCGATTGCTCCAGATCCCGAAGAAGAATGTATTGGCCATGCGAGAGGAGGTGATACGGCTCATTCCGGCTATCCTGTATGCGGATCCGACGTCGGAACTAGAGAACTATGAAGATGCATTTGATCTATCGGTTAAAGGGGTTCTCGAAAGGGTCCAGAGGATTAGAGAAGAGACGTTAGGCTAGAAGAATTTCATTCAACCCCGCTTATCACTCGGGAACCTTGAGATTCTTGGCATTTAGGAAAGACATGATTCTGCTGTACAGTCGGTCTACTGTAGGATCTCCCATTCTCTACAACAAATAAAAAGAATTACGTAGATTTCATCGGCTTTTGTTTTGTTCATTCAGCCACAAACCAGTCGTCTGATCTCTCGTTTGAGTTATATATTCATATCATTCCTCCTTTTCTGGGTTTCATCTGGGAGGGAAGATCGTGGAGTCTCGAAGGTCTCGCCCGCACCGTGACAAGAAAGGTGAGGAAGGCAATGGTTATATTAGTAAAAATCAGTTTACTGAACAACAAAGCGTTTGTAGTCCAACGGTTAGGATAATTGCCTTCCAAGCAATAGACCCGGGTTCGACTCCCGGCAGACGCACTCTCCTTTATTTTCTCTCCTTTATTTTTTTTTTTCTATTTATATTCCCTGAGTATAGACGGCGTCGTAGGAGAACAAAACAATGCCAGAAATGACAAAAGTGCAGTCCCCAATTTCTGCTTCCTTTCCTTTCTGGGCACAAAATCCACAACCAATCACATCCCCCGCAAAATATCCACCGGCCCGATCACCGAGCCAATCAAAACGGAAGGCGACACGTGTGGCGTTATTCGATGGTGATGGATTCAGGATTGACTACCTCCAGCCTTGGCCGCCGAAATCAAGAGCCCGATCCCCGTCAGCGTCGGGGGGGCATTCCCGTCTTTTCGTGGCCTGCAGTGACCGGACGGCGGAAGACAGCCCCTTCGTCCCACGCCACTCCCCACTTGTGGCCAAGACGAAATGGCCCTTCCATTCTCGGAAAGGGAGACGCCGGCTCATTCCCGACCTCTCGTGATGGTGCCTCTCTCTCCCCCGCGCCACTGAACCGAACTCCTACGCCCCGATTCTCATGGCCGGCACGAGCTCCTCCGTCTCGCCGCGCGCGTTCGGGCCCGGGGCCGCCGGGCTCTCCCGGCGGACCCGGGTCTGTTCCGCGGCTCCGCTTTCCGTCCGGGCCCCGACGCGGATCAGCGGGATCGCCACCTGCAAGCACGGCGAGCTCGGCCTCGCCGCCGAGGCTCCGTCCTGCATATTCGTCGGCCCCATCGAGACGGCCAGTCAAGAGACTCTCGAAGCTCTCTATCATCAGGTAGGAGTTCGCCGGCGATGGTTTGCTTTTTGCCTCTTTCTGGAGGAGCGAATTAATTGCACGGAGCGGATACCGATCGAGTTGTGGTTACCGAGCACTTACATATGTTCGTTCATCGATGTCCCAATTCAGTTCGTGCTTTGCTTGATACTATTTCTTTTCTCGTGTTCTAGTCGTTCTCAGAGCATTATCGAACTGTTCTCTAGCATATGTCGTCGGACTCTTCGCTTGTGAAAATCTTGTATCTAATTCCACTGGTGTTGGGACGCTTTAGCTAATTTTCAGAATCAGCATGTACTGAGCTTCTGAGCTCGGGAGGTTCTTAGCAATCGAATTGTTCAGCTTGGACTTTTCCTTTTCATGATTATTGTCATTTTAACAATCCGCGACAATCTGAGAGGAATTCGCATCTTTGTCTTTGTCCTAGGCACGAGATGCATACTACAACGGCAAACCTCTCATAGTCGATGACATGTTTGATAGAGTGGAGGTAAAACCAGTACAGCATTTCGATTTGCAATGCTCAAATTGTCCTCTTTTTTCTCTCGGTGTCTTTGTTTTCTCCCTCTCTTGCTTACATAATGATTCTGAACAGCTAAAACTCCGGCGGTACGGTTCCGATTCGGTTGTGAAGTATCCTCGCTGCAGTCTCAGGCGGCAATCGGTGTATGCAGATGCAGAGGTAAAATGTTTAGATGTAGCATGGAATGCCTACGATAGTTCCTATCTTTGTTTGGATGAATCGATATCGAATTAGTTCTTGGCAAAATGTTTCCCAATCGTCACTTACCTGAATTACACATTCACGCGAGGGTGCCCACATGCACTCCGTGATTGGTTATCCGCCATTTGTGAGCATGAGCCATGTCTGTTTTCTTCATCCTCTTCTGACTTTGCCACCCGATACGAATCATCTTGCCATTCATTTTGGCATTTCCTCCATCTTTTTTCCGGTGCCATTGCAGTTCAGGAAAAATTATGAAATTTGCCTGTCCACCTCTCTTTCATGGTGGAATCGAGAATCTTTCTGTGGGGCTATTTATTAATAGATTTTAATTTGTTAAAAGGTACTTTACATTTTTTCTTCACTACAAGATTGATTGACATGGACGTAGGGCAGGAAGATTTGTCTCAGGTCTTTGCCCTTGCCAGCATATGGATTCTGTTTCTGGCATTTGGAGGCTTGGCATTTATCGTGCCAGTAGTTTACACTGTCGATCTGGCTTATCAAGATGCATTTCATTCGGGGATTTACCACAGCACCCATGCCTCTGCTCTGGGATTTCTCTCTGCCGTTAATGGCTTTCTTCTCATGGCATTGGGATCAGTCGTCGGATATCCAATTGTTTCAGCTTCCGGTAAAATTCCTTGGCCCAGTGCTTTAATGAAGTACCACAAGATGTACTAATTAAGATTCCATGTTTGTGAGAGATAGTTTCGGATTTTTCCTGTTTTTTCCTTTGAAAGCAAATTGGCTTTCTTCTGTTGTTTTTTTTTCTCTCGACAAGTCTCCATATAAAATTTTATAATCGTCTTCTAGAGTATGATACTCTCATAATTGGACATACTGCTCCAGAATTATTGGCATGGGAAATGAACGAAGAATTAATAAGCTGAATGAGATAACATGAGTCATGATGTACTTCCTTGGGTACTTGGACAAAAATTAGGTTGTCATTGTGGTCAGCACATAGATTACTGGACTTACAGGAGACATGTGAGGACAACTGATTTATTTTTGTAAATGAATTTTTGAACAAGCAGGAGCCAAGGATATACACATAATGCTTAAACGTCTGCCTGATTTGATTTCCAAAATGCTTAGAAACATAAGAAGTCATATATATTGTTGAGGAACATCTTCAGTTAACATAACTTTGACGGCTGCAATTTGAGGAAGATAATTGTTTGATGCGCCTCTTTCCTTGCATGTCGGTGAACAACAGTTGTTAGTATTGCATAATATGTAATCCTTCTGTTAAATTCTTTGAACAATATAGTTCCTTCACGGTTATTGCACAGAGAATCATTTACACTATCTTTCTTTTCTCATAGTTGGGGTACTTCAGGGCTTGTGGAGGAAGGACTTGGCAGCTTTGAAAGGGGCTTGTCCAAATTGTGGAGAAGAGGTATTTCTTAGCATGCCTTTTGACTGTCATTGGTCTAGAGCTGATTGGGTCACTTTGCTTTAAGCCTACATCTGCAATAGACTGCTTCCTGATTTTGGAACAGAATTAATGTAGGAACTTGCAATATTTATCTAGTCACTGCTTCACATTGTGCCATTTTGCAGGTTTTTGCATTCGTGAAGTCAAACCAATCAAATAGCTCAGCTCATAGAGCTGATTGTCACGTTTGTGAATGCACGTTAGAGTTCCGCACCAAGATTGAGGTACTGACATGCATGTATATTAACTGATCTTCTCATATTTATTTAGGTTGTGGTCATTTTCTTCTCTGTCCCTTTGGAGATGTCGGTACTCGACATAGGAACATAATGGGTTATATAACCTGTATTACACGGGGAAGCGACTCCTTTGATTTCTGTGATTGTTTCACATAAGCGCTCAAAACTTTCTGATGCTTTCCTATATATGCAGCTATATTCAGGGTCAATGTTCTGTAGTGATTGTTGACTATATACATCATTATCACGTCCAATCATGATATTGAGAACTTGAGCTTCAATGACCAATTGAAAGATTCTGTATTTTGCAAGCGATTTTTGAAGAGAAATGGATTAGAGAACTTTTTTGCTGTATGGTTTCTTAACTTCCTTTTCCCAAATCTTACTGGTTGCAATCTGCAAAATAGAGGACATATATCTTCGGTAAAGAAGGAAGAATCTCCTCTTCATGAAAATACGTTAGCCTTGCACTTACAAAAGTCAACAAAGTTTCTGAAACTGGATCTTTCCTGCCATGGGAACACCAATTGATGAAATGTCCAGTATAGCACATCATTTAACATTATGTGCAGGCGAAAAGGAGGAACGAGATCGTTCGTCATGCTATATTGTAGTCCAAGAGCTCCAGCACTTTTGTCTCTGAGTAGTTTGCGATGTATCTGATTAATTTGTTATGTCTTCATCATGCAGCAACCTGTCTCGAGCTTAGGCAGACGATGGATTTATGGTCGTGTATACCTTGTTTCTCGGAGAGGCAGGACCCGGCGCCAAGTATGGATCTGAAATGTTTTCCAAGGCACATGCGAACTGTCATTGCTTTTTGTACAGCGCTGGAATTTCTTCATTTATGGCCAGGTTGGCAGGGTTTGTCGAAATTGGCTTACCAAGCAATTGTTAGTTGCGGTATGAAATACCCAGTTTCTGATACTGTAGAATAGTTACGCTGTAGCCGCCCCTTATAGGACAGAATTGTAATCAGGGAAATAATATGTCGGAACGAGGTTCAATCTTTCCTTCGTATTAGTGTTCTGGAACATCAAAATTTTGAAGCACTGGTATGAAGAGTTGAATTAATTTCGCTTTAGTTCTTTTCTCGGTTTCGTAATGTCTTTAGTGGGCAGCAAATCCACGTAAGATTGAAAAAATTATAAAAAGAAAGTCACGTTTTGTTTTTTTGGTCAACTTAAAATTGATGGAGATAACAGAAAGATTCAAATGCATAGAAGATTCAACTTTTAGAATTTAAACACGCGAAATAAAAATTTTAAAACTTAATTATATTGTAGTAACGAGTTTTAGAACTTATTCTGTAATTATGTCCATTTTAATTAGGCTTATTTACCAATATCAAAAGTGCATTTCACTCCTCTCCATCACGCAAAATTGAAGTCGGATTTTGCGATTATCTCTTCTTCTTTTTTGATTTATGCCTTTTCTGAACACCTTTGCCGTCAGATTCGAGGTCTCTTTCCCGGACGGGGAGCATAAATTTGTAGGCTCTTCATTTTTGGTTGGAATAGGTTTGATTGGTCGGTTGTGTTAATTTGAAAAATAATCTTTACATCATCAAGTCGGACATGAAATTATAGATGATTAGATGGAATTTCCTGAGACATATGATTTTTAAATTTTGTAGTCTTCGTTTTATTGGGTCAATGCAACGGGACAAAAGCCCAAAAGAATCTACATATGAAATGCTCTTGGGCATGCGGAAGCTTACTTGCGGTCGAACGAAAAATCAAAAGGGAACGGCTTCTTAGGTGGACACGAGCCTAGGCTCTCGCTTGAAGGTTCTCCAGCGGCATAGTTGACTAATCGATGGGCACATTCATTGCTTTGACCAAGGACACGAGACGAGACGTGACATACTGGCCACCACGAAAGATCGTAGAAGCTTGCAAATCCCCCATCTCAGGTTGTCTCCTCGTACGTGTTGGCTCGAGGCTTTCTTGCCCAAGTGATTCTCTTCGCATCCGAACATGTCGCGAATTCACACCTTAAGTCATTAAGACTAGATCATCGGGTCGGCAAAAGCTTTCTTGAAAAGTTTCCTCATCACTCCATTCCCGTAAGAACCAACACGTGGATCCAGATCATCCCATTAGAGCATCGTCTCCATTTAAATTGAAAGTATAATTGACAGTGAACATGGCACCTAAAGAATACATCCGGTGTGAGCCAGCTAAACACATGAACTGTAGTTTCAGGAAAAGCAAAGGATATTCGCAGCTAAGATCGACCGTGAGTTTGCTTTTAAGCCTTTTTGGATGTGTCGAATAGACATGAGTGAATCGAAAGTCAAAAGATTGAGCTTCTTCATCAGAAAAACACCATCACTACTTGAGCCCCATAGAAACTTAGTCGTGAATTCTAAGATTTGTTTGTGAATTTGATTCCCCTATTGTGCGTAGACCTTCTGTCTTAAAGGGCAAAAGCACTAGTGTATGATTCCAAACTATGATTTGGTTTGATTAGGTTCCGCTCTTTTTCTATTTTGAAAAATATATTTATGCACTTCGGTTCAACTCTACTGCAAATCAAACTATATTTACATCTGCTCAGTCCCTATTTGGTCGGATTTGAATAAGGTTTACTCTATAGCATAGAGTTCACACATTGGACATTATTTAGATTTTATTTATTTCACGAAAAATAAATAATTTGAAAAATATTTTTCAATATAATTATTCATTTTGCTTACAAAAACGAATGAATGAAAAATGTTTTCATCGTTGATGAAGATATTCAAACATAATTTATTATTGATAATAAAAAAATTGAATAATTACTTCAAAAGATTATTTATAAAAAAATATTTTTTAAATTATTCATTCCGCACAATAATCGGAGTCTTAAAAAAGCATTTTTGCGATCTGTTCGGGACATAAATTGAAATTCGTCCCGCTAATCCAAGCCACGATCCACGCGCCGCCACTCGGCGTGCAGAACACGTCCCCCGAGGATATTTTCGGGTGTCTCGCGTTGTTGCTAGCGGCGTAGCGCAGACTCAGCTACTACTCATGACGAAGCAGATCTCGCCGCGCCCCGCTCCCTTTTTTTTTTCAATTCTTTTTTTCAATCTCGCCGAAAAAGAGAGAGAACTAGAAATCGCGCACGAATCAAAGCCCCAAAATCGTCTTTTCGCAATGAAAAGGGAAAATGGGAAACGAAAAAAGAAAACCGCCAACGAGTCCTCGCTGGTTCCTGCAATCAAACCCCCCCCCCCCCCTCCTATTATATATTTATTCTCAATTCTCTTCCTGTCTCTTCGAACGTCGTTTCACTCGCGATCGCATCCGCCGAGTCCGTCGAGGAAGAAGAAGAAGAAGAAGAAGAATCCGCCCGCCGTCTCCGATCTCGTGTTGTTCGGTAGGAGCTACAGAGAGGGAGAGGGAGAGGGATGGGGAGTCCGAAGAAGAATCAGAGCAAGGGCTTCTTCGCCGCCATGAGCTCCGGTCTGTCCATGTTCGGCAACGCCGTCCACAGATCCGTCAACGGGTACTCCTCTCTCTCTCTCTCTCCTTCTCTGACTTCTTCGCGTCTTGTTCGATCCTTCTATGCTCGTCGCCTCGCGATGTTGTTCCGTGTTGGCTTGTGGCCGTTTTCCCCGAGCTGCGATCAGCTCCCTTCTCTTCCCGTACTCGCGCCCTTCGCCGTCCCTGCTTGTCCGAGTCGTGAGAATTATTCGACGCGTTCGGTGCTTGATCTAGTGATTCCAGGCCTCCGCGTGTCGATTCCAGTGCGACTTGAGTTTTCCGGAAAGTAGTTCATGGATTCGACACCGCGAGCTCGATTCGCGTTTTTCTGCTGTCGTTTGCCTGTGGTTGGCCGGTGGTTTTTAATTAAGTAGGGAGATTAAGATTTGATGGAAGGGATGCAGCTCATGAGTTCGATTTGTACGTCCATCATCACGGATCCGAGGAAGTTGGACTTCTATGCAAACGGTTATGATCTGATGATCAGTTTGCTTTTGGTGCCACATGCACGTAAATTGGATTGACTTATTCAAGCTCTTGATTGGAAGAGGCAAGAACTTCATGAACTGGATTGATGGAGCATCTGGCTTTAAATAAGTGCTTTTTTGTAATTTTCACTTTTGCTTGATGGTTTGCTTCGGTCCTTTTATGCTGCAGCGATGATTATTCATTGTGATGCATATTTCCAACATATATGCATGTCGTATGTGTTTGGGACCTGGTTTTGAGTCTTTAGCAGAATGCGTGACATCTTCCAAGCCTTCTTTTTTATTTTGAAACTCTCAAAGCCATATTGTGGGAGAAAATGTACATGTCCTAAAGCACCTTCTTAAGTTCCTCTTGATTATGTGTTAACATGCTGAAAAGTATAGTGGACTCATGGCCATAAGATCGAAAAATGATTAGATTGCTGATTATTGCTGGTGTACGTTGTTGGCAATTTGTTATTCTCGTAATCCTTATGATGAATACAATTGTTTGATATGAGTATTGGAGATGTGGTATTGGGTTGTGTATGATCCTTCTTATTTCATCCAGATTGGTTGGATATGAAGGTTTAGAAGTCATCAATCCAGAGGGAGGCAAAGAAGATGCAGAAGAGGAAGCTCACAAAGGTAGATGGAGGCAGGAGGTATGTTCCTACTTTGTTTTTGTCTGCTGGTTTTTGCATTTAAAGGAACACCGTGCTAAAGATCTTTAAGGTTTCTCTTGTTTGCAACTTCTCTTGTAAGCCTCGGTTTGAGTTCTGCTTCTCATGCTGTGAAGTTCTGAAGGAAGAAATTATGTGTTTATGAGTTATGATTCTGCTATCAAGATATTGTTGCCTGTCTGCCTAATTGGCGTTACTTCTTTGTTTGTGTGCATTTACCATTACAACATTTAGTTTGACACGTCTCAAGAAAAATATCTTTGTGCTTTGGAAAACTACGTTTCTTGCTCTCTAATGTCATTTTGTTCCCCTTTTTTTCTAGGACCGAGACGGTTACTGGAAGATGATGCAAAAATATATTGGCTCAGACGTCACGTCAATGGTGACACTTCCTGTTCTTATTTTTGAGCCAATGACAATGCTCCAGAAAATGGCAGAGGTTTGAATTGCTTTTTCTGGGAGGGAACTCATTTTTTTCTATTGTTTTATACGTTTTTTCTACTTTTCTCCCATGTGTCTGATGGCACAATGTATGGACTAATTTGACAGTTAATGGAATATTCACATTTACTGGATCGGGCAGATGAATGTGAGGATCCGCACATGCGATTGGTCTATGCGGGTAATTGTCCTTTGGAATTTCATTTTATTAACCCTTGCAAATACCGTCTAGTAGATGATTGAGTTCTTCAAAAACATTTTCAGCATCATGGGCTATATCAGTCTATTATGCCTATCAAAGGACGTGGAAGCCTTTCAATCCTATTCTTGGGGAGACTTATGAAATGGCGAATCATGGCAGTATTACTTTTATTGCTGAGCAGGTCAGTGTTAAAAAATAGTTATCTCCGGGAGAATTTTTCCATTAACAGCTATTAACCTCTTGTCGTCAGCATATACTCGTTTCAGCAGTCGTTGACTTATCGGTGTTGTTTCTTCTGAATGGTTACTTATTCACATATTCTGAATAATTTCATGAGAGCGACTACATTGTTGGAATACATCTGCACTTGTATTTGTAATGCCACATTACATCGATTTTCAGTAATTAATATGTGCTGTGTTCATTTCAGGTCTGTCATCATCCTCCAATGAGTGCCGGGCATGCGGAAAATGATCATTTTACGTATGATGTGACATCAAAATTAAAAACCAAATTCTTAGGGAACTCTGTTGATGTTTATCCTGTAGGAAGGTATGAATAATTTTTTTTAATATCAATTTTGCGATTTAAATCTTCTTGATGTAAGTGTTTCAGTTATTAGAATATCTTATCTTTTTCATTTGGCGTGCAATACATTCATTATTCTTGACACTTGAAGAACCTATATATCATCTCTGATAATTACTTTGATCAGTGGACGAATCCTTTTCACTGCCTAATCGGGGGTGTTTTACAAGCTGGACTTAATTTGTTACTAAATTGGAGTTGGTAATTGCTTGTGGTTCGACTTTTTCTTCACATGCAGGACCAGTGATTTATTGTCCATTGTGATTAGAAGAGGATTGAGCTTTGTTGCACATTTTATGACAAACTCCTGAAGCCATCAATGATGGATAAGTGGTTATTTGATTGCAGAACACGTGTCACTCTTAAACGAGATGGTGTGGTTTTAGATTTGGTGCCACCCCCAACAAAGGTTAACAACCTGATTTTTGGACGGACATGGGTTGACTCACCTGGGGAGATGGTCATGACAAATTTGACTACTGGAGACAAAGTCGTGCTGTACTTCCAACCGTGTGGCTGGTTTGGGTAATTAGTTGCTCTGTATTCCTGTACCCCTGCTTCTTTCTTTTTTTCTTTTTCTTTTTTTGTGTTGGGGCTGTTCTTCCCACCCTTCCCCTTTTACCCAAAAAAAAAGCATTTGAAAAATTTGCTTATCGCTGGTCTTGCTCATGAATTACGACAATTCATTGCAGAGCTGGTCGTTATGAGGTTGATGGTTATGTTTATAATGCCGCCGAAGAACCAAAAATCTTGATGACAGGGAAGTGGAATGAGTCGTTGAGTTATCAACCATGCGACATGGAAGGAGAGCCTCTTCCAGGCTCAGAACAAAAAGAGGTTTGACGAGTAAAATGTCTTGCATTTAAAAAAAGTTCCCTGTATGAGCCAACTTTTTGGGTTCTCTGGCCCTGTTCCTTATTCTACTTCATTGTTAAGGTTGTTATAGTAAATAGCAATACCGCCTGTCTCTTTTCCATGCAATCAATGCACTTATACCATACCTTCATTTTGGACTGTTTCCTAGTAGGGTCAAATTATGGAGCATGGAAGCTCAAAACATGAGTGAAAAACTGGAGAGAGAATTGAATTAAGGGGCAATGGAGTTTATGTTTATACAATAATGCCAAACCAAGTTTCTTTACAAGAGTAGTCTACCAAATCTGTTTGTTTGCAACATTCAGCTACTTCCTGTTTGCTGTTATTATTTGTTAAGAGTTGAAAAGTTGAAAGTTCATGGTCCTTTTAACGTTTTCCAACCGTGCCTTCACAAATCTCCCTTTGCCCCCTCTGGGCATAAAATACTGTAAATTGATCCTTTTCATTGGTTCTATACATAACCGTCGTCTTGCTAATGCTCATTTGTTAAGCTTGTCTACCTAATTGCTCACTGCTCACTATTATGAGCATGGTTCCTGTACAATGTTTAATTTACTTATGAGATATGTTTAGCAACTAAAGGGTTTGGCTGGATCTCTCCATCTTGTCTATTGCATGCGGATCTTACTTCAACCTAGGTCCCTAACACACCTGCCACACCATAACAGGAAGAAATTGAAAAAATAGATTAGATGAGAAGAGAGTGAGCCAAAAAAGCACATGAATTCACTGCTTCCCTAGGTATTTGACTATGGGTAAAGCTGTGTGAGAGGCAGCTCCAGAGCATGAGTACTTTACTGTGTTTTTCGAGGTTATCTCTTTATATTGTCTATGCCTCTATGCTCTCAGAATTGAGCTTTCACTAACCATGTGGGTGTTGTATATTCCTTCAATACTTCTTAGCTGTTAAAAAGCACTGCTCTTATTGACCAAAGTTTATTTTTTGTATCGTTTTTCTAATAAGCTATTGACCAAATGTTGTTATCTATAGGTCTGGCATGTTGCTGACGTTCCAGCAAATGACAAATTCCAGTATACTTATTTTGCACACAAATTGAATAGCTTCCAGACTGCTCCTAAGAAGTTGCTGGCATCAGATTCTCGTTTACGTCCTGATAGATATGCACTTGAGAAGGGTGATCTCTCCAAAGCTGGCGCTGAGAAGAGCAGGTCTCTCTCTCTCTCTCCCTCTCTTTGGACCCAATTTTTAAACTGAATTACACAGGCACTCCAAATTCTTTTTTAGTGATTTACCAAGCCCTTGTGTTTTCATTTTGATTGTCTTGCAGATTGGAGGAGAAGCAAAGAGCTGAAAAGAGAGAACGAGAGTCCAAGGATCAAAAGTTTACCCCTAGATGGTTTGATCTAACTGATGAAGTCACACCTACTCCTTGGGGTGATTTGGAAGTATACAGTTACAATGGAAGATATATGGAACACCGAGCTGCTGCAGATAGTTCTGACAGCAGTAGCGAGATTGATGTCACATCCATTGAATTTAATCCGTGGCAATATAGTGATGTATCTACTGAATAAGGTAATCCTGCGTTAGATTTGGCTTGTGGGACTATGCAGATTATTCATGGAACTTTCTGGTGTGAAATGTTAGATCAATGCTTCTTGTAGCCTGTTAATGTAAAATTTTTGGTCTGTTATTTTCTTTTTCTTTTTTTCCGTTTTGATCTTTGTTCATTTATTATTCCCAAAAATTGTTGTAGTTATGTGTCTCTCGCACCTAGAATTTATTATGTTCTTTGTCTTTCGTGCCTAGAATTTATTATGTTCTTTTGTGGTTTTCACCATTGTTTTGTTGATCTACTCTGAATCGCACAACTGTCTGTAGATTGATGAACAGAATCAATAGATTAAGATAATGAAGTGTCAGAAAGAATTGTGATCAGAACTTATATCGTCAGTTCTGTACTAAATGGATGCAAGAATGAGGCTACAAAGCTGCCTGAGGAAGAGACTGAGATATTTGAAGGATTAATCAATTTCCTTTTGGGCTAAACGTAATCAACTTTGACAAAAGAGTAGTGCTTCATTGGATTTAGATATCTCCTGGCGATGCTGTGAATAGCCTCGCTGATTGTTTGCAATGAGGTTTTTGTGATTTCTCATCTTGGAAATGCATGTAAGCAGACTATATGTTCAGCTTGATCATTTCTTGCTCTGGGTGGACCCAGCTACCTGACGTTAAGTGACAAAAGACCAACTTCATTATTATGTGCGGAGAATGCATTACGATGTGGGGGTGTTCATAGGCCGCTGGTATACCATGCGAAAGGCTTGAGGGCAGTAGTATTCATGCCTGCTTATCACACGACAGACTGGTCTGGAGTGTGGTCACCAAGGTCAAGTTATCGTTCTCTTTCTGTCAGTTCCAGAAGCTGGGCTCTGGAATCGAAATTTATGATTTGATTTGTCGGTGTCAATTGAGGATTAGGTGCAACTGATCGCCTTGATATACAGCATGTCCATCTCTTTGAAATTCGTTCCTGAAGATTCTCGTTGCCTTCTTTCTCAAATCTTTCTCAGGTACATGATTGTCCGACTAACAGAATGCCGAAATTTATGGAACCTTTTCGAGAAAAGTGTGTGAGCAACTGTACGTGCGTGTTTTTTCTATATGGTGTTCGGCTTTTCAGTCTTATCTGGAGAGAGCATGAGTACTTGAATTAGCCAGAGTTGGGTTTCGTGTGACAAGGAACTACACTGGTTTCCCGAAGATTTGCAACTTTTCCAAATTCTCTCCCTCCCTCCTTCCCTCCCTTCTACTACCTTGCTACTATAATGATAGTGTGAGCATTGATGCTGCAACCTCTGGGGCTTCAGGCAGGCATTATCTACGAATGAATGCGCCCCATTTCTTGTGTACCTCGTTACAGTATGTGGGAACCCTAGGCTTCTTGAAAGCATAAGCTTGACTATTCAATTTTGTCCATCCCCTTTGTGTCACTAACTCGAATATCTCAGTCTCCTATTTCTCTGGGTTAACTACATCTTCCACCTTTTGGCAAATCCTGGGTGACGACGAGAATTACTTCCGCTGAGATTCTTGGTTGAGAATATAGTAAATTTGAACAGATTGTTGGTCGCCTAATCTGAATCTAATCCAACCTTAAAAACGTTACTTGGCTGTGAGCAGGATTAGGATATGCTTCACCTAATCAGCGTTGACATACTATTGTTGCTTAAACCAAATGTTGCATAAATTGAGCATGAACTGTTTGGAGATTCGATCACAAAGTGAATGGAAATCGTCATCGCCATGTTATCAATTTATCACTGGGCCAATCACTTTGACAATGCGCTACCTAATAATTTTGCTTCTTTTTGAGTGAAAAAGAACTGATGGGAAGTAAATAGTGAATGGACTGTGAAAATTAGATCCTCCCGTAAATATGTGGCCTGCTTCTTTACTCCTCTCTAATTGGCATTCAACCCCCAACAAGGGTCTTGAAAGATTAATAATTGATTAGTTGTGCCAAATCAATCAATCGACTGTATGCCGTCGAATTGATTTGCTTTGCAATGGAGACGAGTAACCCGATGGCTCTGATTAACATCGAATTATCAAATAACAAATAAGAAAAATGACATCTTTGACTGGAGCTTTGAATGGCCTAAAAAATTGGTGGAGTCCCCTCCCTAAAACCACATGCCCCCCACCCAATCCCTTGGCCCGGTTTCCACTCCCACCACCAGAAACCCAGAGGCAACGAGAGACGGTCCTAGAGCCACTCTCGAAGCGCCACGCGTGACCATATCCGTAAGCCTCTTTCCAAGCACTTTTCTCGTTCACTAATGTCAAAGCCGGAAGGCCCGACGCCCCCATGGCTTTTGCTTCTACAGCGACACGTGCGCGGACCTCCGCTCTCCGACGCGACTTTAACCCCGACAAACTGGGGGAAAATATTGACAGGTAAATAGGCTTTCTTCACCTTTAACGTACTTCGTGAAAGCCACTCCCGAAATTAAAACCCATCCCTTTAAATTTGAGTACATACATAATAATATCCACCTGGGTTTTATTTAATAAGCGACGCATTCACAAAAAAAAAAAATATGTAATTATTTTCTGAAGAAATCACGTGTCGTTATGAGTACATAGAAGTGGAATCTAGAATCTGCGACAAACACTACGGTAAGGAAAAACGGTGGTCTCCCCTTATTTTCTCGGAAATTCCAAAACGAAACCCGTCCATATCGCCGTGTCCTCGTTATGGGCCCTCTTGCAGGGAAGCCCGTCAATTCTCCCGGGCTGAATGGGGCCCACCGAGGCCCACTCGAAGGACGCCGCCGTTGTTCCCCGACCTCGACGCCGTCATCCGAATATCCGCTCTGTGAGCGGCACGCTGCCCCTGAGGCCGCGCTCATCTCTGACGGAGATTCCCTAACGGCCGTCGAAGGCGACAATGATAATAAATTAACCGGTGCCCCCTCCCCCTCCCTCTCTCTTTCAAATTTATTTGAATGCGAATCGACTTGCACTTCCCGTATTATTATTATTATTATTGGTTGTCGCCTTTTTTGAAAGTGCTCCCGTGGGACATATTTGTTTGCATAGTCAATGAAAAAAATATTTTCTTCAAAATTCAAAATATGATCCGAAATTTTTCAAAATCACGAAGAGGGTTACGTGTGAACTTAAATATCCATATTTGACGAGTACTGTGAATTTTTCGGAAGTTCTGGATGTAAACAAATCAAAATAAAGATAATGACATATGATTATTAAACTTTGACTCGATATACAATATGATTTTTTAACTTTTAATTTATTTAATGTGGTTATTAGATTTGCACCACATTTGACTTAGTCCAAAAACCATATGAGAACATTTAATATTGTCATTTCATTAATCTAAGTTTAGGGACAACATTGAATATATACAAAAGATCTGGATATCATATTAAACAAATTAAAAATTTAATATTCACATTACACATTGAGTCATAATTTAATGACTATTTGTATTATTTTCCCATCAAAATAGGTAAGTCACAAAATTTGTATGTTGAATACTATCTGCTTGAACACTTATAGAGAACGACTAAAAGAATATAAAAGTTATGAAACTCAATCCATTCACACTACCCACATCTCGTGGTGGGTGTTCACAAACATAATATTTATTCCGGGTCACACTAAAGTGTCGGTCGATTGGAATTTTTTTTACATGGACTTAGTTAAAATGATGATAGTGGAAGTATAAGGACGGAAAATTGAACTTCATTGGAAAATACTTTTCAAGGAACTTACAAGGAAAACGATTATTTTCTTGTCGTTTAACTGTATTTTGTGATGGAAGTCATGTTCTAATGCATTTTATAGAAAGTTATGAAAGATCTCATATAAAACTACAAATATCGAAGTCACGAGTTAGGGGTGAGCCCGAGCTTTGAGGGATCATAGGCTCATCCTCTAGGGACATGGGCTCGACCGCTGAGGCTCCAAGCCTATTCTCAATGTAATATGGGTGGGGACTTTTGGCCTTCAAAGCTCATTGAAAAAATGCCGGATCGTTCGATAACAATTTTAAAGGAACTTTCAAGTAAAAGCTAGCATTAGGAAGGTTGAAAGCCCAACGCTAGTAGAGACTAGCATTGGGCCTTTAACATTTGGCCTTCGGCATTTGGCCAAATGCTGAAACTCATTTTTTTTTTCTTTCAAAACTACCCTGACCAATTCTTTAAATTTCTGATTTCATCCTTTGTTATTTATTTTATTTTATTAAAAAGGACCAAACCCTTTGCTGGTTTGGTGAAGGGCTACGGTCACCGTTGGCTGTCAATCAACGTCACTTGAGGTTGGGCGACCTCCAACGAGGGTTGTGCAACCCCGGCGAGGGCTACCCGAGGCCATGAGACTTAGGTGGTGGCGCACAACCCTCGATGAGGGTCGCTCGACCTTAGGTGACCTAAACCGACTGTTGTCGACATCGGATCTAGCTCACCAACGGTATAGCCCTTTGTTGAATCAATGAAGGGTTTGGTCCTTTTAAAAAAAAAATTATATATATATTTGATTTTTTAGAATTAGTCAAAAATTATATTTAAAAAGTTGCATACATTATTTTTTCAATTTTAAACAAATAAAAATTTAAAAACTAATATTAATTACCCAAATGATTTTTCAAATGTGTTTTTTATCAAATGGTATTTTTCTTAAAGTTAGCTCCTCAAAGCATAATTTACCAAACGACATTCTTTAAACTAAACTATTTTGCATTTCCTAAAAAAGTTTTCAAAATGCTAAACCTTGATTTAGTATTTTAAAAGCTTGACTGCTAGGTTCTTACCTCAACCGACATAAACATGTTGAATGCCCTAACAGCATAAAGAGAAATCACTCGAAGCCTCTTTGACATCAAACTTTCATAACTTGAACAGAGATACGAAGAACATCTCACAATGCATAACTCTGATGATTTAGACTATGACTACAATGCCAGTGACAGAAGATAGGCCTATAGTCAAGTCATTGTAACATAGATCATTGTAGCAAAATACTATAGCAATATATTAAGAAAATCATTGTTTACAGTCATTGTTTATATCACTTATAATAATTCCCGATTGGATTTTTCGAAGCCTTTGTTTGTTTAGACCTACGTGAGCATGGTCCTTGTTTGTTTGTTTATAACCTTTTAATGCCTATAAAAGGCAAAAAGTTCCCTAAAAGTAAAGTGAGCGTTTGTGAAAATTCTCAATGTTTCTATAAAGCACTCTTCTTCTTGAGCTTGGTAGGATACTTTAAGAAATGCAGCTTCGCTAAGTTAGAAAAGTTATTATCCTGATATCCCCGAGCATCTTTATGCTCTGAACTAAAACTCTGAGTAGTTTACTGCTAAAAGACCGTCCCTGAAGGGCTTGAACAAGAAGTTTGCCTACATGTAGAAATTGACTTCGTTTTCCTCGTTCTAAGCATAGGTCCATTCTAGGGGTGAGCAGCGGTCTAGGGTCGACCACTGGACCGGCCCAACCCCGCCGGTCCCGGGTCCGGTTCCCAAAGGGGACCGGGTTGGTCCTCGGCCCTGAAATTCCAGTGACCGACACCGTGTGGGTTGGTCCTCGGCCCTAAGAGTTTTGGGCCGGTCCAATCCCTGACTAACCCCGTATATATATTATATTACATTATATTATTTATAATTCTTTTATATATTCAAACCTAAGTAAAATGTCTGTTATAAAACCTAAGAGTTATGGTGAAATGTTCTATCAATAGCACTAATAGTAATTTCAATTTAAAACTTTTGTTGAGTATTAATTATGTGTCGTTTGTTTTGTTTTCAGGTGTTTAGAAGTTCAAGTGAATTAACAAGATGTGAAGTAAAATGACCCAGGGAACCCCGCACGACCGGCAAATGGAGGTAAACCACCTGGGGGCGACACGTGCTAGCCACCACACACGTGCCACGGCAAGTCACCACAGCGCTTGCCTCCCTCGCTTCGTTAGGGGCTTCAAACCTTATCCCTCGGGGAAAAAGGGCAAAGGCTCTACCATCCACGCTGCAACGGCGGGTGGTTATATTCATGGTTTATATTAAGTATTTTGAACTTTTTATGGTTTAATTGTATTTTACTAATGAATTTCAGCTGCACTTTACTTTTCAATTTGTGTCCAATGGTAGAAGTTTTTGAAGAGTAGAGTAGAAGCAGTTGCTACGGTGATTTCTGATTTGCTAGTCAAGTGGTGTGATGCTCATTTTTTGGTTGAGTGGACTCTACATGATCAAATGCTAGTCAAGTGGTGTGAAGCTCATTTTTTGGTTGAGTTGACACTACATGATCATATGCAGGAAAACGCTTTTGCATATGGTGTTATGAATATTAAAGAAAGATGATTACAAGAACTTTCCATCTTGTCCCATATCTCGATGAGCGGTTAGCAAGTACGAAATTTCTATTATTGTGTTATCTTAAAATTGCTGAATATGTATTGGTATTTATACTATGCCGCATTGTGGATGGATGTGTAATTTGAATTTGTAGGTTTGCTTTTTTAGGGAGTATAAAAAACAAGACAAAAAAAATTATCGATCGGTCTGCCGGTTTTTAACCGGGACCAATCCACGGGTCGGTCCTGGTCCTTGGTCCTAAGCTCAATATGGTCGGTCTCTGGCCCTAAAATTGAGGATCGACATCAGACGGGTTGGTCCAGGGTTGGAAGTGGCCACCAATCCGAACCATGCTCACCCCTACCATTCAAATGGTAGCCAAGATCTTGAGCTCAACCATTGAAACCCAGGAAATAGCCCTAGGGTCCCAATCTCAATCTCAAGGACCCTAGCGCAAGTGTTAAGATCTCGAGTTCAAATACTGAGGTTTAATGATACTGTACAAAAAATTTATAATTTATAAAAAGGAATTATTTTTAAAAAATTTTAAGCACATATATATTTTGATGGATTTTATGGCCTATTCTGTTTACTCAGCTTTCTGAGATACTTAAATGTTGGAAAATCGAGAAAAATATTTTCCGACTCGAGAGAGAACGTATTTTTCGTTCTCTCTGCCGAGGTGAGATAATACGGATTACGGACACCAGCATGAACCTCACGTTGATCCACGTAGGACCGGAGGCTCGATCCGACGTGGCAGAGGATGGGCCCACGGATGCGGATGCTGTTTTTTTTTTTGCGTCAGGATGCGGATGCTGTTGACACGCTGAATAAAGTGCTCGACATGCTCATTGGGATAACTGCCCCGCAATGAAATGACACATCTGCCCCTATAAGAAAGGCATTTAATATATATAATATTACATCAACATTATCATGTAAGCATCCCATTATTGACTTGAGTATAGTTACAATTTACAAGTTAAGTGCTTTGGCCATCAAGTTCTTATCAGACTCAAGCTCTAGGTAGACTAAAAATAGTAGTTATTAACCTCTATAGATCAATAAATTAATGTGAACCAAAATCAACAATTATATGTATCGCATTTGATTACCTATCAAAATAGGCCGAATCATAGATCCTTAACATTTAATATAATACATTCATAAATCAAATTTGATACGATTCTCTCGAGATTTATCTCGTGGTGCCTCTGATTCAATACATAATATAATTCACGTCTTCAAATTTGGCTGGATCAATTAGTTGTTAGCTTTCTTTAATATTTGTTTTGATGTAATTACGATATATATTAGTTTTGGAAAGAAATCCAAATCTTTTACCCTATTTCGACCTCGTTCCTTTGGGGAGCAAGGAATGGCGGTATGAGGTTAATTTCTCAAATACTGGGTCCTCTCCCATAATTGGCCATTTAAGGCAAACAATCCAATTCGATTTTTAGCACATTTTTGGGGTAACTCAAGTTCTATGGGTGTACCAAAAAAAAAAAAAAAAGTTCTATGGGTTTACCAACATATTGCTTTTTCTACGCGAGCCATAATGTCATAGTTAGATTCTCTTGTCCTTGGAAGAATGTCCTATACCGTCCTTTCCTTCACTTTTCTGTAGCAAAACTTCTCACCAATTATACACAAATTTTCTTCCTCGTCCGTGAGAACCATAAAAGTGATTTCACTTTTTTTCTTGGGCACTTTTGCTAAAAGCACAAGTGGTTTTATATATATAAAAAAAAAAAAAAAAACTACATAAATCGCTTGACAATCGGGCCATTCCAGGAGAAATCATTGCGTGCGTGCTGACCAGCATTCCTTTTGAAGACAGCAAGAAGAAAAAAAACACACCAAGAGAAGACAATTTGCCTTTTCCTCTGTTTCACGAAAATAGGCATGAATGTCTCGCTACGACGCCCGTAGCAAGGGCCACTTGGTCTCTAAACTCTAAAGGCATCCCAATTAAGGAAAAATCCGATAACTAATTTCAAAAATAAATAATCAAATCCCTCCATACCCCAAAAAAAGAGAAGAAAAAAAAAAAGAAAAAAGAAAAGGACGAGGAACTCCTCCTGTCAGTAGCGGGCTCAACGTTTTTCTCGATCGCGCTGACCAACACCCAGCCACATGATCCCACCCCCGCTCCACGTGTCGCGCCCGGGATGGCGACACGGCACCGGTGAGCTCACTCGGGGGAGTGGGAAGACCGGGTCGTCGAGCGCGCGGGGCTCCCCGGGCACCTGCTGCAGCCGGTGGGCCGCGGGCCCGGTTACCGATATGACCGGTAAATAACTGGTAAATGTTCGTGCGTGCGGGGGGGAGGATGGCGTAACCATAAAAAGAAGGGCGTTGGGGTTTAAGCGTTTGGTCGGGTGGTTCTCAGAGGGTTTTTGGTGATCAGGAGGAGGAAAAAAGATATAGAGAGAGAGAGAGAGAGAGAGAGAGAATTTTCTCGCGCGCAGAGAAAGGGAGCGAGGAAGGCAACGTATTTTCTCGGGAAAATTCCATGGGCTGAAGGGGAGGGAATTCGGAATGCGAGAGAGGAAACGGGGAGCATTCGCGCGGTACGTGTGGCCGTCGAGGCTCTCTCTCTCTCTCTCTCTAGATTGCATCGTCTCTTGGATTGATTCTGCGGTCGTCCCGTCTTGCCTTCGTGGGGGTTCTCTCTCTGCCGGAATCCAGGCGGGCGGAAGCGAAGCATTGTCGAGAGGCGAACCGGGATCACTCCTCGCCGTGCTTCGTCTCGCGGAGATTCGTTGAATTTCCGTGCTTCTCCTTTTCTTTTTTCTCCGCTGTGGTTTCGGTTTTTTTTTTTTATGGGGTGGATCTCGACGTCGGACGCCTGGTTCCGGCGAGGAAAGTCGAGGTCGCGTTGGAAGTTGGATTCCGACTTTCGATTGCGATCTGGGAAGGTTCCGGCAGTTCCAAGTTCGCATTTTTCAGGCGCGGAAAATGCTCGGAATTTCCCCGACAGTCTCTCGTCTTCTACATGTTTCGATTTTGGCGACGGTTTTCGATCTCCACGCTGATTGTCGCATGCTTTCTCTGCTTTTGGGGCCCGATCGCTGGGATCCGATGATTTTTTTCTCGTGGACGCGATACGGTCGAGACGCGGTTTTCTTCCGCTGCTCTGTTCCTGAAATCGTCTTCGGAGCTCGAGCTTTCAAAATTGATGTTCGATGAGTGTTCTGGATCTCCCTGTTTCCACCTTGTTCAAAGATTCGAGCGGCTTTCGGATCCGCCGGAGAACCAATCTTGGCGATTCCTTGCTCTGCATGAGGGTTTTGTGATGGTTTAAGCGGTTTTCTTTCCCCCCTCTCCTCGTACCTTTACCCAAACTGGGAATTACTCGTAATTCCGCTTTTCCATTCTTGAGTTTCAAGTCTTGACATTTTCTTACTGTCCATCGATATTTTTCTTCGATTTTACCTTGCGCGAGTCGTCAAAACCCAATCTTTTCCTCTCTTTTCTGCAGTTTGCATATCCCTTAGAGTTTTCCCAAATTAATGTATTTTTTCCGAGTGTCAAGCTTGGCTGGATCTGCGAACTTCTGGACATTGAACTCTTGTCACGGATATATGTTTTTAAATTTTGTTAAATTGTGCATTAATTGTGGGAATTAGATCATCATGGCTGGAACGGGTTTATTAATTTGTCTTTTCACTTCTTGACGACTACCCTAAGCAGTGACATTGTTCTGAGTTTTTGTTGGGGAGAGTAATATTGTCGATCAAACTGCTTCCTAATTGGAATTTCCACCAAATGTGATTTCGTGAATTGATTTTTACTGTTTAAATGTTATGTCTTGTGATCATTACGACACAAAAGATTGGAGTGGTACTCTGTGTGTGTGTGTGTGTGTGTGTGTGTGTGGGTGTGTGGGTGCCTGCTTTTGTGCATGCATGCGTGCGATCATGATAATTGTGAATTAATCAAGCAAGTTTTTTTCTTCGGATAGATATAATGTAGCAAATTATGTGTTTTTATTTTGGATCATAATGTCTGCTCTCCATTTAGTTTAATGCTGCAAACTTTTTATGCTTTCAGGTTCTGGTATGGTGTCTCAAGCATTGATTGATAGCTGAATTATAAGATGGATTGAAGAGAGTTTGTTCCCTGTATCTGGTTGATCTTATTTAGTATGATTTCTGCGATATGGTGCTGAATAGGAGGTTAGAATATGGATTCAATGGCTATCAGGTGCCTACCATGCCTTGGGGCGCCAGATCTGCTAGAGTAAGCTCATTTTGAGTTTCCAGTTGGTACTTCTAGAATTTGTATCCATCTCACACCATCATTCTTGGTTACTGATCTCCGTTATTGATCTTTTATTCTCTTTAGAGGAGAAATTCGATTAAGAAGAATGTTGAAGACAACAAAATGCATGCGTTTGACTTACTGGCCACCTTAGCTGGGAAGCTGCTGGTCGGGAACAGTAGTTCTTCATCTTCCAGTAATTCGTCGACTAAAAAGGATCAATTTCCCATCACTGACAGCACTGGTATAGAAGAAGGGTGTCAGAATCAGTGTAAACAGTTGGAACTGCAACTTTGTGATCAAGGAAGCTGTGGTAGGAGTATGTTAGATTCCCAGCTTGAATCCCAACAGCATCATGATCCAAAGCTTTCTCTGGAAGATATTCAACATCCTGTCATTGGAAGTACCGACCACTCAGAGAGGCTGGGAACTGATGAGGACAAAAGTAATGATGAAACTAGTGGACATGCAGTGTTAGGGACTTTGATGTCAACCGACTCCAAGTTAGAAGATGATACCCAAAATGAGATTAAGGTGGAACAGCTCTATTCTGAGAAGGCTCCAAACGATAATGGGGCTGTTATGTACAGTTTAAGGGAACCGGTGGTATGGGATGCAAAACCTCTCATGCAAGTTAGCTTGGAGAGTGGCGCCGCTGCGTCATTCCCTGAGAATAAAGATTGCATTTCACATGATTGTTTATCCCCTGCTAGGAATGTAGAAGTAGTTGGTAGAGATGATGACGAAAAATCCTCTGGGTGCACGCACCCTATCCCCATAAAGAAGTCTTTTAGGCAAGTGCCTCATATTGGAGACAGAAGAATAAGGAAGGTTTGGGCTTCTCGACATTGGAAAGTACATCCGAGAACTGGTAAGTGGTCACTCATCATTTAGATGTGACAGGTTTGTTGCTGTGTGCAGTCTTGTATTTCCATTAGGGTTTTGGATCTGTTAATGTCCTCTTAATTTTAGTTCATGGGGGCAGGTGTAAATTTCAAGGCTGATTACAAGGATAAGAGTAGTTATTATAAACGCCAAAGATCTCAGAGGAACTATCCTTTCAAGAAGAGAAAATTTTTTGATATTGACTTTGAGTCGTATTCTGACAAGGAAATTAGTAGCAACGCCGCTGTCTATCCACCTGAGAATCATACTGATGGAGATGTTTCTGGTTAGTTTCAGAAAAAAATGCAATTGTTCCTTTCTAGTTTGTTTTTCTGTTGCTTTTTTGACATAGAATCCTGTGTAAGTCTTTTTTCTGCAAATTTGGTCCTCTTGCAGCCAAACGGCCATCCCCTCCAACATCAGGTCAACATTTGTCATACCAATCTACAGATTCCCATGGTAATGGAGCTTTTGGAAAGACGTCGTGTACTACTTGTGGATTTGTAGGGTAATTCATTTTGCTTATCAACGGTCTTTTTTTTATATTCAGTGAAGCTTCGGATTGAGTCTTTCGCCGTGCCGGAGCTATTTATTGAAATTCCAGAAACAGCTACTATTGGCTCATTGAAGGTATATTGGCCATCATTTTCTTCAGATTATACCACAATATATTGCTCGGCCATCTTGCATAGCTGATTGCAGGGGCTATTCTGCGAGTGTGTTTAGGGTCTCCACTCTGACTCTCTCTGTGCATTTCCCCTATTTTGTTCACAGTATGAAGAAAGGTGTGTAGGATGAGTGGTTTTCATTTTACTACTTCTTAGTCTTTTGAACCACAGACTAACTTTTCTCTTGATAGCTTGGATTTGGCTCCTCGTCTGCGGATTTCTCTACAAATTTCCTGTCAATTCTCTGTTCTTTAAATTCTTTTGGCTATGTGCAGAGGGCAGTTATGGAAGCAGTTAGTGGTGTTCTTGGCAGTGAGTTACATGTTGGAGTTCTTCTCCAGGGAAAAAAAGTTGGAGATGACAGCAAAACTCTACTACAGACAGGAATTTCACATGATAATCAATTGAGTTCTTTGGGTTTTGCCTTAGAGCCTGACCCTTCGTACACATCTGCAAGTCCAAAGGTCTCTTCTCTGTTTCCTTGCGATGTGTCTCAGCCTTTGATAAGGTAAGAAAACATTTTATGTTCCTGTTTGAATGATCATTTTGGTTGAGGGTGCTTAATGGAAAATCTGGTAGATGTTTTTGTGGAGTAGTTGCTTTTTTATATAGTACTTGCGGATTTATTATGCATGGCTTATAGCATGATAACGTTGAACTGCATATTGAACTGAGCATCATTAGTGGATCCAGGGTGGTGTTGATACTATATTTCTTTAGAAATAGGAATGGGGTTATGATAAGTCTGGTTGTTGTTGTGCTATTTGGATTTCTTCCAGAAACTTCTTTGTCAACTTGTTTTCACTCTGATTGTTTCTCACCAGGTATCCTACTGGTCCAAATGATTCTCAAAAGAGAACTCATGATACCCTGCCTGAGCATCAAGAGACGAACTTACCCATTGTGGTAGAGAATGATTGTGATTTGGCAACCTCTCCTGTTGGAGTGTTGAAAAAGGGTAGTACACAATCTAAAGCACTTATACCTGTTTCGTCTATGAACGTGGAGGCTTTAGCTGTGGTACCAGTGCACAGGAAATCAAAAAGATCTGAGTTTGCTCAGCGGCGCATTCGTAGACCCTTTTCTGTGACTGAAGTTGAAGCACTTGTTCAGGCTGTTGAAAAACTTGGAACTGGAAGGTAAGCATGAAATTACACATTCAAGGACTTATAGATTGTGCAGTGAGGGATATTTTGGGTGGTTGACATTGATATGTCGAGACTGGTGTGCAGGGGTTGCCTTAAGTCAGCATCTATATATTAGTTTCTTAGAACAGTTCTTTCAGTTTTGTTTTAGAATTTTCTAGATGAATTAAGCGTACGAATCCTGTTCTAAATCTGTGAGTATCAGATCGCAATTTAACTATTTTTCCCATATTCTGAACAATTCATTAATTTTATACCTCCAGGTGGAGAGATGTTAAGCTTCGGGCCTTTGATAGTGCAAAGCATCGGACGTACGTGGACTTAAAGGTGAGCTTTTTCTTCAAAAGTATTTGAAGCTATTGAGATTGCAGTTACATTTTAGTTTCAGCCTCACCATTCTTGAAACTCCATTCAATTGATTCATGAATTTCAAATATTCAATTTTGTGCGTGTGCACACTGATCAATGAATGAACAGAGGAAGATGATGTAAGCCCTTATTACCATTATCTACCTGTTTTAGTTTCAGCCTCACCATTTTTTATAACTGCATTCAATTGATTTGTGAACTTTGAATATGCAATTTTCACACGCACACACATGCACTGATTTATGAATGAACAGAGGGAGACAACATAACCCATCGATGAATGTACACAGGGGGACAATGTAACCCCTCATTACCATTATCTACGCTGTTCCTATGGAGTTCAACTTGTAGCATAGAGAAAGTGGCCGGATCTCCCATCTAAATCCTGTCAAGAGTGTCCATTTGAAGACAAAAGAAAACAACACGGATACACGTTAATCTCCCCTTATAGCTTGTCTGCGTTGCTTCTCGAACAGAATGAGTGCTGATGTCAATCTGAGAAGTCAAAATCCTGCACAAACTCCTCTGCTTCTGAAACGTGATTCAATTATATACAGGATAAGTGGAAGACATTGGTACACACCGCGAGAATATCGCCTCAGCAGAGGAGGGGAGAGCCTGTTCCTCAAGAGCTCTTGGACAGGGTCCTGAGCGCACATGCTTACTGGTCCCAACACCAAGCCAAGCAACAGCTCAAGCACATCTGAGGGAGTTGAAGAAACAGGTCACTTCGTGTTTAGAGTATATCTAGTATTTTCCTAATTGTTCAATTGACTTGTAAAAAGATGTGACAGTCAAGAAAATAGGTACATGAAAAAGGAGTATTTAGTGTAATATTTTATCCGCGCCGCGCGGAGGTTATTTGTGTAAGGATAGGGCGGCGATTGTAAAGGGGATGTGATGGAATAAGCCCTAGCTAATGGTGCGTTTTAGTCTTGACACCGCCACGGTGTCCTCTAGGATTTGTCTTAATTGGCTTTAGTGAATTTGGCGTGTAGATGGAATACGTAGAAGTTGAAGCTGCACATGTAATCCTTGTCCATTAATGTTGAAAGTATCAAGTTCCTTTACTCTCTCTTTATTTATGGTGACTGTATGAAAGTCGGATCTGCACAAGACGGCGGCACTATCCTTCAATCTGGAAGATGTATTGGAAATTAAGTTAACTAGTAATTATGTCATTGTTAATAGCTAGTAAATTTTCGATATGATCATAAACATTTCAGACAGAAAAATTAAGTTTTAATATATCAAGAATCATATGTAAAAAGTAAATATTGTTCTTACAAGCAACCCCTGAGGTTTCGAACGTCTTTGGTGGACATTTCAAACTAGTGCAATTTTCAACATTTCGGATGATTTTTCCTATTAAAATCCAATAGTCCACGATGACCATAGATGGATTATTATTTTTAGGCAAACCCAAACTTACATCATGTTTTTCAGGATATTAAAATCCGATAGTCCACGATGACCATCGATGAATTAATATTTTTAGGCAAACTCAAACTTACTTCATACTTTTCCAGATCGATAAAAGGAGCAACTCATCCTTCACTGAAAGTACAAATAGTCCTTTTCCTAATTTTAAAGAACAATGGATCAGTGCTGGGTCCGCATAATTGATTCAAATGGATTTGAAAAAGCGATCGCGCCATTTCGAATTTTATTTAATTTACGAGATCAATATTCCCAAAGCACCACCTTTAAAGAAAGTGTTTTTTTCCACCAGCACTAACGATGCTATTGAATCATCATCATTAAAAAGTAAAGCTTGTTCTCCTTGATTTCAGACAATTGTGTTCGTGCAAGAGCGGTTTCAATATGACACGTTTACACAAATTCTTTCCTAGGCACGGGGACTTCCCCTCTGCAACCATCGGATTCTCGAAATCGCTAGGATGCAATTCTAGGTATATATTGTCGCAAAAACAGACGTAGATTACAAATCAAATTGCAAAAAAACGACACGAATCCCCATTTGTTCTTCTCTAGAAAAGAACAAAGGGGACGGATCAGTGTCATTTTGCTCTGATCGGACCACTCCCGTCCTTCCTCATTGGCCAACATAAAGAGCCCACACTCACGCACCTTCGCTCTCGGTCTTCTCGTGTCGACGGACGAAATGATTAAAGGATTCTGTCGTTTTGTGGCTGCTGCCTGGTGGAGGGTCTCCATCCCAATCCGCTTTCCACGTAGGAGGGCGATGCAACGATGCGAGCTACCAGTCCAATCCCCACACGCACACCGCCACGACGCGGATGGGATTTTTGTTTATACGGGATCGGTCTCTGTAGTGGACACGATTTCGCCCTTTGCGGGGGATAGCTTTCTTCTACGACAGGGGGAAAGGTCAGTTTTAGCTTTAGATAAAGACGAACGTCATGCATCGTAGATAAGGACGCAATGGGACCGAGCATCCGGCTTCAATTATTCAATGGAAAACGAATCTCTTCTTGGTGGCCCATTTGGCCCATTTCGTTTCGCAGCCCAGAGACCAAATGCGTCCAAGCCCAGCACCCCAGAATTCGGAAAAGTCCTGATTCGTCTTGCCCCGTCGGTCTCCGGCAGGTCGCTCGGTTATGGCTTGAACGATGTTCAACCCACCCAAATTTGTACGTGGCTGAGCACGTGATGCATTCAGTTTGCAGTTCGCACGCCGCTTCGGCAAAGCGAGTCGTGCATTGCTATAATTTTTGAAGGCCTCCTCAACAGGTTTCATGGGTCTAATACGGATATTACATCGATGATTGACTATATTCGTCAAACCCTGGAAATTGTCGGCATGCTGGAACTTTCCTTGGGCAAAATGTACTTCAGAATGGTTTGGCATTTCGATCGAGAAAATTTGCTCTCTTCTTGGGTTTGGTAAGCTAGAAATTTTTTCATTATGGTCAAGTCATCCATATAAGTCGGTCTTGAGTATAACCTTAAATTGCTTCGTCTGAATTTTTGGACGTAAAATTCGGGGGATTCCCTAGAGAGAAGAAAGAAAGGCTTTAGCTCCAATTGAGGGGTTGAAGTGTCCATATATTGATACGTCAAAATAAAAAATACAGTCCTGTTAATCCGGTAGGATTACATGTTAAATGGATCGACCCTCAGTAGAACTTTCAGTCATGTCATCTATGCAAGACGTATGGTGGACAGCTCACCTCGTATCGTGTTACAATTTGCTGCTCTCTCGTAACTTCGTTCGTCAATTAAAGTCAAATCCTCCACCGCATCTACAGAGAGTGGGGAAAATTGAAAAGTCAATTGTCGCGAAATCTTCCAAAGTGTCGACATCTTTCTCTGGCTCTATCTGCGCTGGCTGGGGCATTGAATGTGGGGGAGGTTGTTCTAATGTTCATACTTTCCAAAAGCAAAAGCAGGAGAAAAGACCATAAAAGGAGGTGGGAATTCAAAATCATTCACACCAAAGAAAGTGACTTCGGCGCATCGTATAAAGTTACACGGCAAGCCAACTTTCCTTCCTACCCTGACCAAATTTCCTCCACATATATTGGCTTAGTTGATCGTAATTGGATTTGTTTCCTTTAATTAACCATAGATTATCCTTTAATCAGTCGTGATGCCCACAACATAAAAGTACAAATATAAAATTAGTTTTGGAATCGTCAAATCTTTTTGGTAGGATATAATTCAAACGATTAATCTTTTTCCACCTAAGACCGTTTAGAAAAAGAGAAATCAAAACATGAACATTGACCATATTGGGGATAACTTTAATTAGGAAATGATTAGGATTCTCGTCGCAAGACATGATCTTTAGAATGGCATGAGAAGGCAATGTGATTGGTTGATGAAAGATAGATGGACACTTGGAATTGCTTTGGGTTCCTTTGTACCATAAGTAAAGTCTTCGTCAACAAATTTAAATGAGCCATTGGAAGTAGGAATAAAAGGACAACGAAACGATAAAGTTCTCATTAAATTTTAAGTTTTTTTTTTTTTAATTTTTAATTTAATTATTTTTATTTCAGTCTTACCCGAAAATTTTAGGTTTGATCTCAATCGAGAGGATGGAAGAATGGTTGTGCTGCGGACAACTCTTCCACTCGTTCATCTTAAACAAGAAAGGAAAAGATAATGACACTATCGATATCTATATTTTTGTCCTTTTTTTTTTGTCAAGTATATCTCTAGTTCTAGAGTTCGACTTTACTTGACTTCTCTATTAGATTTGGTGGCTGAAAATTGTTCAAATTTGTCGCTCACACCGTTAGGTAGCATTTAAATGGTTGAGTTGTCATCTCACGGTCAACGCAACATCAGCAAAAGTGGCACATCGGCCTCTCTATTTATGATCCTTTCTTTTTCTTTCAAAAAAATCTTTAGGACGCGAAGAAATAAATAAGGTCTAGTCTTCGTACCACCTCCATCCTCAAAAGGTATACTTTAAAAACCAATACTAGGAGGTTCGGCTGCCCTACCACAATCCATTTCGCAATGGTACCACGGATCCTGCCTCACCCTAATCACGATGGCTTCACCATCATCGCATACTGTTCAGCATCGTCAATAGAAACCACACTTAGCCGCCACAATTCGCCTCACCGCCACCAACCTAGCTTGTCGTCACTATCCACCGTCAAAGTCTTTCTCTCAAATAAAGCTCCGACGTCCATATATGAGATCATGATCCCTAGATTTGATGTCGAGAAGTCGGTAATGACTGTTATGGACGCGGTTGGGTGATGACGCGTTGAAGGAAGAAGATGATGGCGGAGCGATAGATGCGCAGGGGAGAAGAAGAGAATAAAAAAGAAATAAAAGGAAAAAAAGAAAAAGAGAAAGAGACAAAATGGGGAGAAGAAGAATAGGAAGGAAAGTCAAGATTACTATTGAGGTTGGAAAAAAAGAATAAGAAGAAATGATGCGGTGGTCAATTTAATCGAGACACCATTCAATCCAATTTTGTAAAGTTGAGGTATTCAAGTAAACAATTTTTTTTTTAAATATTCGAATATTAACAAAATTAAAATCCATGTGACGTATAATATCAAGATAAGAAAGCAAGGGTCTGGTGAGAAATATGGGGAAAAAAACTTGTGTTTATTTTTCTAATCTAACTCGTACCAAAGTTGAAGTAATTGGCGTATATATAATCTAGGGCAGACATCACATCACCCAGCCGGAAGGATCCAAAATGATTCGGTGCTCGGGATCACGTACTTGCCAACGTGGACCAATGGGGGGGTTTGAGGGTCAGTGTCATGCACGTGCATGAGTAACGCAGACCTACCGACGATGACTCCGAAGTCTTCGCTGAAATCGAAAAAATTAAATGACGAAAATATCCTGACCAACCGGCGAGGTAAATCCCTTCTTTAAATTTGATATGATGACTTTATATCCTAAATTGAAAAACTGATAATACTTCGAATTTTTATTTTAGAATTTTCTCTATAAATAATATATAAGTGGATGTATAGTCGTATAAATATTCTGAGGTAGTAAATCATCAAGAGATGATTTCCTTTTTTTAATTCTAGATAATTCCTCGAGAAAATTGAACTTCAGGATTGTAAATTGATCAAAGTATATAATATCATAGTATGAGATCTCAAACCTGAATCTTTCTAGTCATAGGCAAAAGTTTCAACCTTAATGCGATAGGATTTGTTAGAATATTCAAATACTAGATTAGACGTCGATCTAATAATGATATTATCTCATTCATTTTTTCTATGTAAAAATAATAATAATAAAAATAAAGAATTCTTTCTCCGGAGTAAGTTATTTTGCGAACGCGAGGGGGACCCAAGGACTTTGTTTTGTAATCGATGGAGTCGTTGATTAGATATTAATTAGGCGGGCCTTATTCCATCTAGCTAATGACTTTAACCATTTCATATCATGGAAGAAAGTGAGGAAACCGTAAATTGATTAAAGTATATAATATCATAATATGAGATCTCAAACTTGAATCTTTCTAGTCCTAGGCAAAAGTTTCAACCTTAATGTGATAGGATATGTTAGAATATTCAAATACTAGATTAGACGTCGATCTAACATTATTGTTAATTTCCGTCGTAACAGTGCTCATTGATATTCTCTCTTTTTTTTTTCTGTGTAAAAATAATAATAAAAAAAAGAAAGAATTCTTTCTCTGGAGTAAGTTATTTTGCAAACGCGAGGGGGACCCAAGGACTTTGTTTTGTAATCGATGGAGTCGTTGATTAGATATTAATTAGGCGGGCCTTATTCCATCTAGCTAATGACTTTAACCATTTCATACCATGGAAGAAAGTGAGGAAACCGTAATCATCAAGATGTAAATATAATAAATGAGCAGGTGCCAATGAATGCGGTCCATCCTCAACGCGGTTGGCTCAAAGTCAAGCTTGGGGTTCTTGGACGGAGAAAGAGAATTAATAAAGAATTCGGATGGCGTGACCGGGCATGTCACTCATTTTGAAAGTAAGATTCCCATAAAATTAAATATTTTTCATGCTCTTGTCACCACGAAAAGTTGTGCAATCCTTATCATGTAGCTTTTCGTTTATTTTCATAAGCGACATAATTGAATTTTTTTTAAAAATTATTTATTTCTTGCGAACCGGACGGAGCTCCGATTTCTTGAAGTTAATTCCTTGTATTATAGGTTGGATGAGGTCCTCGGAGCAGAAAAGTTAACCTACTCTAAGGGCCCGTTCGTTTCGCGAAAAATGGCCCATTTCAGGAAAATATTTTCCGAAGTCATTTTAGGGAAAATGACAATATTTTTCAGTGTTCGGTTAAAAGCCGAAAATGTTTCGGAAAATATTTTCCGTGTTCGTAAAGAAAATATTTTACGTTCATCAATTGGCAAGTGCGAGTGTCAAACTCGAAGCTCGCTTAGATCGACGAGCGCGAGTTTGAGATCAATGAGCTTGAGGTTCACCCTGGCGATCAGAACAAGAAAGAAGAAGATAACAAAGAAAAAAAAAAAAAAAAAGAAAAATGAAAAGAAAAAGGAAAGAAAAAATCATTCGAATTAAAAAAAAAAAGAAAAAGAAAATTAAAAAATAATTTGAATGAAAAATGAAAAGAAGAAAAAGAAAGAGGAGGAGGAAGTCATGATTTGTAGAGGTGTGAGATAAGAGAGATCAGTGAGGAAAATGTTTTCCACTTTTCAAAAGTGGAAAACATTTTCCCTACTTGAAAGCACTTTTTTTTTGATGGAAACATTTTCCGAAAAATTCTTTTCCGTGAAACGAACACCGAAAAATTCGGAAAACGTTTTCTTGGAAATTATTTTTTGCGAAACGAACGACCTTATCATGAAAAATTGGGAATTGCCCGATTTACCAAAGAGGCACTGATGATGGTAATGGCACAGAAAAGATGGGCACTGGCGCAAAATTCCAGCGGGAAGGGGGCCCCACAAGTTGACCCCAGGCGGGCCGACCGTTGATTTACTTTTGGAACCCAGAGTTTTTCTTTTCTTACCAGTCGGTACGCGGTGGTCGGTAACCACGCGTGGGCATCAATTGGGCACCGACTTGATATCCCGTATTTCTAATTTCTTGATCTAATCCATAAGGCCCAAATGACACCCTCAACCTTCAAATAAAAGAAGAAATCTATAATTAAAGACTGATTATCGACACTAAGTTATAATAATTTTCATCTTTCGTGATTCGAAATCAGTGGAAATTCAACTTTATATGAAAGGCTCAAAAGTCAGCTTTTGGTCTTTAAATATTTGATTTTTGATGCCGAGGGAAGAACCCTTTTGCAATGTTCACATTAGGTCGTCTAAAGCCATATCATTTTTCATAATGTTTTTTTTTTCTCCTCGCTAAAACGTACTCCACGCGTCCATCTCGGGTCACACATTCGGTGGCCACGTCGGTAAATGGACCCGGGTCGGGCGACGACTCGAGCTTGAGCGCGCATTGACCCGGTTGCGGTCCCGGCGCCACGTGGGGGGGGAGGCGAAACGACGACCCTCGCGAAGGTGGTGGATGCCAAAACGCGCCCCCCCCGTCCCGTCAAAAGAGTTGGGTGCTGCAACTTCTCTCTCGCTCCCCCGCTATCGAAATCCAGTTTCGCTTCGCTTCCGCGAAGATTCGCGGCGGCGCTTATAAGAGGTCCGCCCCCCACCGACCTCGCCTCGCCTCGTCTCCTCCTCGCCTCCGCCCGTCCCGCAGGTACGTCGCGATCCTCAATCTCCTCCCCGCGCTGTTATTTTAGAGATTCGATTGGCTTTTTCTTACTGTTGAATATGACGATTTTTAGGGTTTCATTTCTCGATTCATGGATTTCGACTGCAGCGTATGTCGAGTTCGTCTTGTCGAGGCGTTTTGTTGTTTGGTTTCTGATCGATTGCCGAGCTTTTGAATGGGACGGCTTAGGTTCTTTTGGGACGTCTTCTTGTCGTGATTTTGGTTTCCTTTTTTTTTTTTTCTATCCGTTCGAGCGGTTTTCAGGGCTTAGAATCGTAGGAACTCGCCGAAGGAGACCGTGTTTGATCGGGATTTCCAGGTCTGTGACCTGAGTTGGAATCGTTTTCCTTGAGCTCGTGCGGACAGAGAAATGTTTATGGATCCTCAGTACGCGGGATATTCCGGGCCGTTCAGCGGCTTCAATTTCCACGACCAGACTCTCGCGCCCTTCTCGAATCCATATGAGGATCTGGCGAACCAGTTGCTGCAGGACGATCCCGAATCGGACCTTTCGGTTCAATTCCCTTCCTTTGCCTCCGATCCCGAACCCTGCAACTCTGCCCTATCTCCTAGTTTTAGCGCGGATGGGGATTTCCTTTCTGACTATGGCGACACCTCAGATCCCATGCTGAAATACATAAATCAGATGCTCATGGAGGAGGACATAGATGACAAACCCTGTATGTTTCATGATCCTTTAGCTCTCCAAGCTGCAGAGAAATCCTTGTACGATGCTCTCTGTCCGAAGGACCATCCCTCACAAAACCAGTTGCCTCTCTACATGGACAGCCCTGATGACAATTGCTCGGGTAGCAGCAATGGCTACTGTAGCAGTAGTACTATCACTTCGAGCACTACTAGCGGTGGCAATTCTGTCGACTTTCCAGGGACTGGTGATTATTGTGAGAGCCGACCCTCTATATTACAGCCTCGTATCCCAGAGAACTTTGTGTTCCAGGCGACTGCAATTCCCAGTCGCCAATCAGGGCATGAATTTCGAAAAAGTGTCATTGCCAAAGCTAAGGGGTGTTGGGCTCAGGCTCTGCAATGGGCGAGCTTATGCTTCCCAACCTTTTTGCGGATAGCAATTCCATGTTGTTCTTCCAGAAGGGGTTTGAGGAAGCTAGTAGATTTATTCCGAAGGGTAATCCATTGTCGATTGATACAGAGAAGAGGATGCCCCATCTGGTTTCGAAGAGGGAGACTGCAAGGGCAGCAGTCAAGGTGGAGAACAGTGAGCCTGAACTCTCGTATTTATATGAAATCAAGGGAAATAAGAAGCATGAGCGTGAGGACGCGGAATTTGAATATCAGAGGAGCACAAAGCAGCCAGCAGTTTGCTTGGAGGAGAATGAGTTAGCTGAAATGTTCGATAAGGTTCTTCTTTGTGCTCCGACAGGAAATAAGCCTGATTCTAAACTTCCTGGTTCTAGATTTGAGGATGCCTCAAATAATGGGGCAAGCCAGAACGTACAGAAAAATCTGCAATCACCTGCACTTTCAGCCGAACAGCTCTCTGTCAAAAAACCAATGAGTGATAAGAAGGAAGTTCGTGGATCTGAGGAACCTTCTTTGTTCTTGTGCACAAGCAGTTGCCGTGGAGGATCGTAAAAATGCTAATCAATATCTGAAGCAGATTAGGCAGCACTCCTCCCCTTTTGGCGATGGGTCTCAGAGGTTGGCCCACTCTTTTGCCGAAGCCCTTCAAGCACGCATGGATTGCACAGGAGCGCAAATCTATACGGAGTTAGGTTCCAAAAGGAAATCTGCTACTGAAATGTTGAAAGCTTACCAAGCTTATCTCTCTGTTTTCCCATTTCAGAGGTTTGCGAACATCTTTTCTAACCATATGATTTTAAGAATAGCTGAGAAAGCGACGAAGCTGCATATTATCGATTTTGGTATCCTTTATGGTTTTCAATGGCCCCCCCTCATTCATTGCCTCGCAAGGAGACCTGGTGGCCCCCCGAAGTTGCGCATCACGGGGATCGAGCTGCCCCAAAGTGGTTTCCGTCCAGCAGAAAGAGTTCAAGAGACTGGTCGGCGCCTTGCAAAGTACTGTGAGCGTTTCAAGGTTCCATTCGAGTACAATGCTATCGCGCAGAAGTGGGAAACCATTAGGATTGAGGACCTCAAGATTTCTAACGACGAGGTGGTCGCCGTGAATTGCCTCTTTCGATTCAAGAATTTACTTGATGAGACTGTTATAATTAATAGCCCGAGGGATCAGGTACTAAAGCTAGTACATCGAATCAGGCCAAGAATTTTTGTCCACTCCATCCTTAATGGATCCTTCAATGCCTGTTTTTTTGTGTCGAGGTTTCGGGAGGTTCTTTTCCACTACTCGGCCTTGTTTGATGCGTTTGATGCTAAATTACCTCGTGAACATCCAATGAGGCTGGTATTTGAACGAGAGTTTTTCAGCCGCGAAGCTCTGAATGTCATTGCATGTGAGGGCACGGAGAGAGTTGAGAGGCCTGAGACATATAAGCAGTGGCAAATCCGCAACACGAGGGCGGGTTTTAAGCCCCTCCCCCTGGATCCTGTAATTATGAAGAAGCTGAAGTCGAAATTGAAAGAGGGGTACCTTGATGATTTCGTGGTTGACAAAGATAGTCACTGGATGCTCCAAGGATGGAAAGGTCGGATTCTTTATGCTTCCTCCTGTTGGGAACCTGTGTAGAATTTCTCCAAGTCTTTATATGCTTGTCCTTTTGGTCGTGGCAAGTATTGCGTCTTTCAAGCTTTCGGAAACAGGTGTCATATTCCCCTGCTTTCACTTTACGATTGTATGCTGCTATAGGCTTCTCTCTTTTTGGCTGGTGATCTTTCTGTTTAGACTGATATCTAGTAAACGCCTGCCCTCCCTTGGCTGTGCATACTGTATAGTACATCTACTAATTATCTGTGGTGCTGTCTAGACAGTCTTCCTGGACCATAATAAATTTGAGCACTGATGTAGTTTTTCTGGTTATATCTGTTTCCGAATATCCATATTGTCTGCTGTAGGGTGAGGAGTAATAGCACTGAAGACATCGACTTCCAACAGTGTTGGGTTGATCTTTTAGTTGCCGGAAACAGGTCTTGGTTAATTTTCTAGATGGGACCGAAATTCTTGTTTCAGGATCATGGCATCATGTTCATTCGGGCACGCTTTGCGCGTATGAGCAATATTTCCACGAGTTCAGATTTATAAATGTAAAAGGATGTGATTGGTGGAGCCCCAGAAATTTTTTTTTTTGGCAGGCCGTAGGGATGGCGTTCGTTAAATTAAGATAATCATTCGGATAAATTATATCTAGGCCTGAAGATGGCGTTAACTTATCCGTTTTGTGCGCTTACGAATTAGAGAATATTATCTTTAACTTTGACTAAACCGTCTGATAAAAGGACTTGGGTCCAACCCTCCCGGGGCGCGGCGCCCCCGGTCGGTTAATTTATTGAGTCTCGGCATGGAGAACAGTGTTCCGCTTTGCGCGTGCGTGCGATCGAAATGCATTAGTCGTCCCGATGGATCCCACTGAATTTAACGCAAGATCTACTAAACCCAACAAAGCACGCTCGCGTCTCTTTAATCCAACTTGGGGGGTCCAACCTTCTAAGCACTGGCCCACAGGCCAGAATCTCGGTGGAGGGAAAGAGAACATGGGAAGAGAAAACCGAGAACGAAGAGATGCGAGGTCGAACGAGGTAAGGCCAACTCCATAATCGTTCTTTTTCTCTTGGGTCGAAAAGAAAACTGAATACATAAAAAAAAATATTTCCGCAGTCGGAAGAGAGGTAGTCCTATCCCAGGGTATTAGAGATGGCCACCACAACTGCTCCGATTAAGACGCGTTACCGAACCTGTTTCGAGATTAGGCATGGGACATGGAGCTGGCCAAGTTTGAGTCCTTTCGGAATTATTTTCTCCTAGTAAACAAAGCCGGTAAACAAAAAAGGAAAGAAACTGACCCATCAGAACCGACAACGCTGAGTTTCGGATAAATCGTGTTAGGGATTTCGCAGACCACCGTGTCTAAATGTTTGACATGTAGCCAGTCTGGAATTTACCGTGTGATTAGCTTCTTTCTGGGAAAAAATAATCATTAAGTTCGATAAACAAATTCAGAAAGATCACAACCATAAACATATGACGATGTCTGAGTTTTCTTGTGACGCAAGTAGTAAGTATTTTGTAGGTACTAGGGGTAAGCAAAGTACGGTACTACTCAATTTTATTTATTTATTAATTTTATTTTAGATGCCCAGCGGCTCGGCGTAAAACTGAGGACCCACCTCTCACTGGTCTTTCCCGCAAAGCCGCGCTAACACGCGGTGACTCGACCTCCCCTTCCGCAATTAGAGGGGGAAATGCCCAAACCAATGTGCCTACAACGGGGTGGGTGGTACTACTCAATTTTGGTGCCCAAACCGAGCCAAATTACACTAGCGCGGTTTAAATCAATCCAAACCAAAATAAATTCGAATTCTAATCGAAACAATTTTTGGAGCCGAATCGAACCACACGATTGAGTTTGGTTGATTCATTCCTTTTCCATTCACACAAATGATTTTTTTTTTTTTTTTGGTTGAACATTCGCCCTTATGTTAGTTGGAAGAAAAAAACAGAAAGTAACCACACATAGCATTATTTCCATGTAGCTTCCGGCTAGCTCTTTGACTTTATAAATTATGGATGGGAAGAAGCCACCATAGGAATTATGGACCAAACAACGTTAAATCCGAGGAATCAATCTTGGATATTCCATAAATTATAGATGGGAAGAAGCCACTATAGGAATGAAGACCTAAAACAGAGCTACATTCATTGAATTTGAATCTGACGTATTATTAAACCGTCGAGAGCATAATATCTTTCCCAATCTTGGGTATTCCATAAATTATGGATGGGAACAAACAAGCACTACAGGAATTAAGGACTAAACAAAGTTAAATCCATTGAATCTAAATCTGAATCTGATGTATTATTAAATTGTCGAAAGTATATATTATTCGATTTATGAGTTTTGGGTGATCCAAAAGTCACGTAATGCTTGTGCTCGCGGATCGATGTAGTGTCGCAAATACCGAAGCAACGCTCTTACCGATACATACAGGGGAGCGCGCGGCGTCGTTTGAAATAGACCGTGGAAGATAAGCCAGGCCTCTGACCGGTATCGCCGGTCCACCCGGTTTTGGCTGACGCAGGCTTTGACCGAGTCGAAAAAGCCAGAAAACTCGCGTTCACATGCGCGCGTTCACACGCGCGCGTTCACACCGGGAAGAAAAAAGAAGAAAATACCAAGTGGCGTCTCCTCATTTTTTAATCTTTCTGTCATTGACGGAAGCCGTCGCTCATTGGCCTGTAAAAATACGACACGTGATCATCACGAAACGTGTCGACGCGGGTCATGCAGAGTTGACAGATCGTTTCCCCGGCCGAAGGCGCGCAAAGTGGACCCAAATCTTCTTACACGGTTTCCTTTTTCTCGTCCTTTTATATGTTTAATTTAGCCTAAATTATTCAGGCCAATGCTATTTTTACATCTTATTAACATTTGACGCCCCTTTATCATATTCAATTGTTTACGTTATCTCTTGTAAATTTCACCGTTGGTTTAATATTATTTATTATCTCCTTTTCTTCTCATTTTTTTTTTTCAACCTATGAACTCTCAACATCATTCTGACAAGTTTTTTTTTTTTTTTTTTTTTTTCACCTCAGCTGCTTTTTCTACGCCCATCATATTTTAAGGTATCTTTCATGCGTGTTTTGAACTTGTTGTCCATGATCATAATCTAAGCAAATAAAGGAATAAAGAAATGTTAATTTTATTTGTAAATTGTTTATTTTTTTCCATAAATTATCCTTATAAGTGTGAAATTTTTGACTTTGATTTTTGGTACAAGTTTAGGAAAATTTACTTAAAAATTGAATATTATGGCCGATGGATACATTATACACAATTTGCTCATAAATTATCTTTTCATTTGTACTTAAGTTATATTTTGAATAATAGTTTCCTAGGAAAAAAAAGGAAATATATAACTCATTAACAAAATAATTAGATTTTTTTGTTGGGAATACAATAATTAGTTAGCTTACTATCAAATAAGCTATTTTTTAAAAAGGGGGCACACCAATTTTTTCTAAATGGAGAAAGAAAAGGAAAAATCAAAAAAGGGAAAAAGAGAAGGCAAGCATTAGTTTACAATCAAGAGTGGTTGCACATTTAAATCTAATAAACATTATTCGAGAGCAGCATGATAGTTTAATTTTTAATAAAATTAAAATGAAAGAGGACAAAGGAAATTATATTAAATTAATAGCAAGATCCGTACAGAATGATATAGTTAATTTAACTTAAGAGGGGTTTTTTTTTTTTTTTTGGTCGAATAATGTAAGAGGGTTTCAAGAGCCAATAAAACAATGAAACTTGAAGTCGAAGTTGAAGTTGAGTGAAACTGAAATACCGCTCGTCTAATTCCTGGAAGGTACCGAACATCACGCACTCCTTTCATCTTCGTCATCTTCATCATCTTCATCATCTTCTCATTCACTCGTATGAAAATCGCATCGGAGAAGCCCATCTTCAGATTGGTCTTCATTCAGCTTCCGACTTCACCTTCCCGTCCTTACGGTACGCAGATCCCATCTCTGTCTTTCTTCTCCATTTCACGGATGAAAAGTCGGGTCTCTCGTGGGTTTGGTTCTTCAACTCATGCGTTCTCTCTATCCATTTGCTTAGGATCTTAGGAGCAGTCCGCTTTTCTCCCTGCACTTGCTCTGTTTGGCCTTGCGATTCCTCGACTTCAATCCACGTCGTTTAGGCCAGCGAAGCGTGAACAGAAAAAGAGAAGATTGAAGAGTGGGCTTTTTCGTTTAGTTTTAGTCGGTTGGTGTTTTGGTAGTGACGGGTTTTGCATGAGTACGTGCTGGTTAGGGTAGGCAAGTGATTTTGATAGGGTGTGGAGAGCGTATATGACCATGGATCCTTTGAACTTCGATTACTCTGATTGTATCAATGTAGATGATCTTCCAGTAGACAGCCATGGCTTTTCGCCTAATCCGGATCGGTACCCGAGTCTCGCGGATGGTTTCTTTTCCGATGACCCTTTTCTAGACCTTCAATCCTCGAATAGTGCTTTTCTTTCGGATAAAGTAGACCCTGTTTATGATCCCCCCTCGAAATCTATCGACCTCGATATTGGAGATTTAATCTTTCCCTCGACAAGCGGGAGTTCAGGCAGAGGCCCATTTGGTCCATCTGTGAGCTCGAGTAGTGCCCCGAGTCCAGGGGGAGATTCTCTCTCCCCATCGGGGGACACGGACTCATCGGATCCTGTTCTAAAGTACATAAATCAGATGCTTATGGAAGAGAACATGGAGGAGCAACCGTGGGAATTTGCTGATCAGGTTGCTCTCCTGAATGCTGAAAAGTCATTGTATGATGCCCTTCGTCAGCAGCATTCAGAGGTGTCTGATCAGAGCCCCTCACAGCTTGATTTAAGCCATTATATTGAGAGCCCAAATAGCAACCTTTCTGGAAGTAGCAGTGCTCATGGAAGCCACGATGCTACAAGCATTACTATTAGCTCTAGCGACTCAGCTGATGCTAATACTCTTTACACTATTGAAGAACATAGCCGTGCTGGGCTGGAAAATTTCGATCTCGACATTCAGTCGAGCGTGGATTCAAGCTCGCAGTTGTTGTCCAATTCTTCAAGCAGCATCATGAATTACGATGATGGGTCAGAGGAATCTTTGCACGAGCTTCTTGTCAAGAGCATTTTCACTGATAGTGAGTCTATGCTTCAGTTCAAGAAAGGATTAGAGGAGGCCAGCAAATTCCTTCCTACCAACAATCAATTAGGAATTAACCCAGAGGACAGCAAACCACCATTGCAAGCAAAGAAAGGAACCCCGAGAATGCGCATCAATGAGGATATCAACGTGAAGCGCTCATCTGATGGATTCAAGGGATTAAAGAATCACGAGAGAGACGAGGATGCTTCTGAGGAAGGCAGGGCCAATAAGCAAACAGCCTTGTACACAGAAGAGAGTGAGCTCTCTGATTTGTTCGATAAGGTGTTGCTATGCAATGAAAATGGTGGGGCTATGTGTTCTGGCAATGAATCTGTGGAGAGAGGGCTGAGCAAAGACATACGGCAACAAAGGAACAAGCGCAGTTCCAATAGAGGTAGGGGTCGTGGTAAGAAGCAGGGAAGCAAGAATACTGTTGACTTGAGAACTCTTCTGAGTCTCTGTGCACAAGCCATCTCTACGAGTGATTTGAGGACTGCTAATGAATTGTTGAAGCAGATTAGAGAGAACTCTTCTCCATCTGGCGATGGGTCTGAAAGACTGGCCCATTACTTTGCCAATGGGCTAGAGGCACGATTGGTGGGCAACAAGACTCGAACACAAGACTTTTATTCTACTATTGTTGCCAGGAGGACCTCAGTAGCTGATGTCTTGAAAGCTTACCACCTTCACATTTCGACATGTCCATTTAAGAAGTTCTCCATTTGCTTCGCAAATTACATGATTTTGAGATTAGCAGAGAAAGCCACTACCCTTCATATAATAGATTTTGGCATTGGATTTGGTTTTCAATGGCCAATCCTTATACAGAAACTCTCTTCTCGATCAGAAGGGCCCTGTAAATTGCGCATCACAGGGATTGAGCTTCCACAGCCTGGTTTCCGCCCAGCAGAAAGAATAGAGGAGACAGGTCTTCGTTTGAAAAAGTATTGTGAACGTTTTAATGTCCCTTTTGAATTCAATTGCATAGCATCAAGGCATTGGGAATCCATTAAACTTGAGGATCTCAAGATTCAAAGCAATGAGACAGTTGCTGTGAATTGTTTAGATCGGTTTAAAAATCTCCTTGATGAGACAGTCGAGGACAAGAATCCACGTGATGCCGTGTTGAATCTAATTCGGCAAATGAAACCGGATATTTTTGTTCATTCTGAACTTAGCGGCTCCTACAATGCACCCTTTTTTCTGACAAGATTCCGAGAGGCACTTTTTCAACTTTCTGCACTGTATGATATGTATGATGTTATTTTAGACGGTGACAGCAAAGAGAGGTTGGTTTTTGAGAGAGAGTTCCATGGAAGGGAAATTATGAATGTGATAGCATGCGAAGGTTCGGAAAGGGTTGAGAGGCCAGAAACGTATAAGCAATGGCAGGTTCGTCATATGAGGGCTGGTTTTAAGGCACTTCCTCTGGACCAAGAGCTCATGAAGTTGTTCAGGAGTAAGATGAAAGCATGTTACCACAAGGATTTTGGGCTTGATGAAGATGGCAACTGGATGCTGCTAGGTTGGAGAGGTCGGATTGTTTTCTGCTCCTCCTGTTGGGTGCCCACTTAGGATGGCTCCAAAAGGAATGTTTTCTGTCATAAATCCATCCGTTCATTGCAGGGATTCTTCCCTGGTTGACAGGTCTAGGAATTTTATTAAAGTAGCTCAGACCGTACTGATTTCCCACTCTTTCTGTTTGTGCATGTATATTTTTAATTGCAAACAATTTTGAATCTGCAATGACTTCTTACCGTTTATCAACCCTCGAGATAGGAGGATACAATTTGCAGCGTCTACGCCACACCGCATTGCGAATTTTGCCGATGATGTGTTGTGATTTGTCTATCCTGTATCTCACAAGTTCTGCGAGTAACAAGGCAGCTCGAAGCTAATAGTGGGTGTGGGTGCAGGATTATCATGTACGGTCTGTGCTGTTCGCTCGATGGCTCTATTGTTTACTAGTATCCTATAGTACTGAAAGCTGTTTAGCTCTTTGAAAAATTGAGTATCCAAGGTGGGGCTGATGGAGGATGATGTTTCCACATGTGATGCAGTCAAATTATGCTCATGCCGAAGTTGTTTCTGTCTTCGCAAGGGCAATTGAACTTCTGGATCCTTTCTGGCATTCTGGCATTGTATTTGTATCTCCGTTTGTATGGGTCAATTGCTGGTTTATATACAAGGGAGATCAAGTATGTGATTAAACTAGTTATTGTAGATATAATGGAAATCTCATGCAATTCAGTTTGTCAATAAATTGTTTCATTTATACCAACGATTGATAGATTTTTTTTCCCACCGTGGGGGGAGGGGGGTTTGAGATTGATCCAAAATCTAAGATTCATTTTCCAATCAATTTCTCAACAAAATAAACAGAAATATTAATGTAATGAATCGACATCGCATAGTTTCAATAACTACACAATTTTGGAATCATGGCTTTCGATGTAAAAGAATGAGACACCAATTGCCATGTCTTTTCTTTCCACTAATGTTGTTGAATATTGTAAAATACTATTCAATTATATTAATTTATTTTGTTTTGTCTCACTTGATAAAAAGTTTTTCTTAATAATTGATGTAATAAAATCAACATGTGTATAATTTAAATTTACTAAATAAATGGTCATGATTTTCTAGGTTTATGGTGTGGATGAGTAAAAATCTTGACAATGCTCATGGAATTGCATGGTTTTGCCGATGAGGTGCCATCGAAGTTAAGCTTAGGAGAAGCCTGACAAAGTATACTCCAGGTGTCAAAACTTGGCATGGTGGACATTAGGGTGCATTGGGTAGCATTCTCTTCTTGGGAATAATTATTATTATTTTTTTCAGAAATAATTCTTTTCTATTTCTACTTCTTAGAATAGTTTAAGTAAAATAACGTGTTTCGAATCGTACAAAATTTCTATTATCGGAATAGAAAAAGAATAGGAATACGTTTGGTACAACTCAAAAGTTTTTTGTGACATATAATTTCTTTTAATTTTTTAATATTTTTTTTGAGATTTTTTTTTTTTCTCTTTTTCCTCCCTTCTTCTTCCTCCTTTTGGGGGTGGCGGGCAGCGGCGTCGGGTGGCGGTAGGGGGCAGCAGGGGCAGGGGTCAGCAATGAAGAAGAAGAAAAGAAACATAAAAAGAAAAGAAAGAAATTGACTTATTTTTAGAAATTGTTCCCAAGAATAAGAAGGTATATTTTTCTACTTTTTATTTCTATTTCAAATTGTTTTTAGCCATTTTTCATTCCGAGGAATAGAAAAATTAACTAACATTACCAAACGGATTTATGTTCTTTCTTTTCATTCTTGAGAGTAAAAAGAAGAAGAAAAAAATAGAGGAAGAGAAATGTTACCATGCGAAGACTTAACTAACGTTATCAAACGGATTTATATTTTTTATATTGGGGAACAAAAGAATAAAAAAAAAAGGAAAAAAAAAATAAGAACGTGTTCGTTTCTTCTCCGATTTTGACAGTGTACATTTTAGAAGTTGACACTTGGGATTTCTAGCACTCGAAGAAACCTCTTGCTAAGCCTTTAACTAGTGATGCTAGGTCTCTGGTTTTGTGATGTAGGTTTTGACCATGTTAAAAGTAGAAACTGATATCTACATATGCTTTTAAAAAAAAAAAAACCCAAATTCATCTAATTAGAAAGTTGGAAATATAATTTGAGAAATCCCAAATTATGCTAATTATGACATCAGTAATCATGACAATATGCTTAATCACAATTTCTTTCAAAACTTCTTTTAAGAGTATCCACAACAGAAGGTCGTAGTGAGAAACAACGTTTTGTTGGGAAATAATTTAATGTGGCCTAGAAACAAAAATGACACTGGTGATGTTGAGAGATGAAAGCTTAGGAATTGAGGTCCCTTGAGATGCCAAACCAATTATAACAATTGGACGCACTCGAGCTCGAATTCCACTTGGACAGGAGCCTCTATGGGTCGAAGAATGAATCCTTAAGCTGATCGAGGATGGATTATTTGAGTTCACTCACTCATACAGACATCAATGGAAAATTCAAAAAACACAAGAAACCATCAATTTTTTAATATTCTTCTTTTTGCAAAAAAGGGTAAAAATAAAGGAAATTCCTTGCTAAAAGTCGATGTCATTTTTTATTTTCTAAAGCCGTGTTAGAGCCCTATTAATCGAGTGTTTGCTTGGAGTCTGCAAAACGGAGGGACACTTAAGTACCAAAAGTTAGGAAAGTGACATTTAAGTGCCAAAATCGGAGCAAAATGGATCATTTAAGTGTCAACGGAGAGAAAATCCGGTAAAAATGCTGACGTGGCGATTTTCCGGTGAAGTAAATGCAAAACAACGTCGTTTTGCACGTTGATGTGGTAAAAAATTAATATAAAAATTAATAAAATTAAATTTAAAACATTTAAAAATATAAATATTAAAAAAAAAAGCCAAAGGAGGCGGTGACGGTGGGGGAAGGGTTGGCCGAGCCCTAGCTAGGGGTTGGCGACCCCGACTGACCGGTGGTGAGGGTTGCGGCCCTCCCCTAGATCCGACGAGGGTTGGTGGTCCTCGCCCGGTCCGGCCATGGGCCGTTGCTCATCACCTGCTGAGGCGACCCCCTAGTAGGTGGCGGCCCTTGGCCCGGTCGGGTGAGGGTCGTGGACCCCTACTGCCCCAGATCTGGGCAAGGGCTCGCAGGCCCTCGCCACTGGTCGGCTAGGGTCGCTAGCCCTTGGCTAGGGCCTAGTGACCCCGGCTGACCCTCACCCCACCTTTGCCGGCCTTCCGGGCGAGGCGGGCGGCGAGGGCTCAACCCTCAGCCACCTTCTTCCCTTTTATTCCTCCATCTTTTTTTTTTTAAATTTAATTAAATTAATTTTTTATATTAAAATTCAAATCCACGCCAAAACGACGTTGTGTTTGCGGTTTTTTGCCGAGTTAGCTCTTCGGCGAGCTACGTAAGCGAGAAAAATAATGAAAAATTGACATGTAAGATTTCTGATGAAATTCACCGGAAATGGCACTTAAGTGTCCCACTTTTAAAACAAAATTTTGGCACTTAAGTATCATTTTGTGACAAGTTTTGATACTTGGAGTGTAATTCTTCCCATATTAATCTCATTTGCTTTTCGCTGTTTATGTAACCAGTCACGTAAATTTTTTTATGTTAGTATTAGACGAGATCAAGGCTATTGGTATTTGTTGAAATATATTTCAAATTTGAGATGTTTACGGAACCCGACTTCATTGGATAAATGTCCAAGATTCAGCTCAAGTTATGCACTGGGTGCTTCTCTTGTCCAAGTTTGAACATTTGACCAGGAAGTGGGCGTGGACAAAACGAAGCAACGCGGGGCCGGGAGAAATTAGAAATTAAAGGAAAAGAAAACAAAGTAAAATATATGGGCTTTCTTTTGGCTAAGCACTAAGCCCCAGTGCCCTACGTCGCCCCTCTCTCACCATGTGGCCGCCACGGGATATTTCGTGCGATGAAATGAGTCACACAGTGGGGTAGGGATGTACAAAAGGATCGTTCGAACTGGGAATTACCTTCACGGGACCAAATTGATCGGTTGGGTCCGATTCCCGAGAGTGTTAGTTTGGTTCCCTAGTCGACGGTTTGGTTCTTGATACCATGGATTTAGTTTATTGTTTTCAAGGAAAGAAGCTCGTAATTGAAAAATAAGATATTCAGATGGAAGCAAAAGATTTGTCTTGAGCTCTAAATTTATTTCTGGATCATTAAAAAAATAGTGATATGTTCTATAGACCGATCATAGGACGATTCTCAATTTTAGGAACCAGTCATTCTAGTCCGGTTCTCGATTCCACTCCACCTTGAAACCAAACCAGAGTGGAATCGAGAACCGGATTACTACCCTTACGGTGAAGGGTCTTCCTTAGGAGACGAGTTGCACACACCCAAACAATATATGCCTAGAAAAGGAAAAGAACTCAAAACGCACTAGAAGAGATTCGAATATAAGATATTTATTTGTGAATGCTTTCAGTTTAGATATAATTTAGATGTGGGGAAGCACTTGAACTTGCGAACAATTGTAAATTTTGATCCTCCGATTACGGTAAATTATTTGCTGCTAATTCTATCTGTGATATTGACACTTAATATCGAACCATGTAATTCTTTTATTGTTCATCGTTTATTTTCTCGAATAATTTTGAAACGACATAAATTTCAAGATCCCGGCTAGCTTCTGCATTGACATCACGACAATATTAATGCTTGCGTAATTTGGAATTTTTAATGGCACGGGTATTATTCGGTACACAATGGTCCCGATTTGAGAATTTTTAATGGTTTTTTTCCGAGAGTCTTCTGTCTCTTTGTTTCTACATTTTTGTTCCGCGGCGGCCGTCATGTACTGGCTGGCAAACGTAACGCTTCATTTCACGACCAAAAAGAAAATTAAAAAAAAAATAACGCATCTTTTTCGACCGAAAAAGAAAAACATAACGCATCAGCATCCCCATCAGCAGGGTTGACCGATCGTTCCGCCAATCGAAGGTCAGGCACACGAAGCGGAAGACGCGCGGATGGAGACCATCCGAGCCCGCCTTACCGTCCGACCCAGTTCTTCCTACGCCATTCTCTTTACGGGTATCAAGTCGAAGTCCAGTGTTCCAGCTCGTCTACTTCGCGGAGTATTCCGACCTTAACGGAATCATTAGTCAGCTGATTCCCTCGTACAAAAGTCGCATCGAAGGAACTTGTCATCAGATGGGTCTTTATTCAGCTTCCAAACCCACTTTCCCATTTGCGGTATGCAGATCCAACCTCTGTTTTTCCTTTTCTATCTTGTAGATGAAAAGTCGGGTTCCGTGCCTTTTCTTTTCATTTGCTTTGGAGGAGCATTTCGATGTTTACTTCCCGCGTGGTCCTTTGCCTTTGAAGTGCTCCGCTTTTCTCCCTGCAAGTGAGTCTGTTCTTGGATTCTTCGACTTTAAATTGAAGTTTGTTTGAGCAAACGAAGAGAAAAAAGAACAAGATTGGAGAGTGAGTTCTTTTATTGCAGGCTGAGATCATTTAAATTTAGTTGGTCGATGTTCTAGGAGTCCAAATATACTGGTGGTTTGCATCAAAATATGATGTTAGGGTAGGGACTTTGATAGGGTATGAGTGAGGAGAATATATGACCATGGATCCTTCGTTCTTCGATTCCTCTGCTAGTATCAATGGAGATGATCGTCCCATGGATAGCCTTGCCTTTCCAACTAGTCCAGATCAATACCCGAGTCTCACAGATGGTTTCTTTTTGAATGACCCTTTCCTAGACCTTAATTCCTCAGATGGTTCTTTTCTTTCTAATAAAGTGGACCCTGCAAATGATCTCCCTTCAAAACCTATAGACCTCGGTATTGGAGATTTAATGTTTCCCTCGACAAGCGGGATCTCAGATGGAGGCCCATTTGGTCCATCTATGAGCTCGAGTAGTGCCCTGAGTTTAGGGGGAGATTCGCTGTCCCCATCGGGGGACACTGACTCATCGGATCCTGTTCTAAAGTACATAAGTCAGATGCTTATGGAAGAGAACATGGAGGAGCAACCGTGGGAATTTTCTGATCAGGTTGCTCTGCAGAATGCTGAAAAGTCACTGTACGATGCCCTTGGTCAGCATTCAGAGGTGTCTGATCAGAGCCCCTCACAGTGTGTTTTAAGCCATAATATCGAGAGCCCAAATAGCAACCTTTCTGGAAGTGGCAGTGCTCGTGGAAGCCACAACGATACAAGCGTTACTGTTAGCTCTAGCGACTCAGCTGATGCTAATATTCTTTACACGATCGAAGAACATGGCCATGCTGTGCAGGAAAATTCTGACCTGGACTTCCCATCGAACGTGGATTCCAGTTCACGGTTGTTGTCCAATTCTTCAAGCAGCATCACAAACTATGATGATGGGTCTGAGGAATCTTTGCACGAGCTTCTTGTCAAGAGCATTTTCAGTGATAGTGAGTCTATGGTTCAGTTCAAGAAAGGATTAGAGGAGGCCAGCAAATTCCTTCCTACAAACAATCAATTAGGAATTAACCCAGAGGACAGCAAACCGCCATCGGAAACAGAGAAAGGAACTCCCAGAATGCGCATCAATGAGGAGATCAACATGAGGCGCTCAACTGATGGATTCAAGGGATTAAAAAATCACGAGAGGGATGAGGATGCTTTTGAAGAAGGCAGGGCCAATAAGCAAACGGCCTTGTATACAGAGGAGAGTGAATTTTCCGATTTGTTCGATAAGGTGTTGCTATGCAACGAAAATGGTGAGGCTATGTGTTCTGGTGATAAATCTGTGGAGACACAGCTGAGCAAAGACATACGACCACAAAGGAACAAGCGCGGTTCCAATAGAGGTAGGGGTCGTGGCAAGAAGCAGGGAAGTAAGTATACTGTTGACTTGAGAACTCTTCTGATTCTCTGTGCACAAGCCATCTCTACTAGTGACTTCAGGACCGCTAATGAATTGTTGAAGCAGATTAGAGAGAACTCTTCTCCATCTGGGGATGCCTCTCAAAGACTGGCCCATTACTTTGCCAATGGGCTAGAGGCCCGATTGGTGGGCAACGAGCCTCGAATGCAACACTTCATTTCAAGTCATGTCGCCAGGAGGGCCTCAGTAGCCGATCTCTTGAAAGCTTACCACCTTCATATCTCGAGATGTCCGTTTCTTAAGTTATCCATTTGCTTTGCAAATTACATGATTTTGAGATTTGCAGAGAAAGCCACTACCTTACATATAATAGATTTTGGCTTTGCATTTGGTTTTCAATGGCCAATCCTCATACAGAAGCTCTCTTCTCGATCAGGAGGGCCCTGTAAATTGCGCATCACAGGGATAGAGCTTCCACAGGCTGGTTTCCGCCCGTCAGAAAGACTAGAGGAGACAGGTCGTCACTTGGAGAAGCTTTGTGAGCGTTTTAATGTCCCTTTTGAATTCAATTGCATAGCATCGAAGAATTGGGAATCCATCAAACTCGAGGATCTCAAGATTCAAAGCAATGAGACAGTTGCTGTGAATAGTTTAGATCGGTTTAGGAATCTCCTTGATGAGACAGTTGAGGACAACTGTCCACGGGATGCTGTATTGAATCTAATTCGGCAAATTCAACCGGATATTTTTGTTCATACTGTACGTAGCGGCTCCTACAATTCGCCCTTTTTTGCGACAAGATTCCGAGAAGCACTGTTTCATCTTTCTGCATTTTATGATATGTGTGATGCTATTTTAGATGGTGACAGCAAAGAGAGGTTTATTTTTGAGAGAGAGATGTATGGCCAGGAAATTATGAATGTCATAGCATGCGAAGGTTCGGAAAGGGTTGAGAGGCCAGAAACATACAAGCAGTGGCAGGTTCGTCATATGAGGGCTGGGTTTAAGGCGCTTCCTCTGGACCAAGAGCTCATGAAGTTGTTCAGGAGTAAGATGAAAGCATGTTACCACAAGGATTTTGCGCTTGATGAAGATGGCAACTGGATGCTGCAAGGTTGGAGAGGTCGGATTATTTTTTGCTCCTCCTGTTGGGTTACCACTTAGGATGGCTCCAAAAGGAATATTTTCTGTCATGATCCGTTCATTGCAGGGATTCTTCCCTGGTTGACAGGTCTAGGCATTTTATTGGAGTAGCTCAGACTCTACTGATTTTCCACTCTTTCTGTTTGTGCATGTATATATTTAATTGCAACCAATTTTGAATCTGCAATGTTGTCTTACTGTTTATCAAGATAGGAAGATAAAATTGATAGCTCCTATGCCGCACCACATTGTGAATTTTGCAGATAGTTTGTCGTGATTTGTCTATCCTGTATCTCACAAGTTCTGCAAGTAACAAGGCTGCTCGAAGCTGATAATGGATGTGGGTGCAGTATTATCATGTACGGTCTGTGCTGTTCACTTGATGGCTCTGTTGTTTACTAGTATCCTATCGTACCGCAAGCTGTTTAGGTTTTTGAGAACTTGAGTACCCAAGGTGGGGCTCATAAAGGATGATGTTTCCACATGTGATGCAGTCAAATTGTTCTCATGCCAAAGTTGTTTCTGTCTTCAAGCGAACTCAAGGGCAATTGAACTTCTGGATCCTTTCTGGCATTCTGGCATTGTTTTTGTATCTCTGTTTTGTATGTGTCAATTGCTGGTTTATATACAAGGGAGATCAAGTATATGATTAGACTAGTTATTGTAGATATAATGGAATTCCCATGCAATCCAGTCTGTCAATAAATTGTTTCATTTACACCGCTGTCTGATAGAAGGGGGGGAGGGGGATGAGGTTGATTTGATCTGCAAAAGTACTAGCTTTTCTGCATTTTAATTAAGCATAACCATGCATTGGGAGGTGACAGCTAATCCTAAAGTTTAATGAGCAAATATCTTAGTGGGTGTGCCCACATGTTGCCAGTTCCTTGCGATAGTAAGCTCCCACATTAATTAGCACTTAATGGTTTCTTTTCCTTCAAATTCCAAGACTCATTTTCCAATCTATTTCTCAATAAAATAAATGGAAATATTTATACAGTGAATCAATATCGCATAGTTTCAATTGCTACATAGTTTTGGAATCACAGCCATTGATGTAAAAGAATGAGATATTGATTGCCATGATTTTTCTTCTTATTAATGTTGTTAAATATCATAGAATGCTATTCAATTATATTAATTTGTTTTGGCTTGATGAAATTTTTTTCTTAATAATTGATATTATAAAATCAACATGTGTGAATAAATAGAAGTAGTCTCTTTTCCTCCAAAATTTAAGATTCATTTTCCAATCAATTTCTCATTAAAATAAACAAATCAATATCGTACAGTTTTAATAGCTACACAGTTTGGAATCATAGCCATGGATGTAGAAGAATGAGACACTCATTGCTATGTTTTTTTCCCTTCCTACTGATGTTGTTAAATATCACAGTGTGCTATTCAATTTTGTTAATTTATTTTGTTTTGTCTTGCTTGAATCGATGTAATAAAATCAACACATGTGAATAAACATAAATGGTTTCTTTTCCTCCAAAATCTAAGATTCATTTTCCAATCCATTTCTCAATAAAATAAACACAAATATTTATGCAGTGAATCAATATCGCATAGTTCCGATAGCTACACAGTTTTGGAATCGTGGCAATAGATTTAAGAGAATGAGACACTAACCACTATATTTTTTTCTTCCCACTAATGTTGTTAAACATCGGAGAATGCTATTCAATTACATTAATTTATTCTGTTTTGTCCTACTTGATGAAAAGTTGTTCTTAATAATCAATGTAATAAAATCAACATGTGTGAATAAACATAAATAGTTTCTTTTCCTCCAAAATCTAAGATTCATTTTCCAATATATTTCTCAATAAAATAAACATAAATATTTATGTAGTGGATCAATATCACATAGTTTCAATAGCTACACAGTTTTGGAATCATGGTATTAATGTATGAGAATGAGACACCGACTGTTATATTTTTTTCTTTCTATTAATGTTGTTAAATATCGTAGAATGCTATTCAATTACATTAATTTATTTTGTTTTGTCTTGCTTGATGAAAAGTTTTTCTTAATAATCTATGTAATAAAATTTAAATTTACAAAATATATGGTCATGATTTTCTAGGGATTTATGGTTCGGAGTGCAAAAATCTTGACAATGCTGATGGAATTGCATAGGATTTTCCCCATGCGGTGCCGTCGAAGTTAAGCTTAGGAGAAGCCTCTAGCTAGGCCTTTAACCAGTGATGCTAGGTCCCATTTTCGTGATGCAGATTTTGACCATATTAAAAGTAGAAACTGATATCCACATGCGCTTTTAAGGAAAAAAAAAAAAATCCCAAATTCATCTAATTTGAAAGATGGAAAAATAACATTAAAAATCCCAAATTATACTAATTGTGACATCAGGATTCATGACAACATGCTCAATCACAATTCCTTTCAAAACTGCTGTTGGACTACTGACAACGAAAGGTTGTAGTGAAAAAAACGGTTTACTGGAAAATAATTTGATGTGGCTAGGAAACAAAAATGACATCGTTTTGGTAGCTAAAGTTGATTTTGAGCAAAAATTAGTTTTTCATCTCTCTCCCCCCATTCATGGTGATGTTGAGGGATGAAAGCTTAGGAATTAAGGTCACTGAGACGCTAGACCAATCACAACAATTGAACACACTAGAGCTCGAATTCCAATTAGAGAGGGGCATCCATGGGTTGAAGGATGAGTTGTTAAGCTGAATGAGGATGGATTATTCGGGATCACTCACCTATACAAACATCAATGGAAAATACAAAGCACACAAGAAATTATCAATTTTCTAATATTCTTCTTTTTGTGAAGAAGGTAAAAATGAAAGAAATAATGCCTTGCTAAAAAACCTCATTTTTTCTTCAATAAAGTCATGTTGGATTCATATTAGTCTCGTTTGCTTTTCATTGTCTATGTGACCAGCCACGTAATATTTTTGACAATGATATCAGACGAGATCAAGACAAGCTATTGCTATTTGTTAAATATATTTTGAGTATGAGCCTAAACGGAACCGACTTGATAAATGATTGGATAAATGTGCGAGATTTAGCACAGGTTATGCACTGATTATTCTCTTGTCCAAGTTCGAACATTTGAGCAGGAAGTGGGCGTGGACGAAAGGAAGCAATGTGGGGCCAGGAGAAATTAGAAATAAGAAAAGAAAGCAAAATAAAATACATAGGTTGTTGGAACCAAAATGATTTGGAACCAATTGTAGAGTATGCGACCCTTTGCTTTAATATTAATTGTAGAGTGCGCAGCTTATAGAATATGCGGAATAATAAAAACTCAAAATAAACTCAGTAAGCTGATACAAGTACACTCTCAAACAAGCTAATACAAGCATACACTCAGCTATTCTATCTTTTTCCCTTCTCGATCACGGAGGGATAACTCGCTCACACAGAACTACTGAAGCTGCAGTGCCTCCTGAGGCTCACACCTTAATTTCTCTCTGAAGAGACTTTCTCTCTCTCTCAATCTCTTCTTCTCTCAATTCGTGTGGCCTTGCTGCACGTTTGCACTCCCAAGCTTATTTATAAGCATCTTCCACCGCCAGGACTTCACCGCCTGAACTCCACCGCCTGAACTTTTCTTATTGGTTAAGGAGTCAATAATTGTGGGCTACTTTTCCTTCACGTCCAAGTTGCCAGCCGCAAGTTCACCTTCCTTCGTGCTTCTTGAGGTCTCCAGCAGCAAGTATAATAATATTTTATTGTGTGCCCCTTCCTCTTGATGCTTGTAGTTTCTTGAAGAAATTTCTTCTTTGGCGGTTTACGTGCACTTCATGCATAATGGACTTTCATTATTATATTAGGTGTTGACTTCAACACTCCCCCTCAACACCTAATACTCTTCTCCTTATAGCATTTGATATTCATCTTCTTCAGTTGCCTCCGCAACTGTGACTTCCAACTAAGCTTTGCGAAGCTCGGATTTCATCAATGCCATTTCAGTTTGCATATCAGCCTCTTTTTCCTTCTCATGGAACTTTTTCTCTACAATCTTCCATTTGTTTTTGCCCCTGGGAATCTTTTTCTCTGGGCAACATTTCTTGAGCTTTTGCAATTCCTTGAGCTCTTATCGGAGCTTCTCGTGCTCGCTTTCTTTGAGCTTGAGCTCCTTGTCCTTTTGCTTCAGCATTTCATCCTTCTCTTTTAACATCTCCCGCATCTCTTGCAGTTCCTTCTTGCGACTGCTTGTTGAAGCTACTACTTGCTTCTTCGAGCTTGCCCATGGCTTGCTCTTCTTCGGGGATGTCTCAATGGCTATCACATCATCTGCCTTGATGATACCGGTGGCTACGAGCTCTTCTTGCTCCTCTGCTGCAACAATCGCTTGGAGACTCCATTCTTTTTTACTATGGTTCTTCTTCTTGGTAAAAGTTGTAGCATCTCCTTTTACCTGTTTAAACCAACAAACTCTGGCAAAATGACCTATTTTGCCACAAATGTAGCACCGCTTGCTATACCTTTTGTTGTCCTTATCACAGTCTCGGTGTGCTCCCCCTGGTTGAGTGCTTCTCGCTACTGGTCGCCTTTGCCATTCACTATGACTTTTCCACCGTTTGCCATTCCTAATGCAAGCATCATTTCTCCATTGGCTCTTGAAACCTCTTTTATTTCTAAAGGGGGTACGTGCATCATCCACGGTACATGCTAGCACCACATCTTCGTCATCATTGACGATATGTGCATGTTCCGTCATCTCTTCTTGACATTCGGATTTGTAATGTCCGAATTTATTGCACTTGAAACACCTGACTTTTGATTTGTCACGTGTTTTATATCTTCGAGTGAAATTCAGATTTCCACCTCTACCTCGCGTACCTCCACGACCTTGTCCACCTTGATAATCTCCTCGATTTGACTGAACAACCCGACTTTGCAATGCTTGCTCGGGATATGAACCGATGGACTTTTGATTCATTCTTTGCTCATGCGAGCATAATGAACCCATCAACCGCTCCAATGTCATGGTTGATATATCTTGTCCTTCTTTGATCGCCGCGACAACGTAGTCAAACCTTTCAGTCAAAGACCTCAAGATTTTTTCTACGACTCGTACATCTTGGAGCTCTTCACCATTAACCCTCAGTTGGTTAACGATGGTTTGTACACGATCAAAGTAAGCCGAGATAGATTCAGAGTCCTTCATGCGTAAAGACTCAAAATCTCCTCGAAGTGTTTGGAGCCGCACCCGCTTGACACGATCATCGCCTTTGTAGGATTTTTGCAATATATCCCACGCTTCTTTCGCCGTCTCCACGCTCGATATTTTCTCAAATATCGTCTCCTCCACGGCTTGAAAGATCGTAAATAATGCTTTCGATCTTTCTTCCGAGTTTCCACCAATAAATCTTTCTCCGTCTTTCTTAAAGCATCGAATGCTTCTAAGCATCGGCCACTTCGGTGTAGCCATTCTCCACAAGGTTCCACAAATCTTGGGACTTGAATAGAACCTTCATCGGGACGGACCAGTTGTTGTAATTCTTTCCGTTCAACTTCGGAAGTAGTAGTTGAACTGAATTGGTGGATGCCATTGCTAGCTTTGAATTCACGATCCTTGATCGACTCCTCTAGGTTCTCGGTCTCCGGCCACTGATTTTGATACTCCTGTTCCTGACCTCCTAGGCTTTGACACTCTGATCCTTGGCCTGCTCTGGATTCACGATCCCTAACCGCTAGCTCTGATACCAATTGTTGGAACCAAAATGATTTGGAACCAATTGTAGGGTATGCGACCCTTTGCTCTAATATTAATTGTAGAGTGCGCAGCTTATAGAATATGCGGAATAATAAAAACTCAAATAAACTCGTAAGTTGATACAAGCAAAAGCTAATACAAAGATACACTCGCCTATTCTATCTTCTTCCCTTCGACCACGGAAGGATAACTCGCTCACACTTGTAGCTGCGAGGCTGCCGAGTGCCTCCTGAGGCTCACACCTTAATTTCTCTCTAAAGAGACTTTCTCTCTCTCTCAATCTCTTCTTCTCTCAATTCGTGTGGCCTTGCTGCACGTTTGCACTCCCAAGCTTATTTATAAGCATCTTCCACCGCCAGGACTTCACCGCCTGAACTCCACCGCCTGAACTTTTCTTCTTGGTTAAGGAGTCAATAATTGTGGGCTACTTTTCCTTCACGTCCAAGTTGCCAGCCGCAAGTTCACCTTCCTTCCTGCTTCTTGAGGTCTCGAGCAGCAAGTATAATAATATTTTATTGTGTGCCCCTTCCTCTTGATGCTTGTAGTTTCTTGAAGAAATTTCTTCTTTGGCGGTTTACGTGCACTTCATGCATAATGGACTTTCATTATTATATTAGGTGTTGACTTCAACATAGGTTTTCTTTCGGCTAAGCCCTACGTCGTCCCTTTCCCACCATGTAGCAGCCGCGGGTTCCTTCGTGCAATGCAAAAGAGCCACGTGGTTTGGAGTTTTTAATAGCATGGGTATTAATCGGTACACAGTGGTCCTGATTTGAGAATATTTAGTGGTTTTTCTCCGGGAGTTTTCCGTGTCTTTGTTTCTACATTTTCGTCTCGCAGCGGCCGTCATTTACTAACATAACGCATCTTTTTACGACAGGGTCGAAAAAATGACGCATCTTTTCGACAGAAGAAAAGCATAACGCATCATCATTTGCAGCTCGTCAAAGCGGGACCCATGGTTGACCGATCGTTCCGCCGATCGAAGGTCAGGTACACCGTACGAGAAGCGGAAGACGCGCGGACGGAGACCATTCGGGCGCGCCTTATCGTCCGACTCAGTTCTTCCTACACCATTCATTTTACGGATATCCAGTCGAAGTCGAGTATTCCAGCTCGTCTACATCGTGGAGTATTCCGACCTTCACGCATTCATTAGTCAGCTGATTCACTCGTACAAGAATCGCATCGAAGGAACTTGTCATCAGATGGGTCTTTATTCAGCTTCCAAACCCACTTTCACATTTGTGGTATGCAGATCCAACCTCTGTTTTTTTTCCTTTTCTGTCTTGTAGATGAAAAATCGGGTTCCGTGCCTTTTCTTTTCATTTGCTTTGGAGGAGCATTTCGATGTTTACTTCCCGCGTGGTCCTTCGCCTTTGAAGTGCTCCGCTTTTCTCCCGGCAAGTGATCCGTCTGTTCTTGGATTCTTTGACTTCAAATAGAAGTCGTTTGAGCAAACGAAGAGAAAAAGAAGAAGATGATTGGAGAGCGAGTTCTTTTGTTGCAGGCGGAGAGCATTTCAAATTAGTCGGTCGATGTTCTGGGAGTCCAAATATACTGGTTGTTTTCATCAAAACATGATGTTAGGGTAGGGACTTTGATAGGGTGTAAGTGAGCAGAATATATGACTATGGATCCTTTGTTCTTTGATTCCTCTGCTCGTATCAATGGAGATGATCGTCCCATAGGTAGCCATGCCTTTTCACCTAGCCCAGATCGATACTCGGGTCTCGCAGATGGTTTCTTTTTGGATGACCCTTTCCTTGACCTTAAATCCTCAGATAGTGCTTTTCTTTCGAATGAAGTAGACCCTGCGAATGATCTCCCTTCGAAATCTGTAGACCTCGGTATTGGAGATTTAGTGTTTCCCTCAGCAAGCGGGATCTCCCCATCGGGGGACACTGACTCATCGGATCCTGTTCTAAAGTACATAAGTCAGATGCTTATGGAAGAGAACATGGAGGAGCAACCGTGGGAATTTGCTGATCAGGTTGCTCTGCAGAATGCTGAAAAGTCACTGTACGATGCCCTTGGTCAGCATTCAGAGGTGTCTGATCAGAGCCCCTCACAGCGTGTTTTAAGCCATAATATCGAGAGCCCAAATAGCAACCTTTCTGGAAGTAGCAGTGCTCGTGGAAGCCACAATGCTACAAGCGTTACTGTTAGCTCTAGCGACTCAGCTGATGCTAATATTCTTTACACAATCGAAGAACATGGCCATGCTGTGCAGGAAAATTCTTACCTGGACTTCCCATCGAACGTGGATTCCAGTTCACAGTTGTTGTCCAATTCTTCAAGCAGCATCACAAATTATGATGATGGGTCTGAGGAATCTTTGCACGATCTTCTTGTCAAGAGCATTTTCAGTGATAGTGAGTCTAGGGTTCAGTTCAAGAAAGGATTAGAGGAGGCCAGCAAATTCCTTCCTACAAACAATCAATTAGGAATTAACCCAGAGGACAGCAAACCGCCATCGGAAACAGAGAAAGGAACCCCAAGAATGCGCATCAATGAGGAGATCAACATGAGGCGCTCAACTGATGGATTCAAGGGATTAAAAAATCACGAGAGGGACGAGGACGCTTTTGATGAAGGCAGGGCCAATAAGCAAACAGCCTTGTATACAGAGGAGAGTGAATTTTCCGATTTGTTCGATAAGGTGTTGCTATGCAACGAAAATGATGAGGCTATGTGTTCTGGCGATAAATCTGTGGAGACACAGCTGAGCAAAGACAGACGACCACAAAGGAACAAGCGCGGTTCCAATAGAGGTAGGGGTCGTGGCAAGAAGCAGGGAAGTGAGTATACTGTTGACTTGAGAACTCTTCTGATTCTCTGTGCACAAGCCATCTCTACTAGTGACTTCAGGACCGCTAATGAATTGTTGAAGCAGATTAGAGAGAACTCTTCTCCATCTGGGGATGCCTCTCAAAGACTGACCCATTACTTTGCCAATGGGCTAGAGGCCCGATTGGTGGGCAACGAGCCTCGAACGCAACACTTCATTTCAAGTCTTGTCGCCAGGAGGACCTCTGTAGCCAATGTCTTGAAAGCTTACCACCTTCTCATCTCGACATGTCCGTTTCTTAAGTTATCCATTTGCTTTGCAAATTACATGATTTTGAGATTTGCAGAGAAAGCCACTACCTTACATATAATAGATTTTGGCTTTGCATTTGGTTTTCAATGGCCAATCCTCGTACAGAAGCTCTCTTCTCGATCAGGAGGGCCCTGTAAATTGCGCATCACAGGGATAGAGCTTCCACAGGCTGGTTTCCGCCCGTCAGAAAAACTAGAGGAGACAGGTCGTCACTTGGAGAAGCTTTGTCAGCGTTTTAATGTCCCTTTTGAATTCAATTGCATAGCATCGAAGAATTGGGAATCCATCAAACTCGAGGATCTCAAGATTCAAAGCAATGAGACAGTTGCTGTGAATAGTACAGATCGGTTTAGGAATCTCCTTGATGAGACAGTTGGGGACAACTGTCCACGGGATGCTGTATTGAATCTAATTCGGCAAATTAAACCGGATATTTTTGTTCATACTGTACGTAGCGGCTCCTACAATTCGCCCTTTTTTGCAACAAGATTCCGAGAAGCACTATTTAATCTTTCTGCATTTTATGATATGTGTGATGCTAGTTTAGATGGTGACAGCAAAGAGAGGTTTTTTTTTGAGAGAGAGATGTATGGCCGGGAAATTATGAATGTCGTAGCATGCGAAGGTTCGGAAAGGGTTGAGAGGCCAGAAACATACAAGCAGTGGCAGGTTCGTCATATGAGGGCTGGGTTTAAGGCGCTTCCTCTGGACCAAGAGCTCATGAAGTTGTTCAGGAGTAAGATGAAAGCATGTTACCACAAGGATTTTGCGCTTGATGAAGATGGCAACTGGATGCTGCAAGGTTGGAGAGGTCGGATTATTTTTTGCTCCTCCTGTTGGGTGCCCACTTAGGATGGCTCCAAAAAGGAATATTTTCTGTCATGATCCGTTCATTGCAGGGATTCTTCCCTGGTTGACAGGTCTAGGCATTTTATTGGAGTAGCTCAGACTCTACTGATTTCCCACTCTCTGTTTGTGCATGTATATATTTAATTGCAAATAATTTTGAATCTGCAATGTTGTCTTACTGTTTCAAGATAGGAAGATATAATAGACAGATTATACGCCGCACCGCATTGCGAATTTTGCAGATAGTTTGTCGTGATTTGTCTATCCTGTATCTCACAAGTTCTGCAAGTAACAAGGCTGCTCGAAGCTGATAATGGATGTGGGTGCAGTATTATCATGTACGGTCTGTGCTGTTCGCTCGATGGCTCTATTGTTTACTAGTATCCTTTGGTACTGAAAGCTGTTTTGACTCTTTGAAAAATTGATTATCCAAGGTGGGGCTGATGGAGGATGATGTTTCCACATGTGATGCAGTCAAATTATGCTCATGCCAAAGTTGTTTCTGTCTTCGCAAGGGCAATTGAACTTCTGGATCCTTTCTGGCATTCTGGCATTGTATTTGTATCTCCGTTTGTATGGGTCAATTGCTGGTTTATATACAAGGGAGATCAAGTATTTGATTAAACTAGTTAGTGTAGATATAATGGAAATATCATGCAATTCAGTTTGTCAATAAATTGTTTCATTTATACCAACGATTGATAGATTTTTTTTTCCCACCGGGGGGGAGGGGTTTGAGATTGATCCAAAATCTAAGATTCATTTTCCAATCAATTTCTCAACAAAATAAACAGAAATATTAATGTAATGAATCGACATCGCATAGTTTCAATAACTACACAATTTTGGAATCATGGCTTTCGATGTAAAAGAATGAGACACCGATTGCCATGTCTTTTCTTTCCACTAATGTTGTTGAATATTGTAAAATACTATTCAATTATATTAATTTATTTTGTTTTGTCTCGCTTGATGAAATTTTTTTCTTAATAATTGTTGTAATAAAATCAACATGTGTGTAATTTAAATTTACTAAATAAATGGTCATGATTTTCTGGGTTTATGGTGTGGATGAGTAAAAATTTTGACAACGCCGATAGAATTGCAGGGTTCTGCTGATGAGGTGCCGTCGAAGTTACGCTTAGGAGAAGTCTGACAAAGTATACTCCAGGTGTCAAAACTTGGCATGGTGGATATTAGGGTACGTTGGGTAGCTTTTCTTCCCGGGAACAATTCTTTTTTTCAAAAATAATTCTTTTCATTTCTACTCCCTAGAATATTTCATAAGTAAAATAACGCATTTGGTAACTGTACAAAATTTCTATTATCGGAATAGAAAAAGAATAGGAATGCGTTTGAGTACATAATTCACAAAGTTTTTGTGACATAGAATTTCTTTTAATTTTTTAATAACTTTTTTGAGATTTTTTTTTCTCTTTTTCCTCCATTCTTCTTCCTCCTTTGGGGGGTGGCGGGTAGTGGCAAGCTGGTAGCCTGACGGGCGGATGGCGGCGGGTAGCGGCGTCGGGTGGCGGTAGGGGGCAGCAGGGGGCAAGGGGCAGGGGTTAGCAATGAAGAAGAAGAAAAGAAACATAAAGAAAAGAAGGAAATTGACTTATTTTTAGAAATTGTTCCCAAAAACAAGAAATTATATTTTTCTACTTTTTGCTTTTTATTTCAAATCGTTCGTTTCGCAGCGGCACTTTTCATTCGAGGAATAGAAAAATTAACTAACGTTACCAAACGGATTTATGTTCTTTTTCTATTCTTGAGAGTAAAAAAGGAGAAAAAAACAGAGGAAGAGAAATGTTACCATGCGAAGCCTTAACTAACGTTACTAAACGGATTTATATGCGGAACAAAAGAACAAAAAAAAGGAAAAAAAAGAAATAGGAACGTTCATTTCTTCTCTGATTTCGACACTTAAGTGTACATTTTAGAAGTTTTGACACTTGAGATTTCTAGCACTCGAAGAAACCTCTTGCTAAGCTTTTAACTAGTGATGCTAGGTCTCTGGTTTTGTGATATAGGTTTTGACCATGTTAAAAGTAGAAATTGATATCTACATCCGCTTTTAAAGAAAAAAAAACCTAAATTCATCTAATTAAGAAAGTTGGAAATATAATTTGAGAAATCCCAAATTATGCTAATTATGACATCAGTAATCATGACAATATGCTTAATCACAATTTCTTTCAAAACTTTTGTTAAGAGTATCCACGACAGAAGGTCGTAGTGAGAAACAACGTTTTGTTGGGAAATAATTTAATGTGGCCTAGAAACAAAAATGACAGTGGTGATGTTGAGAGATGAAAGTTTAGGAATTGAGGTCACTTGAGACGCCAAGCCAATTACAACAATTAGACGCACTCAAGCTCGAATTCCACTTGGATAGGAGCCTGAATTGAGGTCACTTGAGACGCCAAACCAATTACAACAATTCGACGCACTCAAGCTCGAATTCCACTTGGATAGGAGCCTCTATGGGTCGAAGAATGAATCCTTAAGCTGATCGAGGATGGATTATTTGAGTTCACTCACTCATACAGACATCAATGGAAAATACAAAAAACACAAGAAACCATCAATTTTTGAATATTCTTCTTTTTGTGAAAAGGGTAAAAAAATAAAGGAAATTCCTTGCTAAAAGTTGACGTCATTTTTTCTTTACTAAAGTCGTGTTAGAGCCATATTAATGGAGTGTGTTGCCAAAACTTAGCACGGAGGAACACTTAAATGCTAAAAGTTAGGAAAGTGACATTTAAGTGCCAAAATCAGAGCAAAATGGATCACTTAAGTGCCAATGGCAAGAAAATCGGGCCAAAAATGCTGATGTGGCGATTTTCCGGCGAAGTAAGTGCAAAATGGCTTCGTTTTGCACACTGACGTGGCTAGACAAATGCAAAATGACGTCGTTTTGTTGCTAACGTGGTAAAAAATTAATAAAATTAAATTAAAAATACAAATATCTTTTTTTTTTTAAAAAAGCCAAGAGAGGTGGCTGAGGGCTGAGCCCTTGCTGCCGTTGTCGGGAAGGACCGGTGACGATGGGAGGAGGGTTGGCGGGGTCACCGAGCCCTGAGCAGGGGCCGGTGACCGGCGGCGAGGGCTCGCGAGCCCTTGCCCGGATCTAGGCGAGGTCGTGGCCCTCCCCCGTAACCGACGAGGGTTGGCGGGCCTCGCCCGATCCGGCCAAGGGCCGCCGCTCGGCGAGGCGAGGGCAAGGGCTTGCGGGCCCTCGCCGCCGGTTGGCCGGGGTCGCCGCCGGCCCCCGGCCATGGCTCGGTGACCCCGGCGACCCTCCCCCACCATTGCCGGCCCCTTCGGGCGGCGGCGGCGAGGGCTTAGCCCTCGCCCGCTGCCTTCTTCCCTTTTTCCCCTTCCCCCCCCCTTTTTTTAATTTATTCATTTAATTTTTTTATAATTTAATTAAATTAATTTTTATATTAAAATTCAAATCCACACCAAAACGTCGTCGTTTTGCGGTTCTTTGTTGAGTCGGCTCTCGACGAGCCACTTAAGCGAGAAAAATAATAAAAAATTGACACGTAAAATTTCAGATGAGATTCGTCGGAAGTGGCACTTAAGTGCCATTTTCCTAACTTTTGGCACTTAAGTATCCATTCGTGCCAAATTTTGACACTTGGGGTGTATTTCTTCCCATATTAATCTCATTTGCTTTTCGCTGTTTATGTAGCCAGCCACGTAAAATTTTTTATGTTAGTATTAGACGAGATCAAGGCTATTGGTATTTGTTGAAATATATTTCAAATTTGAGATTTTTAGGGAACCGACTTCATTGGATAAATGTCCAAGATTCAGCTAAAATTATGCACTGGGTGCTTCTCTTGTCCAAGTTTGAACATTTGACCAGGAAGTGGGCGTGGACAAAACGAAGCAACGCGGGGCCGGGAGAAATTAGAAATTAAAGGAAAAGAAAACAAAGTAAAATATATGGGCTTTCTTTTGGCTAAGCACTAAGCCCCAGTGCCCTACGTCGCCCCTCTCTCACCATGTGGCCGCCACGGATATTTCGTGCGATGAAAAGAGTCACACAGTGAGGTAGGGATGTACAAAACGGATCGTTCGAATTGGGAATTACCTTCCCAGGACCGAATCGATCGATTGGGTCCGGTTCCCGAGAGTGTTGGTTTAGTTCCCTATTCGACAGTCTAATTCTTGGTACAATGGATTTAGTTTATTGTTTTTAAGGAAAGAGAAGCTCGTAATTGAAAAATAAGATATTCATATGGAAGCAAAAGATTTGTCTTGAGCTCTAAATTTATTTTGTGGGTCATGAAAAAAATAGTGATATGTTCTATAGATCGGTCTTAGGACGATTCTCAATTTTAGGAATCGGTCCTCCTAGATCGGTTCTTGATTTCACTCCACCTTGGAACCAGATCGGAGTGGAATTGAGAACCCGATCAATGATTGATCACCCCTACGGTGAAGGGTCTTCCTTAGGAGACGAATTGAACACACCCAAACAAGACATGCTTAGAAAAGGAAAAGAAGCCAAAATGCTCGAGAAGAGATCCAAATATATGATATTTATTTGTGAATGCTTTCAGTTTGGATATAATTTAGATGGGGGGAAGCACTTAAACTTGCGAACGATTGTAAATTTTGATTCTCCAATTATGGTAGATTATTTGCTGCTAATTCTGCTCGTGATATTGACACTTGATACCGAACTGTATAATTCCTTTATTGTTCGTCGTTTATTTTCTCGAATAATTTTGAAGTGACATAAATTCCTTTATTATTCGGTACACAATGGTCCTGATTTGAGAATGTTTGATGGTTTTTTTTCCGGGAGTCTTCTGTCTCTTTGTTTCTACATTTTTGTTCCACAGCGGCCGTCATGTACTGGCTGGCAAACGTAACGCATCTTTTCACGACTAAAAAAATAAAAATAAAAATAAAAATAAATAACGCATCTTTTCGAACCAAAAAAGAAAAACATAACGCATCACCATCAGCAGGGTTGACCGATCGTTCCGCCAATCGAAGGTCAGGCACCGAAGCGGAAGACGCGCGGGTGGAGACCATCCGAGCCCGCCTTACTGTCCGACCCAGTTCTTCCTGCACCATTCTCTTTACGGGTATCAAGTCGAAGTCCAGTATTCCAGCTCGTCTGCTTCGCGGAGTATTCCGACCTTAATGGAATCATTAGTCAGCTGATTCCCTCGTACAAAAGTCGCATCGAAGGAACTTGTCATCAGATGGGTCTTTATTCAGCTTCCAAACCCACTTTCCCATTTGCGGTATGCAGATCCAACCTCTGTTTTTCCTTTTCTATCTTGTAGATGAAAAGTCGGGTTCCGTGCCTTTTCTTTTCATTTGCTTTGGAGGAGCATTTCGATGTTTACTTCCCTGCGTGGTCCTTTGCCTTTGAAGTGCTCCGCTTTTCTCCCTGCATGTGAGTCTGTTCTTGGATTCTTCGACTTTAAATTGAAGTTTGTTTGAGCAAACGAAGAGAAAAAAAGAACAAGATTGGAGAATGAGTTCTTTTATTGCAGGCTGAGATCATTTTAATTTAGTTGGTCGATGTTCAGGAGTCCAAATATACTGGTGGTTTGCATCAAAACATGACGTTAGGGTAGGGACTTTGATAGGCTATGAGTAAGGAAAATATATGACCATGGATCCTTCGTTCTTGGATTCCTCTGCTAGTATCAATGGAGATGATCGTCCCATGGATAACCGTGCCTTTTCAACTAGTCCAGATCAATACCCGAGTCTCACAGATGGTTTCTTTTTGGATGACCCTTTCCTAGACCTTAATTCCTCAGATGGTTCTTTTCTTTCTAATAAAGTGGACCTTGCAAATGATCTCCCTTCAAAACCTATATACCTCGGTATTGGAGATTTAATGTTTCCCTCGACAAGCGGGATCTCAGATGGAGGCCCATTTGGTCCATCTATTAGCTCGAGTAGTGCCCTGGGTTTAGGGGGAGATTCGCTGTCCCCATCGGGGGACACTGACTCATCGGATCCTGTTCTAAAGTACATAAGTCAGATGCTTTTGGAAGAGAACATGGAGGAGCAACGGTGGGAATTTTCTGATCAGGTTGCTCTGCAGAATGCTGAAAAGTCATTGTACGATGCCCTTGGTCAGCATTCAGAGGTGTATGATCAGAGGCCCTCACAGCGTGTTTTAGGCGATAATATCGAGAGCCCAAATAGCAACCTTTCTGGAAGTAGCAGTGCTCGTGGAAGCCACAATGCTACAAGCGTTACTGTTAGCTCTAGCGACTCAGCTGATGCTGATATTCTTTACACAATCGAAGAACATGGCCATGCTGTGCAGGAAAATTCTTACCTGGACTTCCCATCGAACGTGGATTCCAGTTCACAGTTGTTGTCCAATTCTTCAAGCAGCATCACAAATTATGATGATGGGTCTGAGGAATCTTTGCACGATCTTCTTGTCAAGAGCATTTTCAGTGATAGTGAGTCTAGGGTTCAGTTCAAGAAAGGATTAGAGGAGGCCAGCAAATTCCTTCCTACCAACAATCAATTAGGAATTAACCCAGAGGACAGCAAACCGCCATCGGAAACAGAGAAAGGAACCCCAAGAATGCGCATCAATGAGGAGATCAACATGAGGCGCTCAACTGATGGATTCAAGGGATTAAAAAATCACGAGAGGGACGAGGACGCTTTTGATGAAGGCAGGGCCAATAAGCAAACAGCCTTGTATACAGAGGAGAGTGAATTTTCCGATTTGTTCGATAAGGTGTTGCTATGCAACGAAAATGATGAGGCTATGTGTTCTGGCGATAAATCTGTGGAGACACAGCTGAGCAAAGACAGACGACCACAAAGGAACAAGCGCGGTTCCAATAGAGGTAGGGGTCGTGGCAAGAAGCAGGGAAGTGAGAATACTGTTGACTTGAGAACTCTTCTGATTCTCTGTGCACAAGCCATCTCTACTAGTGACTTCAGGACCGCTAATGAATTGTTGAAGCAGATTAGAGAGAACTCTTCTCCATCTGGGGACGCCTCTCAAAGACTGGCCCATTACTTTGCCAATGGGCTAGAGGCCCGATTGGTGGGCAACGAGCCTCGAACGCAACACTTCATTTCAAGTCTTTTCGCCAGGAGGACCTCAGTAGCCAATGTCTTGAAAGCTTACCACCTTCTCATCTCGACATGTCCGTTTCTTAAGTTATCCATTTGCTTTGCAAATTACATGATTTTGAGATTTGCAGAGAAAGCCACTACCTTACATATAATAGATTTTGGCTTTGCATTTGGTTTTCAATGGCCAATCCTCGTACAGAAGCTCTCTTCTCGATCAGAAGGGCCCTGTAAATTGCGCATCACAGGGATAGAGCTTCCACAGGCTGGTTTCCGCCCGTCAGAAAAACTAGAGGAGACAGGTCGTCACTTGGAGAAGCTTTGTCAGCGTTTTAATGTCCCTTTTGAATTCAATTGCATAGCATCGAAGAATTGGGAATCCATCAAACTCGAGGATCTCAAGATTCAAAGCAATGAGACAGTTGCTGTGAATAGTTTAGATCGGTTTAGGAATCTCCTTGATGAGACAGTTGGGGACAACTGTCCACGGGATGCTGTATTGAATCTAATTCGGCAAATTAAACCGGATATTTTTGTTCATACTGTACGTAGCGGCTCCTACAATTCGCCCTTTTTTGCAACAAGATTCCGAGAAGCACTATTTCATCTTTCTGCATTTTATGATATGTGTGATGCTAGTTTAGATGGTGACAGCAAAGAGAGGTTTTTTTGAGAGAGATGTATGGCCGGGAAATTATGAATGTCGTAGCATGCGAAGGTTCGGAAAGGGTTGAGAGGCCAGAAACATACAAGCAGTGGCAGGTTCGTCATATGAGGGCTGGGTTTAAGGCGCTTCCTCTGGACCAAGAGCTCATGAAGTTGTTCAGGAGTAAGATGAAAGCATGTTACCACAAGGATTTTGCGCTTGATGAAGATGGCAACTGGATGCTGCAAGGTTGGAGAGGTCGGATTATTTTTTGCTCCTCCTGTTGGGTGCCCACTTAGAATGGCTCCAAAAAGGAATATTTTCTGTCATGATCCGTTCATTGCAGGGATTCTTCCCTGGTTGACAGGTCTAGGCATTTTATTAGAGTAGCTCAGACTCTACTGATTTCCCACTGTTTCTGTTTGTGCATGTATATTTTTAATTGCAAACAATTTTGAATCTGCAACGTTGTCTTACTGTTTATCAAGATAGGAAGATAAAATTGACAGCTTCTATGCCGCACCACATTGCGAATTTTGCAGATAGTTTGTCGTGATTTGTCATCCTGTATCTCACAAGTTCTGCAAGTAACAAGGCTCCTCGAAGCTGATAATGGATGTGGGTGCAGTATTATCATGTACGGTCTGTGCTGTTCGCTTGATGGCTCTGTTGTTTACTAGTATCCTATCGTACCGCAAGCTGTTTAGGTTTTTGAGAACTTGAGTACCCAAGGTGGGGCTCATAAAGGATGATGTTTCCACATGTGATGCAGTCAAATTGTTCTCATGCCAAAGTTGTTTCTGTCTTCAAGCGAACTCAAGGGGAATTGAACTTCTGGCATTGTTTTTGTATCTCTGTTTTGTATGGGTCAATTGCTGGTTTATACAAGGGAGATCAAGTATGTGATTAAACTAGTTATTGTAGATATAATGGAATTCCCATGCAATCCAGTCTGTCAATAAATTGTTTCATTTACACCGCTGTCTGATAGAGGGGGGGAGGGGGATGAGGTTGATTTGATCTGCAAAAGTACTAGCTTTTCTGCATTTTAATTAAGCATAACCATGCATTGGGAGGTGACAGCTAATCCTAAAGTTTAATGAACAAATATCTCAGTGGGTGTGCCCACATGTTGCTAGTTCCTTGCGATAGTGAGCTCCCACATTAATAAGCACTTAATGGTTTCTTTTCCTTCAAAATCCAAGACTCATTTTCCAATCTATTTCTCAATAAAATAAACAGAAATATTTATGCAATGAATCGATATCACATAGTTTCAATTGCTACGTAGTTTTGGAATCACAGCCATTGATGTAAAAGAATGAGATACTGATTGCCATGATTTTTCTTCTTATTAAATATCATAGAATGCTATTCAATTATATTAATTTGTTTTGGCTTGATGAAAATTTTTCTTAATAATTGATATTATAAAATCAACATGTGTGAATAAATAGAAGTAGTTTCTTTTCCTCCAAAATCTAAGATTCATATTCCAATCTATTTCTCATTAAAATAAATAGAAATATTTATGTAGTGAATCAATATCGCACAGTTTGGAATCATGGCCATGGATGTAGAAGAATGAGACACTCACTGCTATGTTTTTTTCCCTTCCTACTAATGTTGTTAAATATTGCAAAGTGCTATTCAATTTTGTTAATTTATTCTGTTTTGTCTTGCTTGAATCGATGTAATAAAATCAACACATGTGAATAAACACACATAGTTTCTTTTCCTCCAAAATCTAAGATTCATTTTCCAATCCATTTCTCAATAAAATTAACACAAATATTTATGCAGTGAATCAATATTGCATAGTTCCGATAGCTACATAGTTTTGGAATCGTAGCCATAGATTTAAGAGAATGAGACACTAACCACTATATTTTTTTCTTCCTACTAATGTTGTTAAACATCATAGAATGCTATTCAATTACATTAATTTATTCTGTTTTGTCCTACTTGATGAAAAGTTGTTCTTAATAATCAATGTAATAAAATCAACATGTGTGAATAAACATAAATAGTTTCTTTTCCTCCAAAATCTAAGATTCATTTTCCAATATATTTCTCAATAAAAAACAAACATAAATATTTATGCAGTTGATCAATATTGCATAGTTTCAATAGTACACAGTTTTGGAATCATGGTATTGATGTATGAGAATGAGACACCGACTGTTATATTTTTTTCTTTCTATTAATGTTGTCAAATATCGTAGAATGCTATTCAATTACATTAATTAATTTTTTTGTCTTGCTTGATGAAAAGTTTTTCTTAATAATCTATGTAATAAAATTTAAATTTACTAAATATATGGTCATGATTTTCTAGGGATTTATGGTGCGGAGTGCAAAAAACTTGACAATGCTGATGGAATTGCATAATTTTTTCCCCATGCGGTGCCGTCGAAGTTAAGCTTAGGAGAAGCCTCTAGCTAGGCCTTTAACCAGTGATGCTAGGTCCCATTTTCGTGATGCAGATTTTGACCATATTAAAAGTAGAAACTGATATCCACATGCGCTTTTAAGGACAAAAAAATCCCAAATTCATCTAATTTGAAAGATGGAAAAATAACATTAAAAATCTCAAATTATACTAATTATGACAACATGCTCAATTACAATTCCTTTCAAAACTGCTATTGGAGTACTGACAACGAAAGGTTGTAGTGAAAAACAACGGTTTACTAGAAAATAACTTGATGTGGCTAGGAAACAAAAATGACACCGTTTTGGTTGCTAAAGTTGATTTTGAGCAAAAATTAGTTGTTCATCTCTCTCCCCCCATTCATGGTGATGTTGAGGGATGAAAGCTTAGGAATTAAGGTCACTGAGACGCTAGACCAATCACAACAATTGGACACACTAGAGCTCGAATTCCAATTAGAGAGGAGCATCCATGGGTCAAAGGATGAGTTGTTAAGCTGAATGAGGATGGATTATTCGGGATCACTCACCTATACAAACATCAATGGAAAAGACAAAGCACACAAGAAATTATCAATTTTCTAATATTCTTCTTTTTGTGAAAAAGGTAAAAATGAAAGAAATAAAGCCTTGCTAAAAAACCTCATTTTTTCTTCACTAAAGTCATGCTGGATTCATATTAGTCTCGTTTGCTTTTCATTGTCTATGTGACCAGCCACGTAACATTTTTGACAATGGTATCAGACGAGATCAAGGCAGGCTATTGATATTTGTTAAAATATATTTTGAGTATGAGCCTAGATGGAACCGACCTGATACATGATTGGATAAATGCGCGAGATTTAGCACAGGTTATGCACTGATTATTCTCTTGTCCAAGTTCGAACATTTGAGCAGGAAGTGGGCGTGGACGAAAGGAAGCAACGTGGGGCCAGGAGAAATTAGAAATAAGAAAAGAAAGCAAAGTAAAATACATAGGTTTTCTTTCGGCTAAGCCCTACGTCGTCCCTTTCCCACCATGTAGCCGCCGCGGGTTCCTTCGTGCAATGCAAAAGAGCCACGTGGTTTGGAGTTTTTAATAGCATGGGTATTAATCGGTACACAGTGGTCCTGATTTGAGAATATTTAGTGGTTTTTTTCCGGGAGTTTTCTGTGTCTTTGTTTGTACATTTTCGTCTCGCAGCGGCCGTCATTTACTGGCGGGTAAACATAACGCATCTTTTCTCTTAGCGCTCGGAGGACGACACGTGTCCTCATGTCAGGCACCATTTTGAAAAAATTTCGGACTGATTGACTGAGGGTTTCTTCTTTCTTCCGAGTCTCTTTCTTCGCACCTCGCGCGGGAGGACCTGGTCCGTCTCTCTCCCCTCCGCCTCCGCTGGTTGCTTCCATTGCCCCCACGCCGACGCCGACGCCAACGCCGACGCCGACGACGACGACGCTCCTCCGCCTCCCTCTCGTGACGTCCGCTCTGCTCTCTCTCTCCCCCTCCGCGAAGTTGTGCCTCTCTTCCAGCGAAACGACGAGCTTGACGGCACTAGCGACGGCGACGAAGCAGAAGATGGAGACGAAGAAGTAGAAGTGTGCGCGCTCGGGGTTTTGGATATGGCTCATCGCGTCGGTCGCGTTCCGTCTCGCCTTCGTCTACCTCCCCAGGAACCTCCGCCTGTCCACCCGCCCCGACGTTGCCAGCCCTCTCACCAGCATTCGCCGCCGTAACGCCGCCTCTCTTCGCTCCGTCGATCGATTCCCGATCCCCGATCCCTTGCCCCCTCCTCCCTTGAAATCTTGGAGGTTCATTTTCTGATACGATTTCTGGTTTTTCTTGTTTGTGCCGCCTGCAGTTGGCAAAGGCTACTGGTTGAAGCAGTAGGCGATGTCTCCCTATGCAGGTTCGGCTCCGTTCGATCTCTGGTGTGTCGCTGTTTGATGCTTTGATCCCTTCCACAGGTTCCATGTATCACGGTTCTCCTTTGCTATTGCTCGTTCTCGGACCTCTCGCTGTCAAAAGGTAACTACCGGAGTATAATCGCCGATGCATTTTGTGTTAAAGATAGTGAATTGAAGTTCGTGACTGTGGCAATGCATAAGGAAACAGAAGCTGGCAAAGAAGTTCGTGCTGGCAAAGAAGTTCGTGACTGCTGATAGAAGTTCAGCTGCTGATGCTGTGCTCGTGGCTAGAAGGAAGAAGTGTTGAAGATAGCGAATTCAAGACCGACATGAAGAGAGAGTCTGTTTTGTTCATCACACGTGTTTGTAGAGCTTGAACAATTCAAAAGTAAATACACGTGTCTATTACTTTAGGGCGGTTATTCTGTTAGATATAAAACCGAAGTTGTTAAGTCGGTAGAGAGTTAGTTCGTCTTTTGATCGTCTTCTTCCTCAAAAGCCTCTGGCGAGGTACTCTGTTTTTCAATATAGAAAGAAAGAAAACAGAGGAGAGAATATAGAGAGAGAAAGAGAGACAAAGAGAGTAATTGCAGTAGAGAACTAAAAGCTCTCGGTTGAATGTATAGCCTTAGTTCTTTGATTCAAGAAATACAGAAATCTTTCGTTTACATCTTGTGCTATTTGTTCTTCGTTTCTTCACATGGTATCAGAGCAGTCCTGAGAGCTCTAGTTTTCTCTACTATATTGCTCGAAGTCTTATAGAGTCTGTGTAATCCAGACGATAGTAAGAAGATCAAGAACAGAATCTGGTTTCTGTTTGATAGTAGTCGAGAAAGCATATCTTCAAAAGTTCCTGGAAATACATAATGGCAGCAAGGATACAGAAATATCCATTTCCGATCCATGTCAATGTAGCCAACTTTGTTACAATAAGATTGGCTGAAGATAATTTCCTACTTTGGCAAGCACAGTTTCACAGGTTCTTGCGAAGTCAGGATCTGTTTGGATTCATCAATGGTGAAACACCACCACCAGCTCAAATGATGCAGGTCGAGATTGAAGGTAATGCAACAGAAGTGGTGAATCCTGATCATACAAACTGGATGAAGACTGATCAGTTAATCTCATCTTGGATAAGTGGAGTAGTGTCTGAGAACATTTTAAGCTTGATCATCGGGCTAGAGACATCATATGAGGTATGGCAGACTCTCCTTAATTGTTTCACACAAAAGTACGTAGCAAAAGAATTCGAGTTAAGGGAAAACGCAAGCATGTCGAAAAGAGATAGAACATTGAATGTTTATCTTCGAGAGTTTAAGTCCATTTGTGATCAACTTAATGCCATTGGTAAACCTGTTGATGAGATAACCAAGATGTTTGGTGTTCTCGAGGGATTAGGTTTAGAATATGAAAGTTTCAGAACAACAATGTATTGCCTAAAACCTCAACCAGATTATGATGAGGTCATCTCTCAACTCGAGAGATTTGAAACTAGGCTACAGACATATTCAGTGAACCAATATAACCCTAATCTAGCCTACTATGGCCAAAGAAAGTCTGCTGGAATTGTGCAAAACTCTAACTTCAGAAATCAAAGAGGAAATGGTCGAGGAGGATGTAGCTATGGAAGAGGACGTACAATGAATACTATAGATCGTGGCAATGACTATGTTGAGACAGGAAGAAATCAACACTACAGAATGAATAACCTGAATATGAATCAAGAAGATCAGGGTAACAAATTGCCATATAATTGGTCTAACTATGGACAGGGGTTCAGACCATATGCAAATCCTTCTCAAAAGTATCAAGCCACTAAGTTATATCCACCACAAAGTGCAGTATCTGATCAGAATATGCAGAATACAAAAATAACAAATAATGGTTCATTAGAATGCCAAATTTGTAGAAGACCAAGACATACTGCTCTTCGATGTTGGTATCGCTTTGATAACTCATATCAAGCAGATGAGATACCAACTGCACTAGCAGCAATGCACATTGAAGACTCTCATGGCACTGAATGGTATCTAGACACAGGAGCCTCGGCTCATATCTTGCGAGATCTGGTATGCTTCAATATTGTTCTTTATATAATGGAACTGATACTGTTATGATAGGAGATGGTTCTTGCTTATCAATCTCCTGTGTTGGTGATGGCTTATTGCATACAAAAACTAGCTCTTTACCACTAAATGATGTATTGATAATCCCTGAAATAAAGAAAAATCTACTGTCTGTTTCGAAGTTAACAAATGATTATCCCTGTTCTTTTATTTTTGACAAACATGGGGTATATCCGAAGGACAACTGCAACAACACAATAGTGAGGCTAGGAAGAAAAGTCAAGGGACTGTATCAAGTTGACCCTAAAGTCACATAAGTTTTCTTCACTCAAATTCAAAAAGAAGTAGGAGAAGACTTGTGGCATCAGAGGCTGGCACATACCAATTTAAAAACAGTGAAGTATCTGCAGAGTCAGCACCTAATTCAATGTAATTCAAGAACTCAAAGCATATGTAGTAGTTGCCAGATTGCTAAGAGTTCAGCTCTACCCTTTCCTCTGTCAAACTATACATCTAATACTCCCCTAGAAAAGATAGATTGTGATGTTTGGGGACCCTCACCAGTTCAGTCCTTTCAAAAATTTCGATACTATGTGCTCTTTGTGGACAATTTTTCTCGATACAGTTGGTTGTATCCAATGAAACAAAAAGTCAAAATTTTATGACATCTTTGTCATGTTTCAAAAGCAAGTCGAGAATTAGTTTGATCATAAGATCAAGATCTTTCAGTGTGATGGGGGAGGTGAGTTTACCAGCAACAAAGTTCAGAATTATCTACAACAGTGTGGAATTAAATAGAATATCTCCCGTCCTTATACACCATAACAAAATGGACTATCTGAAAGAAAACATAGACATGTGGTAGAGTTAGGACTAGCAATGCTATATCATGCCAAAGTACCCTTAAAATACTGGGTAGATGCCTTCATGACAGCAAATTACATCATTAATCTGCTTCCTACTTCAAAGCTCCATATGAATTCACCCTACAGTACATTGTATCAACAGCAACCAAGCTATACACATTTAAGGGTCTTTGGATGTGCTTGTTATCCTTGCCTCCGACCATATACACAACATAAGCTTGATCCAAGATCTCTTCCAATGCATATTTCTGGGATATAGTGAAAGACATAAAGGACATCGATGTCTTCTACCCACTAATGGACATGTCTATGTCAGTTGTCATGTGGTATTTGATGAATCAGTTTTTCCTTTCATCAATCGACTACAAACCGAGTATCATCAAGGTACAGACTTGTATAAACAATGGATTAGTGGAATAACCTTTCTAGATTCTACAACTATAGAACAAGCTCAGCCCAAGACCAATGAACATATGGGACATTTGCAAGATACTGGATTAATACAGAGTATTCACACTCATGCATCAGATTCTACTGAATTACCACAAATGCACACTGAGGAACCAATCTATTCTATGCCAGCACTACCAGAGATCAATACTGATCAAGCACAAAGCAATTCTCCAGACAACACACAAGGTATATTGCCTATTCATCCTATGCAAACCAGATTAAAATCTAGAATAGTCAAACCTAATCCTAAATATGCATGCTTGGTTGAATATAAAGTTCCTCTCAAACCAAAAACAGTCAAATCTGCACTGGCAGACAGAGGATGGCATCAATCAATGCAAGATGAAATGGATGCCTTATACACAAATAAGACATGGGAATTAGTGCCTCGAACTGATCATATGAATGTTATAGGGGGTAAGTGGGTGTTTAAAACGAAACTCACTGCAGATGGTCAGCTTGACAGACTCAAAGCTAGACTCGTAGCTAAGGGGTTTCATCAAGAAGAAGGTATTGATTTCACAGAGACCTTTAGCCCTATCATTAAACATGCTACTATTCGAATTGTTCTTTCTGTAGCAATGACAAAGCATTGGCCAATCCATCAGCTTGATGTCAAAAATGCTTTCCTACATGGCACCTTGAATGAAACAGTGTATATGCAACAACCACCAGGTTTCATACATCCTCAGAAGCCTCATCATGTATGTCTGCTTAAGAAATCCTTGTATGGACTTCGTCAAGCACCACGAGCCTGGTTTGATAAATTCAGTAACTTCCTCCTTGAGAATGGGTTCTCTTGCAGCACCAATGATCCCTCATTATTTTTGTTTCATCATCGCTCATACACCATACTGTTATTGTTCTATGTCGATGATATTGTGCTCACTGGTAGCTCAGCCTCCTTACCTTCCCACTTGATTCACCTACTGAGCCTTCAATTTAATATGAAGGATCTTGGTCTTTTGCATTACTTTCTGGGAATTGAAGCTAAACAAACTTCACAGACCTTATTTCTTTCTCAGACCAAGTATGCTCTTGATCTACTTACTCGAGCTAATATGAAAGATTGCAAACCTATTTCCACTCCTCTCTCCTTACGGTCTGTAGTCATGACAACTGATGACATGTTATTGCAGCATCCTCTTGAGTATCGAAGTCTTGTGGGAGGACTTCAGTACCTCACTATAACTCGTCCAGATATTGCTTATGCCACTAATCTTCTTTGTCAGAAGATGCAACAGCCCACATTAGGTGACTTTCACAAGCTAAAGAGGGTTCTTCGATATATAAAAGGCATTGTTACTCTTGGCCTAACCATTCATTCCAACAACTTCATGCATTTGTATGATTTTGCTGATGCTGATTGGGCAGGGTGTAGTACTACCAGGCGCTCTACCACTGGTTTTTGTACATACCTTGGCTCCAACCTCATTTCTTGGTCAGCAAAACGACAATCTACAGTCTCTCGTTCCTCAACAGAGGCTGAATATCGAGCTTTAGCCTCAGCAACATCTGATCTTACATGGGTCAGTTTTGTACTTCGAGACATTGGCATCAATTGATCTGCTCCAACATCTCTCTTTTGTGACAACAAGTCAGCAATTGCTCTCTCTCTGAACCCTGTCTTACATGCTCGCACAAAGCATATTGAAGTAGACTTTCATTTTGTTCGTGAAAAGGTGGCTTCCGGATCCTTAATTGTATCCTATACTCCCAGTACTCGCCAACTTGCAGACATTTTTACCAAATCTTTACCTCGATTTCTCCATTTTACTCTTCGCACCAAATTGGGCTTAGGGTGTTTACCCTCTCCCAATTTGCGGGGATGTTAAAGATAGTGAATTGAAGTTCGTGACTGTGGCAATGCATAAGGAAACAGAAGCTGGCAAAGAAGTTCGTGCTGGCAAAGAAGTTCGTGATTGCTGATAGAAGTTCAGCTGCTGATGCTGTGCTCATGGCTAATAGAAGTTCAGCTGCTGATGTTGTGCTCGTGGCTAGAAGGAAGAAGTGTTGAAGATAGTGAATTCAAGACCGACATGAAGAGAGAGTCTGTTTTGTTCATCACACGTGTTTGTAGAGCTTGAAGAATTCAAAAGTAAATACACGTGTCTATTAGTTTAGGGCGGTTATTCTATTAGATATAAAACCGAAGTTGTTAAGTCGGTAGAGAGTCAGTTCGTCTTTTGATCGTCTTCTTCCTCAAAAGCCTCTGGCGAGGTACTCTGTTTTTCAATATAGAAAGAAAGAAAACAGAGGAGAGAATATAGAGAGAGAAAGAGAGACAGAGAGAGTAATTGCAGCAGAGAACTAAAAGCTCTCGGTTGAATGTGTAGCCTTGTTCTTTGATTCAAGAAATACAGAAATCTTTCGTTTACATCTTGTGCTCTTTGTTCTTCGTTTCTTCACATTTTGAAGGCTAGGTTGATTGTGAGCTTTGCTGGTTATCTGCTAGAACTGAACTAGATTTATCTGGCGTTATCAAAGTGGAGGCTGTGGCTTGTGCGAAAAGTTGTTTTCGATTCCAGAAATTGAATTTCTGGTAATTGGTATATGCTGTCATAGTTGAAACTTGGATCCCCTTTCAGTCGAATCCAACCATTTTTCTGTACATGTCTCAATTCTATCTCCTTTGCCTGTGCTTGTGCACGAGCAGCTGTTTCCATCTTCTATTACGCTGGATGGGTTTCTTTGGGCATTTAGCATGCTGAGATCAAGGGCATTCTATCACCTTAGGGGCCAACTTGTTATGCTTCCACTTGTGGATTTAGTAAGTCAATCGATCTTTCCTATTGTAAATCGATAATGAACTTGTCTGCATTTCTTTCGGGCTTAATCAGTCTTCCAGAAAATTTATGAATTCCATATTATTTACGTGCATCAGATTAACCACAGCGCTAGCATAACGAGAGAAGATGATGCAGAAAAGATTAATGGACCAGCAGGTCTTTTTTCTTGGGACCTCCTTTTCTGTTTGAAGTCAACAATGCCTGTCAAAGAGGGTGAGCAGGTAAACCTCTTAAGCCTGTTGAACTTATTCAGTAATTGATGATCCACTTGACATATTACGAATATGATATCACTCTCAACACACGCAGATTTACATCACATCTGGAGAAATCTATGGCAGCGAACGGAGATTAGCCACATTGAGGGCTGCATTTCCACGGATTGTGAGTTAACATATTAACGTGCTGTTATATTTCTAATTCAGTGACCAACATCTTCTGATGCTAGCGGTGTTGAACTCTCTGAAGGTGAAAATCGTAATGGAGAATGTTAAAAAGTTCCATCTTCACCGTGAGGGCGTATGTAAAAATGATCCAAGAACGGTAGACAGTGTATATAAAAGGATGCTTTAGCGGCTGCTAATGCTTGGAGCGTGTATTAGAACATCCATTGATGCTTTGCAATTGGCACTGGGATGAGTCCATCTCCATGTAATCTGACACTTAGTTCTTCTATCTTTTTTCACAGATTGTACTTTTATGTCAGGTTAAAAAGGAGATGCTGCTGGATCCAAAGGAGTTGCAGCAGTTCCATAATCACTTGTCACAAATGGCGGCTCTAGATTTTATGGTATCAATAGCCAGCAATACTTTCATCCCCACATATGATGGAAATATGGCAAAACTTGTGGAAGGTCACCGCAGGTAAGCTGTCGACTTGATTGATGTTCTTCCATTATTTCCCTCGGAAGAACAAGACAAATAAATTAGGCCTATCCAATTTTCTTTCAAAAGGCTGTGTGCAAACTGTGACATTTTTCTGCAGATATCTTGGATTTAAGAGAACCGTTCTCTTAGATCATAAAAAGCTTGTGGTGTTATTGGATTTGTATCAGAATGGAACACTTTCACAGAATGATTTTGAAGTTGCTGTACGTCTGGCACATGAGAAGAAGATGGGACAGCCAAGTCATCGTAGAGTTATTGTCGATAAGCCCAACAACGCGACTGTGATAATTTGCTAGGCCCGGGCAAGAGGAACTCCAGTGAAGTCTCTAGTTGATTGACGGCGATGATCAACTATTGTCATCTGAACATGTTCTGTACAATATGTTCACGGGCTTGGGATTCAAGTTGATCTCTACAAAAGTTGCAGTGCGTGGCATAGCTGCATTAGTTTTCCTTACATTAAGATATGAAGACACTCTTTGAGTTTGTTGCGCGAGCTGCTCTGCTTTCATCATCGTGAATGGTTTTTTGTTTGACCATGATAAGCAAATGCCCGAGAGCCTAACAAGCAGCAGCCAGCAAAGAATTCTTGTCTTCCTTCTAGGGCAACTACAAAGATAAATTCATCATTTTTTCTCGTCCATAGTTAACGATTGTAATCTGTTGAGAAGTCCCTGAAAGTGAGTGTACATATTGCCATTTTTGTGATAACACAAAATGAAAGCTTATTTGGTTCATGTCTATAATTTTGGTTGGTTAAGGATCCATTGAGATGATGACTCGAGAGACATCTGCAAGTTCATTTCAATTTTATTTCCTAACGTCATTAGTGAGGTTTTGAGTAAGATAGTAAATGAAGTCAACTGTAACCAAACCTAAATTTATACGGGGGTCGCAACATTTAGCGAAGCAGCATTTCTTTGAGCTTAACTTTTTGACCGTTACATGGAAGTAAGAGAGCGCACCCTGCGATCACAAATTTGTAGGGACACGGTGTGATGCAACTTAATGTGCTCTTCAAAGAGATTTGGTCGATTTACGTACTGAACCAGTGATCGTTTCTTTTGGCAAAGCAGTGCCACGAACCATGATACAAACAGAACTGCGTAAGTTTGGTTCTTTGCCTACTAAATGAAAATTGGCAGAACTAATACAAATCCCTGTAGTTTCTTTTGTTCCCTCAGAACTTCATCCAAATTGGAACTCACTCGCCAGAGTACAGTACACAAATTGTCGATCCATCTAAGCCGAGTCTGTAATGTTTAAGACTTGATACAACAAATAAATACACTGATTATTTTGCTTACCATCCCTTGCATACTCCGGAAGTTGGAAAAAGTTTCGACAGTTTGTTTCTTACTTTTAAAAACAACCTCAAGGCAACGACAAGATTAAACTTGCGTACTGGCTCTATAAGGTGGGTATAAAATCCTTCTTAGGCTGGCAATAAGTTTTGCCTTCCTCGCCAACCAGACCAAGCTCCTTCAATCTCCTCTCATGGTAATACTCAAGCTTATCCAATTGAGCTTCCTTCTCCTTGACAATACCCTCAATTTGCTGCAACACCCGCTTCTCACCTACTCTAACCCTCACGGCTATCTCAAGTTTGAAACCAAGGTTTCCTTCCTGAATTAGCTTCTCGTCCTGCAAGTCATTGCATTTGAATGGGGGAAAGCATAGAGCAATTAGGTGGGATTTGCTTCTACAGCTTTCAGGAGAAAACAAAATAACCTGATCTAAGAGTTGCCAAACTTTTTGCAGCAGAGACAAAAAGATGCATAGATATGTACAAATGTGATCATTGACAGAGGTTTTAGCGCTTCATTTTCTTAGACTTCCCTACTTTTAGTTTCACTGGGCTTAGATCGGGAAATGTGAACGCTCTGCAAATACTAGAACTGTTAAATGACTTGGCTAATTCCGACAATCTAAAACATTTTGCCACATTTGGCATTGAGACTAACAAACATGAGATTATCATACCCTTAGCTACCAAAAAAGTTTACTACCATGATTGATTTCAGGATAGAGACAACATGCTAAAGAACTCTCAGCTAGGCCATTTTAACCCTGTATGGTTCAGCGAAGTCCAACCGAACCAATTCCCCAGGAGAAACCATCCTAACAAAATTACCCAAGTGGAAATCAGAATGTTACATGTACCTGTTCAACTGTGGTGCAGTAGCCTGAAAGAGCTGATTCACAGGCATCTATGACCATCTTGCATACCAGCTCCTCGTTCACATTACTAACTGGTAATTCGAGAGTTTTCCAGATAGATTTCTCGTAGACAGGTTCCAGGAGGAATGCATCTGTTTTTGAAGTGCCACAAGCCGCAGATATGGAAAAATTGCCGGTGGAAGAGGACGGTCCATAAAAATATCTAAGTATGCTGTCTCACCCAAATCATTGGCTGCTGCAATATCAAGCTTCTCCCGATGGAAGGGGTCTGACTCAGATATGTTGAATGTAAGTGTGTATGAGCCGTGATTGGTATTTGGTTCCACAAACCCATAATAAAAAGCCAAGTCAGCATTGCTCTTCTTTAATCCATACTGGATGAAAACCTGTCCCAGGATTCTGTTAGTCAGAATGAATGGTCACAAATCACTGCCCTACCGGATGAGGCTTGTGCAATACCATTTCTGGGTAATCAAATGAAACTTTCTCGACCTCTGGGGATTTCTCACAGGTAATCAATTTGTTAATTACTACAGTTCAATTAGGTTAAGATTCATTTCTCTGTGACTGACAGGGAAAAAGATATGCGGTGTGTTGAGAGTGATATCATATTCGTAATATGTCAAGTGGATCATCAATTACTGAATAAGTTCAACAGGCTTAAGAGGTTTACCTGCTCACCCTCTTTGACAGGCATTGTTGACTTCAAACAGAAAAGGAGGTCCCAAGAAAAAAGACCTGCTGGTCCATTAATCTCCTCTGCATCATCTTCTCTCGTTATGCTAGCGCTGTGGTTAATCTGATGCACGTAAATAGTATGGAATTCATAAATTTTCTGGAAGACTGATTAAGCCCGAAAGAAATGCAGACAAGTTCATTATCGATTTACAATAGGAAAGATCGATTGACTTACTAAATCCACAAGTGGAAGCATAACAAGTTGGCCGCTAAGGTGATAGAATGCCCTTGATCTCAGCATGCTAAATGCCCAAAGAAACCCATCCAGCGTAATAGAAGATGGAAACAGCTGCTCGTGCACAAGCACAGGCAAAGGAGATAGAATTGAGACATGTACAGAAAAACATGGTTGGATTCGACTGAAAGTGGATCCAAGTTTCAACTATGACAGCATATACCAATTACCAGAAATTCAATTTCTGGAATCGAAAACAACTTTTCGCACAAGCCACAGCCTCCGCTTTGATAACGCTAGATAAATCTAGTTCAGTTCTAGCAGATAACCAGCAAAGTTCACAATCAACCTAGCATTCAAAATGCATCGGCGATTATACTCCGGTAGTTACCTTTTGACAGCGAGAGGTCCGAGAACGAGCAACAGCAAAGGAGAACCGTGATACATGGAACCTGTGGAAGGGATCAAAGCATCAAACAGCAACACACCAGAGATCGAACGGAGCCGAACCTGCGTAGGGAGACATCGCCTACTGCTTCAACCAGTAGCTTTTGCCAACTGCAGGCGGCACAAACAAGAAAAACCAGAAATCGTATCAGAAAATGAACCTCCAAGATTTCAAGGGAGGAGGGGCGGGGGATCGGGGATCGGGAATCGATCGACGGAGCGAAGAGAGGCGGCGTTACGGCGGCGAATGCTGGTGAGAGGGGTGGCGACGTCGGGGCGGGTGGACAGGTGGAGGTTCCTGGGGAGGTAGACGAGGGCGAGCCGGAACGCGACCGACGTGACGAGCCACATCCAGAACCCCGAGCGCGCTTCTGCTTCTTCGTCTCCGTTTTCTGCTTCGTCGCCGTCGCCGGTGCCGTCGAGCTCGTCATTTCGCTGGAAGAGAGGCACGACTTCGCGGAGGGGGAGAGAGAGAGCAGAGCGGACGTCGCGAGAGGGAGGCGGAGGAGGGTCGTCGGCGTCGGCGTCGGCATCGGCGTCAGGGTGGGGGCGATGGAAGCAACCAGCGGAGGCGGAGGGGAGAGAGACGGACCAGGTCCTCCCGCGCGAGGCGCGAAGAAAGAGACTCGGAAGAAAGAAGAAACCTCAGTCAGTCAGTCCGAAATTTTTTCAAAATGGCGCCTGACACGAGGACACGTGTCGTCCTCCGAGCGCCTTCTTGTTTGTCAGGCTGAAACGTCTCACCTACCCAATATTTTCTCTTTTACGACAGAAAAGAAAAAATGACGCATCTTTTCGACAGAAGAAAAGCATAACGCATCATCATTTCTAGCTCGTCAAAGCGGGACCCATGGTTGACCGATCGTTCCGCCGACCGTACGCGAAGCGGAAGACGCGCAGACGGAGACCATCCGGGCGCGCCTTATTGTCCGACCCAGTTCTTCCTACACCATTCACTTTACGGATATCCAGTCGAAGTCGAGTATTCCAGCTCGTCTACATCGTGGAGTATTCCGACCTTCACGCATTCATTAGTCAGCTGATTCACTCGTACAAGAATCGCATCGAAGGAACTTGTCATCAGATGGGTCTTTATTCAGCTTCCAAACCCACTTTCACATTTGCGGTATGCAGATCCAACCTCTGTTTTTCCTTTTCTATCTTGTAGATGAAAAATCGGGTTCCGTGCCTTTTCTTTTCATTTGGTTTGGAGGAGCATTTCGATGTTTACTTCCCGCGTGGTCCTTTGCCTTTGAAGTGCTCCGCTTTTCTACCGGCAAGTGATCCGTCTGTTCTTGGATTCTTTGACTTCAAATCGAAGTCGTTTGAGCAAACGAAGAGAAAAAGAAGAAGATGATTGGAGAGCGAGTTCTTTTGTTGCAGGCCGAGAGCATTTCAATTTAGTCGGTCGATGTTCTGGGAGTCCAAATATACTGGTTGTTTTCATCAAAACATGATGTTAGGGTGGGACTTTGATAGGGTGTAAGTGAGCAGAATATATGACCATGGATCCTTTGTTCTTTGATTCCTCTGCTCGTATCAATGGAGATGATCGTCCCATAGGTAGCCATGCCTTTTCACCTAGCCCAGATCGATACTCGGGTCTCGCAGATGGTTTCTTTTTGGATGACCCTGTCCTTGACCTTAAATCCTCAGATAGTGCTTTTCTTTCGAATGAAGTAGACCCTGCGAATGATCTCCCTTCGAAATCTGTAGACCTCGGTATTGGAGATTTAGTGTTTCCCTCGGCAAGCGGGATCTCCCCATCGGGGGACACTGACTCATCGGATCCTGTTCTAAAGTACATAAGTCAGATGCTTATGGAAGAGAACATGGAGGAGCAACCGTGGGAATTTGCTGATCAGGTTGCTCTGCAGAATGCTGAAAAGTCATTGTACGATGCCCTTGGTCAGCATTCAGAGGTGTCTGATCAGAGCCCCTCACAGCGTGTTTTAAGCCATAATATCGAGAGCCCAAATAGCAACCTTTCTGGAAGTAGCAGTGCTCGTGGAAGCTACAATGCTACAAGCGTTACTGTTAGCTCTAGCGACTCAGCTGATGCTAATATTCTTTACACGATCGAAGAACATGGCCATGCTGTGCAGGAAAATTCTGACCCGGACTTCCGGTCGAACGTGGATTCCAGTTCACAGTTGCTGTCCAATTCTTCAAGCAGCATCACAAACTATGATGATGGGTCTGAGGAATCTTTGCACGAGCTTCTTGTCAAGAGCATTTTCACTGATAGTGAGTCTATGGTTCAGTTCAAGAAAGGATTAGAGGAGGCCAGCAAATTCCTTCCTACAAACAATCAATTAGGAATTAACCTAGAGGACAGCAAACCGCCATCAGAAACAGAGAAAGGAACCCCAAGAATGCGCATCAATGAGGAGATCAACATGAGGCGCTCAACTGATGGATTCAAGGGATTAAAAAATCACGAGAGGGACGAGGATGCTTTTGAAGAAGGCAGGGCCAATAAGCAAACAGCCTTGTATACAGAGGAGAGTGAATTTTCTGATTTGTTCGATAAGGTGTTGCTATGCAGCGAAAATGGTGAGGCTATGTGTTCTGGCGATAAATCTGTGGAGACACAGCTGAGCAAAGACATACGACCACAAAGGAACAAGCGCGGTTCCAATAGAGGTAGGGGTCGTGGCAAGAAGCAGGGGAAGTGAGTATACTGTTGACTTGAGAACTCTTCTGATTCTCTGTGCACAAGCCATCTCTACTAGTGACTTCAGGACCGCTAATGAATTGTTGAAGCAGATTAGAGAGAACTCTTCTCCATCTGGGGATGCCTCTCAAAGACTGGCCCATTACTTTGCCAATGGGCTAGAGGCCCGATTGGTGGGCAACGAGCCTCGAACGCAACACTTCATTTCAAGTCTTGTCGCCAGGAGGACCTCATCAGCCGATCTCTTGAAAGCTTACCACCTTCACATCTCGACATGTCCGTTGCATAATTTATCCATTTGCTTTGCAAATTACATGATTTTGAGATTTGCAGAGAAAGCCACTACCTTACATATAATAGATTTTGGCTTTGGATTTGGTTTTCAATGGCCAATCCTCGTACAGAAGCCCTCTTCTCGATCAGGAGGGCCCTGTAAATTGCGCATCACAGGGATAGAGCTTCCACAGGCTGGTTTCCGCCCGTCAGAAAAACTAGAGGAGACAGGTCGTCATTTGGAGAAGTTTTGTGAGCGTTTTAATGTCCCTTTTGAATTCAATTGCATAGCATCGAAGAATTGGGAATCCATCAAACTCGAGGATCTCAAGATTCAAAGCAATGAGACAGTTGCTGTGAGTAGTTCAGATCGGTTTAGGAATCTCCTTGATGAGACAGTTGGGGAAAACTGTCCACGGGATGCTGTGTTGAATCTAATTCGGCAAATTAAACCGGATATTTTTGTTCATACTGTACGTAGCGGCTCCTACAATTCGCCCTTTTTTGCGGCAAGATTCCAAGCGGCACTTTTTGAGCTTTCTGCATTTTATGATATGTTTGATGCTGTTTTAGATGGTGACAGCAAAGAGAGGCTTGTTTTTGAGAGAGAGTTGTATGGCCGGGAAATTATGAATGTCATAGCATGCGAAGGTTCGGAAAGGTTTGAGAGGCCAGAAACATACAAGCAGTGGCAGGTTCGTCATATGAGGGCTGGGTTTAAGGCGCTTCCTCTGGACCAAGAGCTCATGAAGTTGTTCAGGAGTAAGATGAAAGCATGTTACCACAAGGATTTTGCGCTTGATGAAGATGGCAACTGGATGCTGCAAGGTTGGAGAGGTCGGATTATTTATTGCTCCTCCTGTTGGGTGCCCAGTTAGGATGGCTCCAAAAGGAATATTTTCTGTCATGATCCGTTCATTGCAGGGATTCTTCCCTGGTTGACAGGTCTAGGCATTTTATTAGGGTTGCTCAGACTCTACTGATTTCCCACTCTTTCTGTTTGTGCATGTGTATTTTTAACTGCAAACAATTTTGAATCTGCAATGTTGTCTTACTGTTTATCAAGATAGGAAGATACAATAGACAGCTTATACGCCGCACCACATTGCGAATTTTGCAGATAGTTTGTCGTGATTTGTCTATCCTGTATCTCACAAGTTCTGCAAGTAACAAGGCTGCTCGAAGCTGATAATGGATGTGGGTGCAGGATTATCATGTACGGTCTGTGCTGTTCACTTGATGGCTCTGTTGTTTACTAGTATCCTATCATACCGCAAGCTGTTTAGCTTCTGAGAACTTGAGTACCCAAGGTGGGGCTCATAAAGGATGATGTTTCCACATGTGATGCAGTCAAATTGTTCTCATGCCAAAGTTGTTTCTGTCTTCAAGCGAACTCAAGGGCAATTGAACTTCTGGCATTGTTTTTGTATCTCTGTTTTGTACGGGTCAATTGCTGGTTTATACAAGGGAGATCAAGTATGTGATTAAACTAGTTATTGTAGATATAATGGAATTCCCATGCAATCCAGTCTGTCAATAAATTGTTTCATTACGCCGCTGTCTGATAGAGGGGGGGAGGGGGATGAGGTTGATTTGATCTGCAAAAGTACTAGCTTTTCTGCATTTTAATTAAGCATAACCATGCATTGGGAGGTGACAGCTAATCCTAAAGTTTAATGAGCAAATATCTTAGTGGGTGTGCCCACATGTTGCCGGTTCCTTGCGATAGTGAGCTCCCACATTAATTAGCACTTAATGGTTTCTTTTCCTTCAAAATCCAAGATTCATTTTTCCAATCTATTTCTCAATAAAATAAACAGAAATATTTATGCAGTGAATCAATATCGCATTGTTTCAATTGCTACATAGTTTTGGAATCACAGCCATTGATGTAAAAGAATGAGATACTGATTGCCATGATTTTTCTTCTTATTAATGTTGTTAAATATCATAGAATGCTGGTAGGATTGAATTTTCCATTTGTGCCTTTTGTCGCTCGGTCCCGGACTCTCTGGACCATCTATTTTTTCAATGTGAAACGCCGGCTACCTTGGCTTTCTTTTGGGCTTCGCGATGTAACTTGCCGTGGAAGAATAGATCTTGGGATGACAACCTATCATGGGCTATTAAATTCCTTTCCGGCAAGGACTTCTTTCATAACATTGCCAGGTTTTCCTTTGGGGCTTTATGCCATTTCATTTGGAAGAAAAGGAATTCCATCATATTCCGTGGAGATTCGTCGGCGATTCCGGCCTTGAAGAACCACTTGATCAAAGTGGTAAAGGACAAAGCTCTCCTTTTTTCTAATGTTCCGCCCACACCTAGGAACAAGCGTCTTCAGAGAAGTCGGGGGTTCGACCCCTCTATATTCAGCTCTACATCCTCATTTGCTCCTTTTGCCCCTGCGCCTTCATAGTTCCATGTGTTGAGGGTCGGCTTTGGGTTTGTCCAGCCGTGTGGCTGTTTTGGTTTAGTTTTTCCTTTGCTGTACGTTATCTGTTGTACCTTGTCTGCTTCTTACCCTCAGCGTTTGTTGTTCTTCTTGTTTTTGTTTCGGTGCCTCTCACTATTCCTGCTCCTTGCAGCCATAGTGTGAGTTTTGGTTCCGTATTCGTGTACATTTGTCCAAAGCTTATATAATTTCTTACCTTTTACCAAAAATAAAATAAAATCATAGAATGCTATTCAATTAGATTAATTTGTTTTGGCTTGATGAAATGTTTTTCTTAATAATTGATATAATAAAATCAACATGTGTGAATAAATAGAAATAGTTTCTTTTCCTCCAAAATCTAAGATTCATTTTCCAATCTATTTCTCATTAAAATAAATAGAAATATTTATGTAGTGAATCAATATTGCACAGTTTTAATAGCTACACAGTTTGGAATCATGGCCATGGATGTAGAAGAATGAGACGCTCACTGCTATGTTTTTTTCCCTTCCTACTAATGTTGTTAAATATTGCAAAGTGCTATCCAATTTTGTTAATTTATTTTGTTTTGTCTTGCTTGAATCGATGTAATATAATCAACAGATGTGAATAAACATAAATAGTTTCTTTTCCTTCAAAATCTAAGATTCATTTTCCAATCCATTTCTCAATAAAATAAACACAAATATTTATGCAGTGAATCAATATCGCATAGTTTCAATAACTACACAGTTTTGGAATCGTGGCCATGGATTTATGAGAATGAGACACTAACTATTATGGGCGCACATGACAAAATTTATGTTTCTCTATTTCTCTGTTTTTCTGTTCCCTAGAATAGGTTTGGGCAATCCGTTTAAACCGTAACGCAATTTCATTTTTTATTTTATTTTCGGAACATATTTGTTTTGAGAAATAGATTTGGAGCAGAAATCAGAAGTTAAAATTTTTAGCTTTTCTATTTCTGGAACAGAAATGAGAAATCAAATTTTTTTTCATTGTTCACTCTCGTCACCGCCTGTTGCCCACTTGCTGCTCGTGGGATGTCGGATGCCTGCCGTCGGTTGTCGGCTGCCTGCCACCGACCCTGGCCACCAGTCGTCGACCACCGGCCATCGGACGTCGGCCGCCGGCCATTGCAATCCGGCTGCTCATCACCAACCTCTAGTCGTCGAATGCCAGACACCCATCGGTCGTTGGCTACTCATTACCAATCATTGGATGTTGGAGGCTCATCACCAACCACCGGATGTTCGCCGGCAACTGTCCGCTGCTCGCCACCGATCGTCGGATGTCGACCGCCCGCCACCCATCGCCAAACTCCGGCCACTGGCTACCCGCCGCTGCTCTCCTGTCGTTGGGCTCCAGATGTTGGACGTCAGACATCGAACTTCGGACGTTGGACGCCGGTTGCCGGTCGTCGGACTCCAGTGTTGGACTTCGAACTTTGGCCGCCCGCCGCCAGTCACCGAACACCGAACGCCGGTCGCCGAACATCAGACTCTGGCCACTGGACGCCGGTCGTTGCCGCTCCTAGAAATAGAAATTTTATTTTGTTATCAAACGAATTTTTATTTCAGAAATAGAAATTTTGAATTGTTATCAAACGCGTTTTCTTACTCAGAAACTTGTCCGTGGAATAGAAATTGAGAAATCAATTTCGGCCGTAAATTGATTTGTTCAGAAATTGATTTGCCAGTAAATTTTGTCATCATGCCCTATATATTTTTTCTTCCTACTAATGTTGTTAAATATCGTAGAATGCTATTCAATTACATTAATTTATTCTGTTTTGTCCTACTTGACGAAAATTTGTTCTTAATAATCAATGTAATAAAATCAACACATGTGAATAAACATAAATAGTTTCTTTTCCTCCAAAATCTAAGATTCACTTTTCGATATATTTCTCAATAAAATAAACATAAATATTTATGTAGTGGATTGATATCGCATAGTTTCAATAGCTACACAGTTTTGGAATCATGGTATTGATGTATGAGAATGATACACCGATTGCTATATTTTTTTTTTCTTTCTATTAATGTTGTTAAATATCGTAGAATGCTATTCAATTACATTAATTTATTTTGTTTTGTCCTGCTTGATGAAAAGTTTTTCTTAATAATCTATGTAAGAAAATTTAAATTTACAAAATATATGGTCATGATTTTCAAGGGATTTATGGTTCGGAGTGCAAAAATCTTGACAATGCTGATGGAATTGCATAGTTTTTTCCCCATGCGGTGCCGTCGAAGTTAAGCTTATGAGAAGCCTCTAGCTAGGCCTTTAACCAGCGATGCTATGTCCCATTTTCATGATGCAGATTTTGACCATATTAAAAGTAGAAACTGATATCCACATGCGCTTTTAAGGAAAAAAAATCCCAAATTCATCTAATTTGAAAGATGGAAAAATAACATTAAAAATCTCAAATTATACTAATTGCGACATCAGTTTTCATGACAACATGCTCAATCACAGTTCCTTTCAAAATTGCTGTTGGATTACTGACAACGAAAGGTTGTAGTGAAAAACAACGGTTTATTGGGAAATAATTTGATGTGGCTAGGAAACAAAAATCATGTCAGTTTTGGCAGCTAAAGTTGATTTCGAGCAAAGATTAGGTTTTCATCTCTCTCTCCCTCCATTCATGGTGATGTTGAGAGATGAAAGCTTAGGAATTAAGGTCATTGAGACACTAGACCAATCACAACAATTGGACACACTAGAGCTCGAATTCCAATTAGAGAGGGCATCCATGGGTCGAAGGATGAGTTGTTAAGCTGAATGAGGATGGATTATTCGGGATCACTCACCTATACAAACATTAATGGAAAAGACAGCACACAAGAAATTATCAATTTTCTAGTATTCTTCTTTTTGTGAAAAAGGTAAAAATGAAAGAAATAATGCCTTGCTAAAAAACCTCATTTTTTCTTCACTAAAGTCACGTTGGATTCATATTAGTCTCGTTTGCTTTTCATTGTCTATGTGACCAGCCACCTAACATTTTTGACAATGGTATTAGACAGGATCAAGGCAGGCTATTGATATTTGTTAAAATATGTTTTGAGTATGAGCCTAGACGGAACCGACCTGATACATGATTGGATAAACGTGCGAGATTTAGCACAGGTTATGCACTGATTATTCTCTTGTCCAAGTTCGAACGTTTGAGCAGGAAGTGGGCGTGGACGAAAGGAAGCAACGTGGGGCCAGGAGAAATTAGAAATAAGAAAAGAAAGCAAAGTAAAATACATGGGTTTTCTTTCGGCTAAGCCCTACGTCGTCCCTTTCCCACCATGTAGCAGCCACGTGGTTTGGAGTTTTTAATAGCATGGGTATTAATCGGTACACAGTGGTCCTGATTTGAGAATATTTAGTGGTTTTTTTCCGGGAGTTTTCTGTGTCTTTGTTTCTACATTTTCGTCTCGCAGCGGCCGTCATTTACTAACATAACGCATCTTTTTACGACAGGGTCGAAAAAATGACGCATCTTTTCGACAGAAGAAAAGCATAACGCATCATCATTTGCAGCTCGTCAAAGCGGGACCCGTGGTTGACCGATCGTTCCGCCGATCGAAGGTCAGGTACACCGTACGCGAAGCGGAAGACGCGCAGACGGAGACCATCCGGGCGCGCCTTATTGTCCGACCCAGTTCTTCCTACACCATTCACTTTACGGATATCCAGTCGAAGTCGAGTGTTCCAGCTCGTCTACATCATGGAGTATTCCGACCTTCAGGCATTCATTAGTCAGCTGATTCACTCGTACAAGAATCGCATCGAAGGAACTTGTCATCAGATGGGTCTTTATTCAGCTTCCAAACCCACTTTCACATTTGCGGTATGCAGATACAACCTCTGTTTTTCCTTTTCTGTCTTGTAGATGAAAATCGGGTTCCGTGCCTTTTCTTTTCATTTGGTTTGGAGGAGCATTTCGATGTTTACTTCCCGCGTGGTCCTTTGCCTTTGAAGTGCTCCGCTATTCTCCCGGCAAGTGATCCGTCTGTTCTTGGATACTCTGACTTCAAATCGAAGTCGTTTGAGCAGACGAAGAGAAAAAGAAGAAGATGATTGGAGAGCGAGTTCTTTTGTTGCAGGCGGAGAGCATTTCAAATTAGTCGGTCGATGTTCTGGGAATCCAAATATACTGGTTGTTTGCATCAAAACATGATGTTAGGGTAGGGACTTTGATAGGGTGTAAGTGAGCAGAATATATGACCATGGATCCTTTGTTCTTTGATTCCTCTGCTCGTACCAATGGAGATGATCGTCCCATAGGTAGCCATGCCTTTTCACCTAGCCCAGATCGATACTCGGGTATCGCAGATGGTTTCTTTTTGGATGACCCTTTCCTAGACCTTAAATCCTCAGATAGTGCTTTTCTTTCGAATGAAGTAGACCCTGCGAATGATCTCCCTTCGAAATCTGTAGACCTCGGTATTGGAGATTTAGTGTTTCCCTCGGCAAGCGGGATCTCCCCATCGGGGGACACTGACTCATCGGATCCTGTTCTAAAGTACATAAGTCAGATGCTTATGGAAGAGAACATGGAGGAGCAACCGTGGGAATTTGCTGATCAGGTTGCTCTGCAGAATGCTGAAAAGTCATTGTACGATGCCCTTGGTCAGCATTCAGAGGTGTCTGATCAGAGCCCCTCACAGTGTGTTTTAGGCCATAATATCGAGAGCCCAAATAGCAACCCTTCTGGAAGTAGCAGTGCTCGTGTAAGCCTCGATGCTACAAGCGTTACTGTTAGCTCTAGCAACTCAGCTGATGCTAATATTCTTTACACGATCGAAGAACATGGCCATGCTGTGCAGGAAAATTCTGAACTGGACTTCCGGTCGAACACGGATTCCAGTTCACGGTTGTTGTCCAATTCTTCAAGCAGCATCACAAATTATGATGATGGGTCTGAGGAATCTTTGCACGAGCTTCTTGTCAAGAGCATTTTCACTGATAGCGAGTCTATGCTTCAGTTCAAGAAAGGATTAGAGGAGGCCAGCAAATTCCTTCCTACAAACAATCAATTAGGAATTAACCCAGAGGACAGCAAACCGCCATCGGAAGCAGAGAAAGGAACCCCAAGAATGCGCATCAATGAGGAGATCAACATGAGGCGCTCAACTGATGGATTCAAGGGATTCAAAAATCACGAGAGGGACAAGGATGCTTTTGATGAAGGCAGGGCCAATAAGCAAACAGCCTTGTATACAGAGGAGAGTGAATTTTCCGATTTCTTCGATAAGGTGTTGCTATGCAACGAAAATGGTGAGGCTATGTGTTCTGGCGATAAATCTGTGGAGACACAGCTGAGCAAAGACATACGACCACAAAGGAACAAGCGCGGTTCCAATAGAGGTAGGGGTCGTGGCAAGAAGCAGGGAAGTGAGTATACTGTTGACTTGAGAACTCTTCTGATTCTCTGTGCACAAGCCATCTCTAATAGTGACTTCAGGACCGCTAATGAATTGTTGAAGCAGATTAGAGAGAACTCTTCTCCATCTGGGGATGCCTCTCAAAGACTGGCCCATTACTTTGCCAATGGGCTAGAGGCCCGATTGGTGGGCAACGAGCCTCGAACGCAACACTTCCTTTCAAGTCTTGTCGCCAGGAGGACCTCAGCAGCCGATATCTTGAAAGCTTACCACCTTCACATCTCGACATGTCCGTTTCATAAGTTATCCATTTGCTTTGTAAATTACATGATTTTGAGATTTGCAGAGAAAGCCACTACCTTACATATAATAGATTTTGGCTTTGGATTTGGTTTTCAATGGCCAATCCTCGTACAGAAGCTCTCTTCTCGATCAGGAGGGCCCTGTAAATTGCGCATCACAGGGATAGAGCTTCCACAGGCTGGTCTCCGCCCGTCAGAAAAACTAGAGGAGACAGGTCGTCATTTGGAGAAGTTTTGTGAGCGTTTTAATGTCCCTTTTGAATTCAATTGCATAGCATCGAAGAATTGGGAATCCATCAAACTCGAGGATCTCAAGATTCAAAGCAACGAGACAGTTGCTGTGAGTAGTTCAGATCGGTTTAGGAATCTCCTTGATGAGACAGTTGGGGAAAACTGTCCACGGGATGCTGTGTTGAATCTAATTTGGCAAATTAAACCGGATATTTTTGTTCATACTGTACGTAGCAGCTCCTACAATTCGCCCTTTTTTGTGACAAGATTCCGAGCAGCACTTTTTGAGCTTTCTGCATTTTATGATATGTTTGATGCTGTTTTAGATGGTGACAGCAAAGAGAGGTTTGTTTTTGAGAGAGAGTTGTATGGCCAGGAAATTATGAATGTCATAGCATGCGAAGGTTCGGAAAGGGTTGAAAGGCCAGAAACATACAAGCAGTGGCAGGTTCGTCATATGAGGGCCGGGTTTAAGGCGCTTCCTCTGGACCAAGAGCTCATGAAGTTGTTCAGGAGTAAGATGAAAGCATGTTACCACAAGGATTTTGCGCTTGATGAAGATGGCAACTGGATGCTGCAAGGTTGGAGAGGTCGGATTATTTATTGCTCCTCCTGTTGGGTGCCCACTTAGGATGGCTCCAAAAAGAATATTTTCTGTCATGATCCGTTCATTGCAGGGATTCTTCCCTGGTTGACAGGTCTAGGCATTTTAGTAGAGTCGCTCAGACTCTACTGATTTCCCACTCTTTCTGTTTGTGCATGTATATTTTTAATTGCAAACAATTTTGAATCTGCAATGTTGTCTTACTGATTATTGTCTTACTGTTTATCAAGATAGGAAGATACAATTGACAGCTTATACGCCGCACCACATTGCGAATTTTGCAGATAGTTTGTCGTGATTTGTCTATCCTGTATCTCACAAGTTCTGCAAGTAACAAGGCTGCTCGAAGCTGATAATGGATGTGGGTGCAGGATTATCATGTACGGTCTGTGCTGTTCGCTTGATGGCTCTGTTGTTTACTAGTATCCTATCTACCGCAAGCTGTTTAGCTTTTTGAGAACTTGAGTACCCAAGGTGGGGCTCATAAAGGATGATGTTTCCACATGTGATGCAGTCAAATTGTTCTCAAGCCAAAGTTGTTTCTGTCTTCAAGCGAACTCAAGGGCAATTGAACTTCTGGCATTGTTTTTGTATCTCTGTTTTGTACGGGTCAATTGCTGGTTTATATACAAGGGAGATCAAGTATGTGATTAAACTAGTTATTGTAGATAAAATGGAATTCCCATGCAATCCAGTCTGTCAATAAATTGTTTCATTTACGCCGCTGTCTGATAGATGGGGGGGAGGGGGATGAGGTTGATTTGATCTGCAAAAGTACTAGCTTTTCTGCATTTTAATTAAGCATAACCATGCATTGGGAGGTGACAGCTAATCCTAAAGTTTAATGAGCAAATATCTTAGTGGGTGTGCCCACATGTTGCCGGTTCCTTGCGATAGTGAGCTCCCACATTAATTAGCACTTAATGGTTTCTTTTCCTTCAAAATCCAAGATTCATTTTTCCAATCTATTTCTCAATAAAATAAACAGAAATATTTATGCAATGAATCAATATCGCATTGTTTCAATTGCTACATAATTTTGGAATCATAGCCATTGATGAAAAAGAATGAGATACTGATTGCCATGATTCTTCTTCTTATTAATGTTGTTAAATATCATAGAATGCTATTCAATTATATTAATTTGTTTTGGCTGGATGGAAAGTTTTTCTTAATAATTGATATAATAAAATCAACATGTGTGAATAAATAGAAGTAGTTTCTTTTCCTCCAAAATCTAAGATTTATTTTCCAATCTATTTCTCATTAAAATAAACAGAAATGTTTATGCAGTGAATCGATATGACTTTTTTTTTATGCCAACATTGATAAATAGCACGGGGCTAGCCCTTAGCCCATTCCTTGATCTACGAATGCCAGGCATGCTGTATTATGATCTTAGGCCGATGGGACAGCTCCTTAGCCTGGGGCGATTTGGCCATAGTGACAAGAGTTGGTCAATCCCAGAGAGAGGGGGAGATTGGTTGGAAGGCGGTGGGTGGGTCAAGCCTGGAACGAAGTCACAGATATAGAATAACTTGGACAAGTACGCTACTAAATTACAGCACCCGGAGTACTACTAAGATCTAGATCGAGACTAAGCTTAATAGCTACACAGTTTGGAATCATGGCCATGGATGTAGAAGAATGAGACACTCACTGCTATGTTTTTTTCCCTTCCTACTAATGTTGTTAAATATCGCAAAGTGCTATTCGATTTTGTTAATTTATTATGTTTTGTCGTGCTTGAATCGATGTAATAAAATCAGCACATGTGAATAAACATATAAAGTTTCTTTTCCTCCAAAATCTAAGATTCATTTTCCAATCCATTTCTCAATAAAATAAACACAAATATTTATGCAATGCATCGATATCGCATAGTTCCAATAGCTACACAGTTTTGGAATCGTGGCCATAGATTTAGGAGAATGAGACACTAACTACTATATTTTTTTCTTCCTACTAATGTTGTTAAACATCGTAGAATGTTATTCAATTACATTAATTTATTCTGTTTTGTCCTACTTGATGAAACGTTGTTCTTAATAATCAATGTAATAAAATCAACATGTGTGAATAAACATAAATAATTTCTTTTCCTCCAAAATCTAAGATTCATTTTCCAATATATTTCTCAATAAAATAAACATAAATATTTATATAGTGGATCAATATCACATAGTTTCAATAGCTACACAGTTTTGGAATCATGATATTGATGTATGAGAATGAGACACCGACTGTTATATTTTTTTTTTCTTTCTATTAATGTTGTTAAATATCGTAGAATGCTATTCAATTACATTAATTTATTTTGTTTTGTCCTGCTTGATGAAAAGTTTTTCTTGATAATCTATGTAATAAAATTTAAATTTACAAAATATATGGTCATGATTTTCTAGGGATTTATGGTTCGGAGTGCAAAAATCTTGACAATGCCGATAGAGTTGTATAGTTTTTTCCCCATGTGGTGCCGTCGAAGTTAAGCTTAGGAGAAGCCTCTAGCTAGGCCTTTAACCAGTGATGCTAGGTCTCATTTTCGTGATGCAGATTTTGACCATATTAAAAGTAGATACTGATATCCACGTGCGCTTTTAAGGAAAAAAAAAAAAATCCCAAATTCATCTAATTTGAAATATGAAAAATAATATTAAAAATTCCAAATTATACTAATTGCGACATCAGTTTTCATGACAACATGCTCAATCACAGGTCCTTTCAAAACTACTGTTGGAGTATTGACAACGAAAGGTTGTAGTGAAAAACAACGGTTTATTGGGAAATACTTTGATGTGGCTAGGAATAAAAAATGACATCGTTTTGGTTGCTAAAGTTGATTTTGAACAAAAATCAGGTTTTCATCTCTCTCTCCCCCATTCATGGTGATGTTGAGAGATGAAAGCTTAGGAATTAAGGTTACTGAGACGCTAGACCAATCACAACAATTGGACGCACTAGAGCTCGAACTCCAATTAGAGAGAGGCATCCATGGGTCGAAGGATGAGTTGTTAAGCTGAATGAGGATGGATTATTCGGGATCACTCACCTATACAAACATCAATGGAAAAGACAAAGCACACAAGAAATTATCAATTTTCTAATATTCTTCTTTTTGTGAAAAAGGTAAAAATGAAAGAAATAATGCCTTGCTAAAAAACCTCATTTTTTCTTCATTAAAGTCATGTTGGATTCATATTAGTCTCGTTTGCTTTTCATTGTCTATGTGACCAGCACGTAACATTTTTGACAATGGTATCGGACGAGATCAAGGCAGACTATTGATATTTGTTAAAATATATTTTGAGTATGAGCCTAGATGGAACGGACCTGATACTTGGATAAATGCGCGAGATTTAGCACAGGTTATGCACTGATTATTCTCTTGTCCAAGTTCGAACATTTGACCAGGAAGTGGGCGTGGACGAAAGGAAGCAACGTGGGGCCAGGAGAAATTAGAAATAAGAAAAGAAAGCAAAGTAAAATACATGGGTTTTCTTTCGGCTAAGCCCTACGTCGTCCCTTTCCCACCATGTAGCCGCCGCGGGTTCCTTCGTGCAATGCAAAAGAGCAACGTAGTGAAGCAAAGGTCAGCAAAAAGGAATGGCTGGTTGAATCCAATTCACGAAAGTGTCGATCTAATTTTCGATTCCAGAAGGTTTGGTTCCTAATTTCGAGGGGAATTGGATTGGATTAGACTGATTATGTATACATTTTTTTCTTTCAAAAAAATTAGTGAGTTATGCATTTGTTTCCAAGTCATGTTTTGGACAATTAAATATTCAGATGAAACATAAAAAGAAAATTGTGATTGGTTCTATTGGACCGGATTAGACCGATGGTCGAGTTCGGTTCCCAATCTAAGGACCAATCGGTCCAGTCCTTGGTTCCCAATTTTGGGAACTGGACTAGTAACTATCACCCCTATAGTGATGGGTGTTCCTTAAGAGACGAGGATCATAGACACAAACAAGACATGCCTAGGAAAGGAAAAGAAGCTGAAATGTATGAGAAGAGATGCAGATACATGATATTTATTTGTAAAAACCTTGAGTAAAACTTGAGCTTGCGAATGACTATAAATTTTGATTCTCCCATTATGATGGAGTTTTTGCTACTAATTCTCCCGTGATATCGACACTTGATACCAAATCACGTAAATCTTTTTATTCCTTTATCGTTTCTCATTTATTTTCTCAAGTAATTTTGCAGTGATATAAATTGTAAGATCCCGGCTAGCTCTCACATTGACGTTACAACAATATTAATGCTTACGTAATTTGGAGTTTTTAATAGCACGGGTATTAATCGGTACACAGTGGTCCTGATTTGAGAATATTTAGTGGTTTTTTTCCGGGAGTTTTCTGTATCTTTGTTTCTACATTTTCGTCTCGCAGCGGCCGTCATTTATGACCAAAAAGAAAAAAAAAACATAAGGCATCTTTTTATGACAAAAAAACATAACGCATCTTTTTGCGACAGAAAAAAAAATGACGCATCTTTTCGACAGAAAAAAAGCATAACGCATCATCATTTGCAGCTGGTCAAAGCGGGACCCATGGTTGACCGATCGTTCCGCCGATCGAAGGTCAGGTACATCCGGGCGCGCCTTACTGTCCGACCCAGTTCTTCCTACACCATTCTCTTTACGGATATCCAGTCGAAGTCGAGTATTCCAGCTCGTCTACATCGTGGAGTATTCCGACCTTAACGGAATCATTAGTCAGCTGATTCCCTAGTACAAAAGTCGCATCGAAGGAACTTGTCATCAGATGGGTCTTTATTCAGCTTCCAAACCCACTTTCACATTTGTGGTATGCAGATCCAACCTTTGTTTTTCCTTTTCTATCTTGTAAATGAAAAATCGGGTTCCGTGCCTTTTCTTTTCATTTGCTTTGGAGGAGCATTTCGATGTCTACTTCCCGCGTGGTCCTTTGCCTTTGAAGTGCTCCGCTTTTCTCCCGGCAAGTGATCCGTCTGTTCTTGGATTCTTTGACTTCAAATCGAAGTCGTTTGAGCAAACGAAGAGAAAAAGAAGAAGATGATTGGAGAGCGAGTTCTTTTGTTGCAGGCTGAGTGCATTTCAAATTAGTCGGTCGATGTTCTGGGAGTCCAAATATACTGTGGTTTGCATCAAAACATGATGTTAGGGTAGGGACTTTGATAGGGTATGAGTGAGAAGAATATATGACCATGGATCCTTGGTTCTTTGATTCCTCTGCTCGTATCAATGGAGAAGATCGTCCCATAGATAGCCATGCCTTTTCACCTAGTCAGGATTGATACTCGGGTCTCGGAGGTGGTTTCTTTTTGGATGACCCTTTCCTCGACCTTAAATCCTCAGATAGTGCTTTTCTTTTGAATGAAGTAGACCCTGCGAATGATCTCCCTTCAAAATCTGTATACCTCGGTATTGGAGATTTAATGTTTCCCTCGACAAGCAGGATTTCAGATGGAGGCCCATTTGGTCCATCTATGAGCTCGAATAGTGCCCTGAGTTTAGGGGGAGATTCGCTCTCCCCATCAGGGGACACTGACTCATTGGATATTGTTCTAAAGTACATAAGTCAGATGCTTATGGAAGAGAACATGGAGGAGCAACCGTGGGAATATGCTAATCAGGTTGCTCTGCAGAATGCTGAAAAGTCATTGTACGATGCCCTTGGTCAGCAGCATTCAGAGGTGTCTGATCAGAGCCCCTCACAGCTTGTTTTAAGCCATAATATCGAGAGCCCAAATAGCAACCTTCCTGGAAGTAGCAGTGCTCGTGGAAGCCTTGATGCTGCAAGCGTTACTGTTATCTCTAGTGACTCAACTGATGCTAATATTCTTTACACGATCAAAGAACATGGCCATGCCATGCAGGAAAATTCTGACCTGGACTTCCGGTCGAACGCGGATTCCAGTTCACGGTTGTTGTCCAAATCTTCAAGCAGCATCACAAATTATAATAATGGGTCTGAGGAATCTTTGCACGAGCTTCTTGTCCAGAGCATTTTCACTGATAGTGAGTCTATGCTTCAGTTCAAGAAAGGGTTAGAGGAGGCCAGCAAATTCCTTCCTACCAACAATCAATTAGGAATTAACCCAGGGGACAGCAAACTGCCATCAGAAACAGAGAAAGGAACCCCAAGAATGCGCATCAGTGAGGAGATCAACATGAGGCGCTCAACTGATGGATTCAAGGGATTCAAAAATCACGAGAGGGATGAGGATGCTTTTGACGAAGGCAAGGCCAAGAAGCAAACAGCCTTGTATACAGAAGAGAGTGAGTTTTCCGATTTGTTCGATAAGTTGTTGCTATGCAACGAAAATGGTGAGGCTATGTGTTCCGGTGATAAATCTGTGGAGACGGGGCTGAGCAAAGACATACGGTCACAAAGGAACGTGCACAGTTCCAACAGAGGTAGAGGCCGTGGCAAGAAGCAGGGAAGTGAGAATACTGTTGACTTGAGAACTCTTCTGATTCTCTGTGCACAAGCCATCTCTACTAGTGATTTCAGGACTGCTAATGAATCGTTGAAGCAGATTAGGGAGAACTCTTCTCCATCTGGGGATGCCTCTCAAAGACTGGCCCATTACTTTGCCAATGGTCTAGAGGCACGATTGGTGGGCAGTGGGACTCGAAGGCAACACCTCTTTTCTATTTTTGTCGCCAGGAGGACCTCAGCAGCCGATATCTTGAAAGCTTACCACCTTCACATTTCAACATGTCCGTTTAGTAAGTTATCCATTTTCTTTGCAAATTACATGATTTTGAGATTTGCAGAGAAAGCCACTACCTTGCATATAATAGATTTTGGCATTGGATTTGGTTTTCAATGGCCAATCCTCATCCAGAAGCTCTCTTCTCGATCAGAAGGGCCCTGTAAATTGCGCATCACAGGGATAGAGCTTCCGCAGGCTGGTTTCCGCCCGTCAGAAAAACTAGAAGAGACAGGTCGTCATTTGGAAAAGTGTTGTGAGCGTTTTAATGTCCCTTTTGAATTCAATTACATAGCATCGAAGAATTGGGAATCCGTCAAACTCGAGGATCTCAAGATTCAAAGCAATGAGACAGTTGCTGTGAATAGTTCAGATCGGTTTAGGATTCTCCTTGATGAGACAGTTGGGGACAACTGTCCACGGGATGCTGTGTTGAATCTAATTTGGCAGATTAAACCAGATATTTTTGTTCATGCTGTATCTAACGGCTCCTTCAATGCGCCCTTTTTTGCGACAAGATTCCGAGAGGCACTTTTTCATCTTTCCGCAGTGTATGATATGTTTGATGCTATTTTAGATAGCAACAGCAACGAGAGGTTGGTTATTGAGAGAGAGTTCCATGGACGGGAAATTATGAATATTGTAGCATGTGAAGGTTCGGAAAGGGTTGAGAGGTCGGAATCGTACAAGCAATGGCAGGTTCGTCATATGAGGGCTGGATTTAAGGCGCTTCCTCTGGACCGAGAGCTCATGAAGTTGTTCAGGGGTAAGATGAAAGAATGGTACCACAAGGATTTTGCGCTTAATGAAGACGGCAACTGGATGCTGCAAGCTTGGAGAGGTCGGATTATCATTGGCTCCTCCTGTTGGGTGCCCATTTAGGATGGTTCCAAAGGGAATGTTTTCTGTCGTGACCTGTACATTGCAGGGATTCTTCCCGAGTCAACAGGTCAAGGATTTTATTAGAGTAGCTCAGAATGTACCTATTTCCCGTTCTTCTGTTTGTGCGTGTATCTTTCTAATTGCATAACAGTTTTGAATCTGCAATGTTTTCTTACTATTTATCAACCCTTGAGATAGGAAGATACATGTTGCAGCTTTTGCCGATAATGTGTTTTGTCTATCATATATCTCACAAGTTCTGCGAGTAACATGGCAGCTCGAAGCTGATAATGGGTATGGGTGCGCAATTATTGTGTACGGTTTGCGCTTTTCGCTTGGTGGCTCTGATGTTTACTAGTATCCTATAATACTGAAAGCTGTTTAGCTCTTTGAGAGCTTGATTATCCAAGATGGGGCCCATTAAGGATGATGTTTCCACATGTGATGCAGTCAAATTATGCTCATGCCAAAGTTGTTTCTGTATTCAAGGGAACTTAAGGGCAATTGAACTTCTGGGTACTTCGTGGCATGCGGGCATTTTATTTGTATCTCGGTTGTCTTCCTGTGAAGAAATTTGGATGGGTCAATTGTAGGTTTATATACAAGGGAGATCAAGTATCTGATTAAACTAGTTATTGTAGATATAATTGAATTCTCATGCAATTCAGTTTGTCAATAAATTGTTTCATTTGCACCAACTACCTACTGATAAATGATTTTTTTTTGGGTGGTTTGAGATTGATTTGATCTGCAAATGCGTAGCTTTTCTACATTTTAATTGAGTATAATTATGCACACGTGGCAAAGTAGAGCTAATCCTAAAGTTTGATGAGAAATATCTGTTTTAAACTAGTGGGCGTGCGCGCAAGTTGCCACGTCCTCGCAATAATAAGTTCAGATAATTTAAAGATAACATTAATTAGTACTTAATAATGTGTTTTCCTCCAAAATCTAATTTAGATTCAATTTTCCAATCTATTTATCAATAAAATAAATAGAAATTTTTATGTAGTGAATCTATATTGCATAGTTTCAATATGGAGACACTAACTGTTATGTTTGTTTCTTCTTAATAATGTTGCTAAGTATCGTAGGATGCTATTCAATTAGATTAGTTTATTTTGGGCGTTCCCGCCTGATGATTTTTTTTTTTTAATAATTGATGTGATGAAATTGACATGTATTTAATTTAAATTTACTAAATAAATGGTCATGATTTTTCTAGGTTTATGGTGCGAATGTGTAAAAATCTTGACAATTCATGCTAGCGATTCTGTAGTTAGAGCTGTTTTGGGACAAAGGAATAATAAAGTTTTTCAAACCATATACTATGCCAGTCGAACCTTGTTAGGTGCACAATTGAATTATTCAACAACAAAAAATGAACTTTTGGTGGTAGTTTTTGCTTTTGATAAATTTCGTTCGTATTTAATTGGCTCAAAAGTTATAGTTTATTCTGACCATTTTGCTCTTAAGTATTTGCTTGAAAAGAAAGAATCAAAACCCTGGTTGATCAGGTGGATTCTATTGCTGCAAGAATTTGATTTGGAAATCAAAGATAAGAAGGGGATTGAAAATCTAATTGCAGATCACTTATCAAGAATTACAAATTCAAATGAAGATGTAAGACCAATTTTGGAAGAGTTCCCTAATGAGAAATTTTTTTCCATCAAGTCCACAAAAATTCCTTGGTACACTGACTTTGTAAATTATTTAGTAAGTAATGTTCTTCCTCATGAATTATCATATCAAATAAGAAAAAATTCTTTTATGATGTTAAAAATTCTTTTTGGGAAGAACATTTATTGTTTAAAGTATGTGTAGATCAGGTCATAAGGAGATGTGTTCCAGATGAAGAGAGGGCAAACATTCTACATCATTGTCATGATGGAGAGGCAGGTGGCTATTTTGGTGCCACCAAAACTGCAGCTAAGATTTTACAATTTGGATTTTATTGGCCCACACTTTTTAAAGATGCATACTACTATGTAGTTTCATGTGATAGGTGTCAGAGAACTGGAAATATTTCAAGAAAAAATGAGATTCCTTTAAACAACATTATTGTGTGTGAATTATTTGATATTTGGGGTATTGATTTCATGGGACCCTTTACACCTTTTTATGAGAATTTATACATTTTAGTGGCCATAGAGTATGTGTCTAAGTGGGTAGAAGCTGTAGCATTGCCAACAAATAATGCTAAGGTTGTAGTCAAATTCTTGAAGAAAAATATTTTTACTCGATTCGGCATTCCTAAGGCAATCATAAGTGATAGGGGGACACATTTTTACAACAAACAATTTGAAGCACTTTTGAGTAAGTACGGAGTTACGCATAAGGTTGCAACCCCTTATCATCCTTAGACTAGTGGTCAAGTAAAGATTTCAAATAGAGAAATCAAAAGGATTTTAGAAAAAACAGTGAATGCCTCTAGGAAAGATTGGTCAATAAAACTTGATGATGCACTTTGGGCCTATAGGATAGCATTCAAAACTCCAATTGGGATGTATCCTTTTAGGTTAGTGTTTGGGAAGGCTTGTCACTTACTAGTGGAATTAGAGCATAAAGCATATTGGGCATTGAATTTTTTGAATTTTGACATGCAGTTTAGAGGTGAAGAAAGATTATTGCAACTGAATGAATTGGAGGAATTTCGCAATGAGGCCTATGAAAATTCAGAATTTGACATGTGATTTTTGTGGTGGAGGACATGTTAGCACAGAGTGTTAGGTAGGTAATACTTTTAAACAATCTAGTGAAAATTCTAACTTTGTTGAGAATTTTAACAGGTCATAGAATAATTCCTACTCCAACATGTACAATCCAGGATGGCGCAATCATCCAAATTTTTTATGGAATAATCAGAATGTGACAAGACCACCGGGATTCAAACAATCAGAAGGGACAAAGTCAAATTTGGAAGATATAGTCACCAAACTTGCTAATACGACTCATGACTTCATCAAAAGCACGGATGTGAGATTTCAAAACCAAGAAGCTTTGATTAGAAATTTGGAGATGCAAGTGAGTCAGTTAGCAAGCATGATGTCAAGGAGACAACAGGGTTCTTTGCTGAGCAACACAGAGAAAAATCCAATTGAAAACATAAAGGTTATAACCCTGAGAAGTGGTAAACAAGTGGGAGAAGAAGAGATTTTTAGAGACAAGGAAGATGTGATCAATAAACAATCAAAGGAGACAAGTAAGAGTAAACTTTTTCTAAATAATCCCAAGCCATATATGCCGCCAATTCCATTCCCTCAGCGACTCCCGTAGCACAAAATAGATAAGCAATTTTCTAAATTTCTTTATGTATTTAAAAATTGCACATTAACATTCCTTTTGCAGATGCCATAGCGCAAATGCCTAGTTATGCAAAATTTTTGAAGGAGATTTTGGCAAACAAAAGGAAACCGGAGGATTATGAAACCGTGAAGTTAAATGAGGAGTGTTCGGCCATCCTACAAAACAAATTACCTCTGAAATTAAAAGATCCAGGGAGTTTTACTATTCCTTGCACTATTGAGGATTCTTACTTTGAAAAAGCATTATGTGATTTAGGTGCAAGTATTAATCTAATGCCTTATTCATTTTTCAAGAAATTAGGATTGGGCGAGGTAAAAGCAACCATAGTGTCACTTCAACTAGCTGATTGATCAATTAAATATCCGAGAGATATCGTGGAAGATGTTTTGGTAAAAGTTGACAAATTTATCTTTCTTGCAGATTTCATAGTTCTTGACACGGAGGAAGATTTTGAGGTACCACTTATCTTAGGTCGACCTTTTCTAGCAACAGGAAGAGCTCTTATTAATGTACAACAAGGGAAGTTGATTCTTAGAGTTCAAGATGATCTTGTTTCATTTAATGTTTTTAAAGTAATGAAATATCCATCTGATGATAATTCTTGTTTTAGAATTGAGGCAGTTGACAAGTTGGTGAATAAGGTTTTTCGGGAAAATATTTTTAAAGATCTACTTGAAGCATGTTTGATTCGACCAAGGGACAAAGATATTTAGAATGAAGAGACAAAAGAGTACGCAAATTTCATGGAGGCAATTCTACCATATTCAAGGCAAAAGGCAATTAAATTTGAGGAGTTGTGACAACACATATCAAAGCCTAAACCATCAATTGAAGAGCCTCCAATTCTTGAACTCAAACCCTTACCTTTTCATTTGAAATATACTTATTTATATAGAGTTTCTTCTTTACCGGTAATTATATCTTCTTCTTTGACAGATTTGATGGAGGAGAAACTGATTAGAGTATTAAGATAGCATAAGGGTGCAATTGGATGGAAAATAACTAATATCAAAGGAATTAGTCATTCAATTTGCATGCACAAAATTTTGATGGAGGAACAATATAAACCCACTATCCAACCTCAGAGGCGTTTGAATCCGAAGATGCAAGAAGTAATGAAAGCTGAGGTAATTAAGCTACTTGATGCAGGTATCATCTATCCTATCTTTGATAGTTCTTGGATAAATCCTATACAAGTTGTGCCAAAGAAATGCGGTATGACTATTCAGAAAAACGACAACACTGAATTGATTCCAACTAGAACAGTTATTGGGTGGCGTGTGTGTATGGATTACACAAAATTGAATGATGCCACTAGAAAAGATCACTTTCCTTTACCATTTATTGATCAGATGTTGGAAAGACTTGCAGGGCATGAGTTTTATTGCTTTCTTGATGGATATTCGGGGTATAATCAGATTCCTATTGCACCAGAAGATCAAGAGAAAACTACTTTCACTTGTCCCTATGATACTTTTGCTTTTAGAAGAATGCCCTTTGGTTTTTGTAATGCACCGGCTACTTTTCAGAGATGCATGATGACTATTTTTTCTGATATGGTTGAAAAATATATTGAGATTTTCATGGATGATTTTTCTGTTTTTGGCTTATCATTTGATTCTTGTTTAAATAATTTGGCTTTGGTCTTACAAAGATGTGAGGAGACTAATATTATTTTGAATTGGGAGAAATGTCACTTTATGGTGTAGGAAGGAATAGTGCTCGGGCATAAAATTTCTCGAAATGGAATAGAAGTTGATCGAGCCAAAGTGGAGGTCATTTCAAAATTGCCTTCGCCAACATTTGTGAAACTTGTCAGAGGATTTTTGGGGCATGCGGGATTTTATAGACGATTTATAAAAGATTTTTCAAAAATTGCTAAACCTCTTTCTAATCTTTTGGAAAAAGATGCTCCTTTTAATTTTTCTGTTGAATGCATGCAGGCTTTTAACACTTTAAAGGAGAAGTTAATGTCATCACTAATTATGGTAGCACCAAATTGGGATTTACCTTTTGAATTGATGTGTGATGCTAGCGATTCTACAGTTAGAGCTGTTTTGGGACAAAAGAATAATAAAGTTTTTCAAATCATATACTATGCTAGTCGAACCTTGTTAGGTGCACAATTGAATTGTTCAACAACAGAAAAGGAACTTTTGGTGGTAGTTTTTGTTTTTGATAAATTTCGTTCTTATTTAATTGGCTCAAAAGTTATAGTTTATTCTGACCACTCTGCTCTTAAGTATTTGCTTGAAAAGAAAGAATCAAAACCCCGGTTAATCAGGTGGATTCTATTGCTGCAAGAATTTGATTTGGAAGTCAAAGATAAGAAGGGGACTGAAAATCTAATTGCAGATCACTTATTAAGAATTACAAATTCAAAGGAAGAGGTAAGACCAATTTTGGAAGAGTTCCTTGATGAGAAAATTTTTTCCATCAAGTCCACAAAAATTCCCTGGTATGCTGACTTTGTAAATTATTTAGTAAGTAATGTTCTTCATCCTGAATTATCATATCAACAAAAGAAAAAATTATTTAGATGAAGAGATGGCAAACATTTTACATCATTGTCATGATGGAGAGGCAGGTGGCCATTTTGGTGCCACCAAAACTGCAGCTAAGATTTTACAATCTGGATTTTATTAGTCCATACTTTTTAAAGATGCATACTCCTATGTAGTTTCATGTAATAAGTGTTAGAGAACGGGAAATATTTCAAGAAAAAATGATATTCCTTTAAACAACATTATTGTGTGTGAATTATTTGATATTTGGGGTATTGATTTCATGGGACCCTTTACACCTTCTTATGGGAATTTATACATTTTAGTGACCGTGGAGTATGTGTCTAAGTGGATAGAAGTTGTAGCATTGCCAACAAATAATGTTAAGGTTGTGGTCAAATTCTTGAAGAAAGATATTTTTACTCGATTCGGCATTCCTAAGGCAATCATAAGTGATAGGGGGACACATTTTTACAACAAATAATTTGAAGCATTTTTGAGTAAGTACGGAGTTACGCATAAGGTTGCAACCCCTTATCATCCTTAGACTAGTGGTCAAGTAGAGATTTCAAATAGGGAAATCAAAAGAATTTTAGAAAAAACAGTGAATGTCTCTAGGAAAGATTGGTCAATAAAACTTGATGATGCACTTTGGGCCTATAGGACAGCGTTCAAAACTCCAATTGAGATGTCTCCTTTTAGGTTAGTGTTTGGGAAAGCTTGTCACTTACTAGTGGAATTATAGCATAAAGCATATTGGGCATTGAAATTTTTGAATTTTGACATGCAGTCTGCAGGTGAAGAAAGATTATTGCAACTGAATGAATTGGAGGAATTTCGCAATGAGGCCTATGAAAATTCTAACTTGTACAAGGAACGTACAAAAAGATGGCATGACCAGCGCATATTCAAAAGAGAGTTAAAATTGGTCAAAAAGTCTTACTTTATAACTGTCGTCTTAAACTTTTTCCAAGAAAGTTGCGGTCTTGATGGTCTGGTCCTTTCACAATTACACAAGTATTCCCATACAGAACATTTGAAGTTGCGCATGACACTGAGGGCACATTCAAAGTGAACGGTCAGCGTTTGAAGCCCTATTTTGAAGGTGGTTACAACAAGCAGAAGACCACCATTGAACTTCATCCTCTAGAATAGCGACGTCTAAGATAGTTTGGTTGAAAACTATAAAACAAGTGCTTCTTGGGAGGCAACTCAAGCATTTTAATTATGTTTATTTATTTATTTATTGTTAAGTTTATGTTTTGCAAAAAAAAAAAAAAAGTAACATCTTCCACTCGCTTTTGATTTGAATTCCTGATTTTTGCCATTCTTTTCCTCATCTTCTCCATATCTTATTATTCTGCATACACAAGGAAAATTCAAATAATTAGAAGGAAATCCAAATATTTTCTCATAGATATTGCATTAATTGTTGCCTAAGATAGGTAAAATAACTCTATTTTTATAGAGTTATCAACAATGCTGATGAAATTGCATAATTCTACTAATGGGGTGCCGTTGAAGTTAAGCTTAGGAGAAGCCTCTAGCTAAGTGGTGCTAGGTCACCGATTTTGTGATGCAACTTTTGACCAATTCTAAAGTAGAAATCTAATAACTCATAATAATAGAGTTATTTTATCTATTTTAGGCAACAAATACGGTACTTTGTAATGCAATATTCGTTAGAAAATATTTGGATTTTCTTATATATCCAAATATTCATTTTTTATGGAGAAAATAAGGAAAAAAGGGCAAAAGAAGGAAAGGAAAATTCTGTGATTCATGAATTCAAGTAAAAAAAACATCGGAAAATGGATACCAAATTAAGGATTATGCGATTTATTCCCTGAATTTATGCGAAACAATAAGCAAGTGCATTTTGTTAGGATTCTTGAATATCTCCTATACATAGGATAATAGAAATAGCTAAGATTTTGGCTTTTTTAGATCATTTTTCAATTGCTTTGAGAGTTTTTTGAGCATTATGAAGAGAAAACAAAGTGGTGATAGAATTCTTCTTCTTTGATTCAAAATGTTGGCTTTAATTTATAGTTTTGTTTCTTCTTCTATAATGTTCTAATCTTCTTTTGTTAGGGCTACGATGTAACCATAATGATGTGAATTTCATGATTTTTATGCGCGCAAGTGATTTTATTCATGTGAGTTACATATTATTGTGCTTAATGTTTTTAAGTGATTGACTACCACTTAAATGATCTCGACATGCATATTTGAGATTGAGAAGTGATGATATGCAATTGCTCATTATAGGCCGGGAATATTAATAGATTTTAATGCGCTCATGTTTATTTAAATTCATATAGAGATATAGTGGATTAATAAACTGAGTAGGTTTGCTATACCTAGAATAGGATAGTAAATAGATTAGGAAATTCCGCTATCACATATTTAATATCGTTCTTATATGCATAATAATATGAAACCCATATCTAGTGGTTATAGTGAAATCGGATGTTTTAACATATTTATCTAATTGATTTACTGCATTTAGTCTCCAAATTTTTCCATTATGATTTTTAGTTTTAATTTATTTACAATGTTGTTTTGATATGTCAGATAAATTTTAGAATTAATCTATTTTTAGTATTTAATTAGTTTATTAGTTATCGATCTCCGTGGGAGGACACTCTTTCTTATCATTATATTAATTGTTTGACACGTTCACTTGTGTTTAGAATTTTACGAACAAGTTTTTGGCATCGTTGTCAGGGATTGTTAGTTTAATTCTAATTAATATTGAAACCGGATAATTCTAAGTTTAATCTAACTTTTGTTTTGTCTTTTTTTTTTTTTTTTTTTTTTTGGGTGTACATTGGTTTATGACACATAGTTAACAAGGGAAACTTGTTGAGTTTGATTCAGAAATCGAAGGTACATTTAAAAGGCAACTAAGAGAACAAAGAAATTACACTAAGAAGATAGCAGATGGTGAGAATGAAAATCCGTGTGGACTCTTGAGAGATTATGTTAGTGCCGATAGTTCAGGGCACCACATCAAGCATTACGAGACCTACAATTCAGCCAAACAACTTTGAGATTAAGTCATCACTCATTTAAATGCTTTAACAATTAGTGCAATTTAGTGGGCTACCAAGTGATGATCCAAATACTCAGATTGATGCTCTTCTTAAAATCTGTGACACCACTAAATATAATGGAGTTACGGATGATGTTATTAGATTGAGATTATTTCCATTATCTCTCAAAGACAAAGCTAAGAGTTGGCTTTTTTCTCTTCCCACAGGATCGATCACTACATAGAATGATATGACTTAGAAATTTCTTAGTAAGTTCTTTCCATATGCAAAGTCTACAAAGATGTGTAACGATACTAATTTTATGCAGATGGATAATAAATCATTAAATGAAGTATGGGAAAGATTCAATAAATTTCTTAGGAGATGTCCACATCACGGACTACCTGTATGGGTGCAAGTATGAATTGTTTTTATAATGGATCTAGTATAAATCTTCGTTCTATGATTGATACAGCTGTAGGAGAAACTCTAAATAATAAAACATCATAAAAAGCCTACAATCTATTAAAAGAGATGGCGTCCAATAGTTATTAGTGGCCTAGTGAGAAGTTACCGATGCGAAAAACTAGTGGAGTTCATGAAGTGGACGCTTTTGCTACAATTGCTTCACAATTTGAAGCACTCAACAAAAAGCTAGATAACGTGAGTGTTTCAGCCATGAAAATTTAGAATTTGACATGTGATTTTTGTGGTGGAGGACATGTTAGCATAGAATGTTAGGTAGGTAACCCTTTTTCACAACTCAATACAAATGCTAACTTTGTTGGGAATTTTAATGGGTCACAGAATAATCCCTACTCCAACACCCAGATGGCATAATCATCCAAAATTTTTATGGAGTAATCGGAATATGATGAGATCATTGCCATGATTCAAACAATTAGAAGAGAAAAGTTAAATTTGGAAAATATAGTCACCAAACTTGCTAACACTACTCACGACTTTATCAAGAGCACGCATGTGAGTTTTCAAAATCAAGATGCTTGAATCAGAAATCTGGAGATGTAACTGGGTTAATTAGCAAACAGGGAGACAATAGGGTTCTTTACCTAGCAACATAGAGAAAAATCCAATTGAAAACATAAAGGCTATAATCTTGAGAAGTAGTAAATAAGTGGGAGAAGAAGATGCCAAATAAGAGATTTTCAAAGACAAAGAATAAGAGATCAATAAACAACCAAAGGAGGCGAGCAAGAGCAAACTTTTCCTAATAATCCCAAGATATATGTGCTAGTAATTCCATTCCTCAGTGACTATAGCAGCATAAAGTAGATAAGCAATTTTCTAAATTTCTTGATGTATTTAAAAAAAATTGCACATTAACATTCCTTTTGCAAATGTCTTAGCGCAAATGCCTAGTTATACCAAATTTTTAAAGGAGATTTTGGCAAACAAAAGGAAAATTGAGGATTATGAAACTATGAAGTTGAATGAGGAGTGTTTAGCCATCCTACAAAACAAATTACCTCCAAAATTAAAAGATATGGGGAGTTTTACTATTCCTTATCTAGGGGTCTCAACCTCAAAAGACGTCTTGAGAGGTGAGGGGACCTACAACAGTTATAAAGTAGGCCAGAGGGCTTCTCCCAAGCGATGTGGGACAACTAAGATCCCTTTAGCATGCACTAAGATCCACCTTAACCTGGCTCTGATGCCAATCAGGGGGTCTCAGCCTCAAAAGATGTCTTGAGAGGTGAGGAGAGTCGCAGTGGTTATAAAGCAGGCCAGAGGGCTTCTCCCAAGCGATGTTGGACAGCTAAGATCCCTTTAGCATGCACCAAATTCTTTCTTTGAAAAAGCATTGTGTGATTTAGATGCATGCATTAGTCTAATGCCTTATTAAGTTTTCAAGAAGTTAGGATTGGGCAAGGTAAAAGCAACCACAGTATCACTTCAACTGGCTGATCAATTAATTAAATATCTGAGAGGTATTGTGAAAGATGTTTTGGTAAAGCTTGAGAAATTTATCTTTCTTGTAGATTTTGTAGTTCTTGACATTGAGGAAGATTTTGAGGTACTACTTATCTTAGGTTGATCTTTTCTAGCAACAGAAGAGCCCTTATTGATGTATAACAAGGGAAGTTGATTTTTAGAGTTTAAGATGATCTTGTTTCCTTTAATGTTTTAAAGTAATGAAATACCCTTCTGATGATAATTTTTGTTTTAGAGTTGAGATAGTTGACAAGATGGCGAATAAGATTCATCAGGAAAATTTTTTTAAAGATGCGATTGAAGCATGTTTAGTTCAATAGGACAAAGAAGTTTAGAATGAGGAGATAAATGAGTACGCATATTTTATGGAGGCAATTCCACCATATTCAAGGAAAAATACAATTAAATTTGAGGAGTTGGGGCAACACACAACAAAACCGAAACCATCAATTGATCGGTATACAATTTTTGAACTCAAACCTTTACCTTCTCATTTGAAATATGCTTATTTAGATGGAGTTTCTTCTTTACCAGTAATTATATCTTCTTCTTTGACAGATTTGATGGAGGAGAAACTGTTCAGAGTATTGAGAGAGCATAAGGGCACAATTGGATGGAAAATAATCGATATCAAGGGAATTAGCCCTTCACTTTGCATGCACAAAATTTTGATGGAAAAACAATACAAACCCACTATCCAACGTCAGAGGCATTTGAACCTAAAGATACAAGAAGTAATGAAAACTGAGGTAATTAAGCTACTTGATGCATGTATCATCTATCTTATCTCTAATAGTTCCTAGGTAAATCTCGTGCAAGTTGTGCCAAAGAAAGGAGGTATAATTGGTCATAAAAATGACAACAATAAATTGATTCTAACTAGAACAATTACTGGGTGGTGTGTGTGGATGAATTACAAAAAAATGAATGATAGCACTAGAAAAGATCACTTACCTTTGCCATTTATTGATTAGATGTTGGAAAGACTCACATGACATGAGTTTTATTACTTTATTGATGGATATCCGGGGTTTAATCAAATTCCTGTTGCACCAGAACATCAAGAGAAGACTACTTTCACTTGTCCTTATGGTACTTTTGCTTTTAGAAGAATGCCCTTTGGTCTTTGTAATGTATCGGGTACTTTTCAGAGATGCATGAGGGCTATATTTTCTGATATGGTTGAAAAATATATTGAGATTTTCATGAATGATTTTTCCATTTTTGGCTTATCATTTGATTCTTGTTTAAATAATTTGGCTTTGATCTTATAAAAATGTGAGGAGACTAACCTTATTTGGAATTGGGGGAAGTGTCACTTTATGGTGTAGGAAGGAATAGTGCTCGGGCCTAAAATTTCTCGAAATAGAATAGAAGTTGATCGAGCCAAAATAGAGGTCATTGCAAAATTGCCTCCACCAACATGTGTGAAACTTGTTAGTGGATTTTTGGGGTATGCAGGACTCTACATGTTAAAAAAGATTTTTAAAAAATTGCTAAACTTCTTTATAATCTTTTGGAAAAAGATGCTCTTTTTAATTTTTTTGATGAATGAGTACAGGTTTTTAACATTTAAAAGGAGAAGTTAGTGTTAGCACCAATTATGGCAACACCAGATTGAGGTTTGCCTTTCGAGCTGATGTGTGATGCTAGCGATTCTCATTTGACACATCCATGACACTTATGTGTTCGGATTGGAATTTTCTCTTGAAATCCTTTCCATTGGAATTAGGTGATGCATGGTTGATAGAAATCATTACGCATGAACCTTGCTTGAATTAATGCATGTTTATTTGTAATCACAAATGCATGTTGCTTCTCCTACAACTATGTTTTACAGGAGACATCCCCAATGAGCAGAGATGTCATCAGGTAAGTATATCTCTATCTATACCTTAAATACTTGGCGTTGTACAGGTATTTTCCCTTTTGAGTACACTGACAATCAATGGAGTTGTCCCAAAAGATTTTTCCTCAGATTGCGACGCTGGGCGACCGAAGAATGGTTCGGGTCCTAGCCAAGCAAAACCTCTGTTTAGGCGACCGTAGAATGGTACGGGTCTTGGAAGGTAAAACCCCGTTTAGGCAACCGGAGAATGGTTCGGGTCCTAGACAAAACTTATTTCTCTATTCAGGTGACCGTAGAATGGTACGGGTCCTGGAAAGTAAAACCCCGTTTAGGCGACCGAAGAATGATTCGGGTCCTAGACAAAACTTATTTCCCTATTCAGGCGACCGTAGAATGGTACGGGTCCTAGAAGGTAAATCCCCGTTTAGGCGGCGTAGAATGGTACGGGTCCTAGACAAAACTTATTTCCCTATTCGACGACCAGTAGAATGGTACGGGTCTGGAAGGTAAATCCCCGTTTAGGCGACCGTAGAATGGTACGGGTCCTAGACAAAACTTATTTCCCTATTCAGGCGATCGTAGAATGGTACGGGTCATGGAAGGTAAATCCCCGTTTAGGCGACCGTAGAATGGTACGGGTCCTGGAAGGTAAATCCCCGTTTAGGTGATCGTAGAATGGTATGGGTCCTAGACGCAACCAAACTCTGTCATACTAGGCGACCGTAGAATGGTACGGGTCCTGGAAAACAGTTTTCTTTACAAAGTCATGTTACTATTCGGGCGGCACCGTAGAATGGTACGGGTCCTGACGTGTAACACCAATCTATCTTGAGTTACTCTACCCTCCTTGAAGGTAAGTTATTCCGGTAGGTTCATTTTTCATTTGTGTTTCCATGCATCATATAAATTACATTCAAAAATGGAATTCATTTTCCAGCAAAAAAAAAAAAAAAAAAAAACCAAAAATCAAAAAAAAAAAAAATCCAACAAAAAAATCATTTAATGCATGTGCATAGTCAAAATTTAGGTCTCAATTTATCTTTGAAGGCAACGTCTTCGAGCTCACCTCCAAAGAGGGCGTGTTGCCACACCTAAATTTTGGCCTATTTAGTTATTAGGGGTTAATTTTATCTTTGAAAATATTATAATTCAATTGCATAGCATATAATTTTAGGTGCATTTATTTTTAATTTACATGTTTTGCATTTTTATTTTTAGGACCGGCGGATGGGTCGATTAATTGTTTTTGAGTTTAAATTAACCCACGGACTAAGCCCATAAAACGAGAAAATCGCCCGGCCCGTTTCTTTTAAATGACAAAAATTATTTAAATAAAGATTTGGTGCGATATTATGATATTTTGAAAATTAAGAAAATCACATTTTTAATCCTATCTTTATCAATAGATGATGAAATCGGCATAGAATATTGATGAGATTAGGATTCTCGTGATTCGGAGGTTATAGGGAATTTTCGAGATATTTTATCATGATCGCATTTTGTTTTGCTATAAAAGGGGCGTACGGGTTTGGATTTAGGGGGCTTTTACTCGGTTTTTTTTGGGAACATTCACAAAAGGGAAAAAAAGTTAAAAAAAAAAAAAAAAGGGAGAGAGAGACTGGTGAGAAAAGCTGCCGAAGGAAAGAAAAGTTAGAGGAGGATTCGTGAAAAGGAAGACGTAAGACAACCCTCTCCGTCCATTGTCCAGCGAAAGAAAAAAAAGAAATCATTCTTTTCTCCTTTGACAAGCTACAGAGGAAAAGGACAGTAGCAACAGTGAAAAAGAGAGGAGGTGTGCGGCTGCAGAGGGGGAGAGGAAATGGAAAAGTAAAAAGTAAAAAAAAAAAAAAAACTTTTACTGTTCTTCTTCTTCAGCAACCTGCCTCCCGATCGATGCTGAAGCCCGTTGCGCCTAAACCCCGCTTCGCCGCTTTCACCCATCGTTGCCGGCACGCCAGTAGCCCTCACGGCACCACCGCGCCGCCCCGAGATCCACCGTCCAGACCGCCTCTGCGTTGCGGCTCCCGACGACCTACAATTCCCCGCGGGCACCTCCGCGCCCGGTGTTCGGCGACCGCACCGGCGACCTCCACCTGCCCGAGCGCCGCACGCCTCTGCGTTCTGCTCAAGCGTCTCTGCCCCGCGCCGATCTGCCTTGCCTCCGCCTGCGCTGCAGCACCGCAGATCCCGCCCGATCCGCCTGCAAGCCCGAGCTCGTGCCTCCGCCGAGACCCGAAGCCCTTTCAGCCCGCGCCGACCGTCGCCACACCTCTGCCGATCCCCTCGCCGGAGCTCTGCCACCGGCGACCCTCTGGCCGGATCGACCAACGAATGTGCCGCCCCCTATTTTCCTTAGGTTGTTTTTATTTTATTTTTATTTTTTATTTTATGTTATTTTACTTTACTTTTAGTTAGTTTTATTATTATTGTTTAAGTTGAATATTGTGAGGTGTTTTTTTAGGTTATAATTCTTATAGGCATTATCCATGGAATTGTCCCTAAAGTTATTGTAATTATTTAATTTGACCAGTAAGACATCGGGCCATTTTTTTTAATTATGATAATTTTTGGGGTTTGTTTATGATATGTTAATTGTTGAATTAATTTAATTATTAATTTGATCCGTAAGATTTCGGATTAGATTTTTAATTATTTTGATTGTCGTGATGTTCGAGTTAAAAGTAATCGTTAATTTGGACCCGTGAGATAACGGATTATTTTTCGTTTATTTTAATAATTTATTTGTTGAATATCTTGTTTGTTTAGATTTAATACTTGTTTTAGAAAATCACTAAGAAAAATAAAAAAGATGTTTGAATTAGGATTTCAATTGGTTTTAGAATATTTCTTGTTATTTTGCATATCTAGAATATAGATTTTATTTTAGATTTTAAAAAATATAAAACAAAAAATGCATTCATTTAGGATCTTAGTTTTTGTTTAATTTAAGTTTTATGTTTAATTACGTGGCATTTTTAAATTTCGAACATTGTTAAAAATAAAAAATATCATGCATATGTCATGTAGAATTAGGGCATGCTTTCCGCACGTCATTGCATATTAAATAGATTGCATGTTAGGTTGAGATAATATCTTAATTTAAATTAGGATTTAATATGACCTAATCCTTATTTTAAATTAGATAGAATTTCAATCTAGCTAGATCATTTTTGCATTCGAATTTCATAAAAGAAAATACAAAATTTGTCTTTGCATAAGTTAATTTCAATTTTTAGGATAGATTGCATTTTTAAAAATAGAAACATCAAATGCACATCATTTAGTTTTCATTAAGTTCATTTAATTAGAACTTTCTTGTCATTAGACTAAGTTATTTAATAAATGTCGCGTGACATATAGCTTGCATATTAAATTGCATGAGGCATACCATTTTAGTTTAAATAATTTGGTATGTCATTGCATCGCATTGCATGTCATTATAATTATATTATTTAGATTGCATTTAATTATTGCATTTGTTCATGTTATATAGTTTAGGTCATGTCGCTATGTCATATTAGATTGTTAGTGTGCATCACATGACTTTCATTAAATAAAGTGAAAACAAAAAAAATTGATTGCTTGTTAATTAGGAATCATATCTAGGATTGTTGATGTGAATTCGATTTAACATGCAGATCTTTTCGTTCTTTAAGGTATGTTTTTGCATTATTTAATTGCTTTCTTGATGTGTTAAATTGGTGGTATGCGCATATGTATGATCACTTCACACGCGTTAGGAAGCTAAATTAAAATCAATTCAATTGCCAAACATTTTCTTAAAATTAAAAAGAAATGGTACCGAAAGGGCACTAGGATGATAGTCAGTGTAACCAAGTCGCCCGTACTCCAAAATCTGCAGTTCGTAGGAGTAAAATAATACTCCCATTATTTTACTTAGGTGTCTAATCGACCTACCCTAAACCGATTAATGGCGACTCCTAGATAATAATCTTTTGCATGTTAAAACCCTAAGTCGCGATTTGGTATGGGCTTGGGAGAGCCCGAGTATAGTCCATCAACCTAGTTTAGGTGGTGAACTCGAAAAATTGGGTCGCGACAATAAGTGATAGGGGCCACATTTTTACAACAAACAGTTTGAAGCACTTTTGAGTAAGTAGGCGTTACACACAAAATTGCAACCTCTTATCATCCTCAAACTAGAGGTCAAGTAGAAGTTTCAAATAGGGAAATCAATAGAATTTTAGAAAAAAAATAGTGAATGCCTCTAGGAAAGATTGGTTAATGAAACTTGATGATACACTCTAGGCTTATAGGACGATGTTCAAAACTCTAATTGAGATGTCTCATTTTAGGTTAGTGTTTAAGAAGGCTTGTCACTTACTAGTGGAATTAGAACATAAAACATATTGGGCATTAAAATTTTTGAATTTTGACATGCAATCTGCAAGCGAAGAAAGATTGTTGCAACTAAATGAATTGGAGGAATTTCGCAGTGAAGCCCATGAAAATTTTGAGTTGTATAAGGAGCATACAAAAATATGGCATAACAAACACATATTTAGAAGAAAGTTCAAAATTGGTCAAAAAGTTTTACTTTATAATTCTCGTCATAAACTTTTTTCAGGAAAGTTATGGTCTTGATGATCTGATCCTTTCATAGTCACATTAGTATTCCTATACGGAACAGTTGAAGTTGCGCATGATACCAAGGGCGCATTCAAGGTGAATGGTCAATGTTTGAAGCCCTATTTTGAATGTGGTTACAATAAGCAGAAGACCACCATTGAATTTCATCCTCCAGAATAGTTACATTTGTGATAGTTTGGCTAAAAACTATAAACCAAGCGCTTCTTGGGAGGCAACCCAAACATTTTCATTATGTTTCTTCATTTATTATTAAGTTTACCTTTCGCAAAAAAAAAAAAAAAAAAAAAAAAAATTAATTTTTTGCTATTTTATCCAAGTTAATTTTCTTTCTTGAGGAATCGTGTTTCAAGAGTTTAGTCATCAAGGCCATCCATGGACACGTCCAACAACAAGGGGAGTTTTTTTGTTCCTATTTTTCTTTTTCACATTGAGGACAATGCTTCACTCAAGTTTGGGGGAGACAAAATTTTTGTTAAATGTAATTTTTTTTTTTATCATGATTGCATTCCTTATTGTGAATTTTTGCGATTCTTAGGAAAAATTTAAATCTTGTTTAAATTTGCAACTGATGTGTGAGTTAATTTTAATTCATATTATGTTGATCCACTTACTAGCACTAAAAATCCTTAATTTTTAAATTGTGTGTAAATATAGAAAACATTCATGCGAAGTACGTGATTTTCTTAGATCTCACTAAAATCTTAGAATTTGTTTGATTTTCTCTTGAGGTGAAATCTAAGTTACATCTAACTAAGAAAATAATTTAGGCAATTTTTGGATCGCTTGAGCCTTTTTTGCCAACCCTATTCATTTATCCATAGTCTCCCGTTGAGCCTTAATTATTATCCAATTTTCATTGACATCCATTTATTAAATTATATCATTGTCCCATGCCCCATGAACACATTGATTATTTTTGGATAAAAGTTAATTTTAGCCTAATAACAATTTGGGATAAAGGATGGACATGAAAAAGAAAAAAAAATTGAATGCTATGGTTGTTTGGGGTATATCATCAAAAAGAAAAATTACTTTTATGGTTCCCTATCGAACTTTCAATTGAGTGAGCCTTTTGGATATTCAATGAATTGGAAATTTTCATGTTATATTAGGAGGGACTTTGGGAGGAACTCCACCATAAAGCAATTTGAAAGAAAAAAAAAGGGCAATGTAAAAAAAGAAGGAAAAAAAAAAAGGAATGATGATATGTGGTGGGAGATATCTTGAAGGAGTGAAATTGGGGACAATGACATTTGCTCTAATTCTATCCTAGAAATCAATGTATTGATGGGTGATTTGAGCTTAAAATTACCGTTATCTCACATTTAGCCCGGCCTTACATTATAAACCGAGAAAAGTCCTATTGATTTTTGGTTGGATAATTAGCTTATATTAGTGGAGAGAGGAATGAAAAGCAAACCTAGAAGATTTGGTCATGATTATAGAGAATTTTTGAGAAATTGTATACAAATTTGAATTTATCTAGATTACATATAATTTGAAAAAATGATGACTCACACACACATTTCGATTACATAGTTAGAATTGGTCTTAACTTATAAAATCAATTTCAATGTTTGAATGAAATTTGTATTTTTATTTGAATTATGAATTTGAGCAATTATGGAAAGATGTCATGGAGGAGGTTGTTAGCTTGAGTATGTGTTATATCTTGTTTTTGCTTGAGAACTAGCAAAATGTTAAGTTTGGGAGTTTGATAACTTTGTAATAATAAAGTTAATTTTACCTATTTTAGGCAACAAATATAGTACTTTATAATGCAATATTCATTAGAAAATAATTGGATTTCCTTCTATTTACCAAAATCTTCCTTGTTTATGCAGAATAATGAGATATGGAGAAAATAAGGAAAAAAAAGGCAAAAGAATGAAAGGAAATTTTTGTAATTCAGAAATTCAAATTAAAAAGTGTTGGAAGATGGATACTAAATCAAGGATTCTGTGATTTATTCCCTGGTTTTATGCAAAAAAAAAAAATAAGCAATTGCATTTTGTTAGGATTCTTGAATATGTCCTATAAATAGGATAATATAGACAGCTAGGATTTTGGATTTTTTAGATCGTTTTTCATTATTTTGAGAATTTTTTTTTAGCATTCCCGAGAGAAAATAAAGTGGTAGCAACATTCTTGTTCTATGATTCAAGATGTTGGGTTTAATTTATATTTTCGTTTCTTCTTCTACAATATTATAATTTTCTTTCGTTAGGGTTATGATGTAGCCTAACCATGATGATATGAATTTTATGATTTTTATGCGTGCAAGTGACTGGCCATCACTTGAATGATTTGATATGTATATTTGAGATTGAGAAGTGATGATATGCAATTACTCATCATAATAAATAATCATGAATTAAACGTGGATAGAGATATATCATGCTATTTGTGTAGTTTTCGATGATAAGGTGATCCAAAAGACTCATTATAAATTGGGAATATTCATAAATTTTAATGCACTTATGTTTATTTAAATTAACATAAATATATAGTGGATTAGTAAACTGAGTAGGTTTGCTATACATAGAGATATGATAGTAAATAAATTAAGAAATTCCACTATCACTTGTTTAATATCATTCTTGTATGCATAATAATTTAAAATTCATATCTAGTAGTTATTATAAAATCGGATGCTCTTAACATATTTATCTTATTGATTTACTACATTTAGTTTCAAAATTTAACTTTTAAGATTTTTAGTTTTAATTTATTCTCAATTCTATTTTGATCCGTTAAATAAATTTTAGAATTAATCTATTTTTAGTATTTAATTAATTTATTAATCATAAATCTCTGTGGGACGATACTCGTTCTTATCATTATATTATTTGTTTGACATGTTTACTTGCGTTTATAATTTTATGAACAAACCAATATTCACATGCCCTCTTAAGATAAAAATCCAAATTCAACTAATTTGAAAGATCTGAAAATAACATGAAAAATTCAAGTTATACGAACCATGACACTAGTATTCATAGCAACATGCTCAATCACAATCCTTTCTAGATTGTTGTTAGAGTATTGAGAACACAAGGATGCAGCAAACGATAAGGTTTTGTCCGGAGATAATTTGATGTGGCCATGAAACAAAAATGACATTGTTTTGGTTGCTAAAGTCAAATTGGATCAAAAATAAGGTTTCATCACTCGTTCTCTCTCTCTCTCTCTCTCTCTCTCTCTCTCTCTCTCTCTCTCTCTCTCTCTCTCTCTCTCTCTTCTGATTCATGGTGATGTTGAGAGATGAAGGTCTAATTAAACTCCATTTATTTCGTGAAAAATAATTTTTAAGAAAATATTTTCTAGATTTTCTAGTGTTCCTTTCATAGAAAATGAATTACTTGAGGAAAACATTTTTCATGAAGAAAAAAAAATCTTCTAAAATAGAAGAAAATGTTTCCACTTTTCAAATAAGGGAAAACATTTTCCCCTTTTACTCTCTCTCATTTGACACCCCTACAAGTCCCCCCTTTTTTTTTCCCATTGTTTTCCTCTTCTTCTTTCTTGGTTGGTCGCTAGCCACAACGATGGTTGGTGATTGGCTACAGGCCACCCTTGACCTCGTTGGCGAGCTTGAGGCTCGCCTAATCTGCAAGCAAGAGCCTCTAGCTTGCCAATTTGGCAAGCCTCAAGATCTAGTGAGACCCGAGGCTTGCCAGATTAGTGAGTGCGAGCCTTGCCTCAGCTCAAGCTTGTCAATTTGGTGAGCCTCGAGCTCACCGGATCAACGAGCCAAAGTCTCTTGCTTGAGGCTTTCTTGTGGTTGGTTGTTGGCGATCGACCAAAGATGAAGAGCAAAACAAAGAAAAGAAGAAGAAAAGAAGAAAAAGAAAAAGAAAAAATAATTTAATAATCGATTTTTATAATATAAGAAATAATTAAAAATTGATTTTTATAAAAATAAAGAATGAAAAATCGATTTTAAAAATAAAATAATAATACAATTATTGAAAAAGAGTATATGGAGGAAAAAATATTTCTTATTAAACAACGGAAAATATTTTACACTTCATTTTTAAATTTTACTTGAACAATGAAAAATAAATATATTTCCCTTTGAAAATATTTTCGAGAAACGCCACATTTTCTACGAAATGAATGGAGCGCTTAAGGTCGCTTGAGACACCAAACCAATCACCACAATTGCACGCACCTGAGCTTGAATTCCAATTGAAGAGGGGCCTCCCTCCATGGGTTGAAGAATGAGTTCCTAAGCCGAACGAGGACCGATTATTGGGGATCTTTTACACACACGGACATTAATGGAAAAATACAAAACACACAAGAAATTATTGAATTCTTAATATGCTTCTTTTTGCAAAAAAAGGTAAAAAGAAAAAGAAATAATGAAGTCGAAGGAGAACAGTGGACTGTTTTCTTACTAAAAATGACGGCGTTTTTTCTTCACTAAAGTTATGTCAAAGTCATATTAGTCCAGTTTGCTTTTTGATGTCCTCATAACCAGCCACGTAAAATTTTTTTATGGCAACATTAGATGAGATCAAGGCTATTGATATTGCCACGTGCGAAATTTAGAGTTTTTAAAGACACATAAAAATTCAGGTATTGGTCGGCACACAGCGGTCCGAATTTGAGAATTTTTAGTGGTTTTTCCCGGGAGTTCTTTGCCTCTTTGTTTTGATTTTTTTTTTTTTTTTTTCGCAGTAGTTGCCAATTAAGGCATGTTTGGTAACGTTTCGTTGAAAAATGTTAGGGAATAGAAAAAAAAAACACTATTTTTGTTAGGAACAATTTTTAAAAAAAAGAACGCGTTTGGTAATCGTACAAAATTTCTGTTCTTGGAATAGAAAAAAAACAGTAAACACGTTTGGTAAAAACTTGTATAATTTTTTTGTTTCTTTTAATTTTTTAATTTTTTAATTTTTTAATTTTTAATTTTAATTTTTCTTTTTCTCTTTGGCCGGCGATCGGTTGGGCGGCGTCCGGCGAGGCTCGGCCTCGCCCAGGCGGCATGAGGTCGGCCTCGTGCCGATTGGGAGGCCGAGCCTCGCACGGCCACGCAAGCCACCACGGCGAGGCTCGGGCCAACAAGCCTTGCCGTGGCTCGGCCTCTTCGGGGGCAGCGACGCTCCGACGAGGTCGCTGACTCTCGTCTGGCCGGTCGCTGATGCCGGCCATGGCCAAGGCTAGTGACGGGCAAAATGAAGAAGAAGAAGAAAAAAATAAAGAGAAAAAGAAGAAGAAAAATGAAAAGAAAAAAATGTTTCGGAAGTCTTCCTAGGGAATAAGAAACAGTTTTTCTCGCTTTTGCTTTTGTTTCAAATGTTTTGAGAAAAAAAAAATAAATTTTTTTATTCCGAAAAAAATATAAACAAATCGTTTATGTTTTTTTTCGTTCCTTGGAATCGGAATAAAAGAACAAAAATTTGCATTCCGAGGAACAAAATCAATTTTAAATAGACGCACCCTTACTGGCTAGGTAAACCTAACGAATCATCATCCGCAGCTGGTTAAAGCGGGATCCATGGTTGACCGATTCACGGATCGAAGGTACACGAAGAGGAAGAGGCGCAGATGGAGATCGTCCGTGCCCGCCTTGTTGTCTGACCCAAATCATCCTACGCCAATCTCTTTTGGATATCAAGTCGGAGTTGGGTTATCCAGCTCATCTCCTTCGCGGAATATGCCGACCTGCACGCAATCATTCATCCGCTGATTGGCTCGTTTATTAAGAACCGCATCAAAGGAACTTGTCATCAGGTCGGTCTTTTTGCAGCTTCCAACCCCACTTTCCCATTTGCGGCATGCAGATCCGATCCAATCCATGTTTTCCTTTTCTATGTTGTAGATGAAAAGTCGGGGGTTCTGCGCCTTTCCTTTTCATTTGCTTTGGAGGAGCAATTTCGATGTTTACTTCCTGCATGGTCCTTTGCCTTTGAAGTGCTCCGATTTTTTCCCTGCAAGTGATCCGTCTGTTCTTGGATTCTTTGACTTTAAATCGAAGTTTGTTTGAGCAAACGGAGAGAAAAAGAAGAAGAAGATTGGAGAGTGAGTTCTTTTGTTGCAGGTTGAGAGCAATTTAATTTAGCTGGTTGACTTTCTACGAGTCCAAACATACTGGCGGTTTGCATTAAAACATGATGTTAGGGCAGAGACTTTGATAGGGTTTGAGGAGAGTGTACGACCATGGATCCTCTGTTCTTTGATTCCTCCGCTTGTATCAAAGTAGATGATCGTCCCATAGATAGCCATGCCTTTTCACCTAGTCCAGATCGATACCCGAGTCTCACAGATAGTTTCTTTTTGGATGACCCTTTCCTAGACCTTAAATCCTCAGATAGTGCTTTTCTTTCGAATAAAGTAGACCCTGCAAATGATCTTTCTTCAAAATCTATCGACCTCAGTATTGGAGATCTAATGTTTCCCTCGACAAGCGGGATCTCAGATGGAGGCCCATTTGGTCCATCTATGAGCTTGAGAAGTGCCCTGCCTCCGTTGGGGGACACCAATTCATCGGATCCCGTTCTAAAGTACATAAGTCAGATGCTTTTGGAAGAGAACATGGAGGAGCAACCGTGGGAATTTGCTGATCAGGTTGCTCTGCAGAATGCTGAAAAGTCATTGTACAATGCCCTTGGTCAGCAGCATTCAGAGGTGTCTGATCAGAGCCCCTCACAGCTTGATTTAAGCCATTATATCGAGAGCCCAACTAGCAGCCTTTCTGGGAGTAGCAGTGCTTGTGGAAGCCGTGATGCCACAAGTGTTACTGTTAGCTCTAGCGACTCAGCTGTTGCTAATATTCTTTACACGATCGAAGAACATAACCATGCCGTGCAGGAAAATTCTGACCTGGACTTCCAGTCGAACGTGGATTCCAGTTCACGGTTGTTGTCTAATTCTTCAAGCAGCATCACGAATTATGATGATGGGTCTGAGGAATCTTTGCATGAGCTTCTTGTCAAGAGCATTTTCAGTGATAGTGAGTCTATGGTTCAGTTCAAGAAAGGATTAGAGGAGGCCAGCAAATTCCTTCCTACCCACAGTCAATTAGGAATTAACCCAGAGGACAGCAAACCACCATTGGAAACAGAGAAAGGAACCCCAAGAATGCTCATCAATGAGGAGATCAACATGAGGTGCTTATCTGATGGATTCAAGGGATTCAAAAATCACGAGAGGGATGAGGATGCTTTTGAGGAAGGCAGGGCCAATAAGCAAACAGCCTTGTATACAGAGGAGAGTGAATTTTCCGATTTGTTCGATAAGGTGTTGCTCTGCAACTGTTCTGGCGATAAATGGGGAGGGCTAGTGTTCAAAGGAACGAGCGCAAATTCTATGGAGACAGGGCTGAGCAAAGACATACAGACACAAAGGAACAAGCGAGGTTCCAATAGAGGTAGGGGTCGCGGTAAGAAGCAGGGAAGCAAGAATATTGTTGACTTGAGAACTCTTCTGATTCTCTGTGCGCAAGCCATCTCTACAAGTGATTTCAGGACTGCTAATGAATTGTTGAAGCAGATTAGAGAGAACTCTTCCCCATCTGGCGATGGGTCTCAAAGATTGGCCCATTACTTTGCCAATGGGCTAGAGGCACGACTGGTGGGCAGCGACAGTCGAACACAAGACTTTTATTCTACTGTTGTTGCCAGGAGAACCTCAGCAGCCGAAGTCTTGAAAGCTTTTCACCTTCACATGTCAACATGTCCGTTTAAGAAGTTCTCCATTTTCTTTGCAAATTACATGATTTTGAAAATAGCAGAGAAAGCCACTACGCTTCATGTAATAGATTTTGGCATTCGGTTTGGTTTTCAATGGCCAGTCCTCATACAAAAGCTCTCTTCTCGATCAGAAGGGCCCTGTAAATTGCGCATCACAGGCATAGAGCTTCCACAGGCTGGTTTGCGCCCAGAAGAAAGAATAGAGGAGACAGGTCGCCGTTTGAAAAAGTATTGTGAGCGTTTTAGTGTCCCTTTTGAATTCAACTTCATAGCATCCAGCAATTGGGAATCCATCAAACTTGCGGATCTCAAGATTCGAAGCAATGAGACAGTTGCTGTGAATTCTATACTCCGGTTTCAGAATCTCTTTGACGAGACAGTTGAGGACAACAATCCACGAGATGCTGTGTTAAATCTAATTAGGGAAATTAAACCGGATATTTTTGTTCATGCTATAGTTAATGGCTCCTACAATGCGCCATTTTTTGCGACAAGATTCCGAGAGGTACTTTTTCATCTTTCTGCAATATATGATATGTTCGATGCTATTTTAGATGCTGACTGCGAAGAGAGGTTGGTTTTTGAGAGAGAGTTATATGGACGGGAAATTATGAATGTCATAGCATGTGAAGGTTTGGAAAGGGTAGAGAGGCCGGAAACTTACAAGCAATGGCAGGTTCGTATTATGAGGGCTGGATTTAAGGCGCTTCCTCTGGACCAAGAGCTCATGAAGTTGTTCAGGGGTATGATGAAAGAATCGTACCACAAGGATTTTGCGCTTGATGAAGACGGCAACTGGATGCTGCAAGGTTGGAGAGGTCGGATTATCTATGGCTCCTCCTGTTGGGTGCCCATTTAGGATAGTTAAAAAAAAATTGTTTTCTGTCATGACCTGTACATTACAGGGATTCTTCCCGGGTCAACAGGTCAAGGATTTGTAATAGGGTAGCTCAGAATGGACTTATTTCCGGCTCCTCTGTTTGGGCATGTATTTTTTTACTTGCAAACAATATTGAGTCTGGAACGTTTGCTTTACTATTTATCTAATTCTTGAGATAGGAAGGTACAATTTGCAGCTTCTATGCCACACGGCATTGTGAATTTTGCTGATAATGTGTCATGATTTACCTATCCTATATCTTTCAAGTTGTGCAAGTAATATGGCAGCTCGAAGCTGACAATGGGTACGGGTGCAGCATTGTCATGTATGGTTTGCGCTGTCCTCTTGATGGCTCTGCTGTTTACTAGTCTCCTATAATGCCGAAAGCTGTCTAGCTCTTTTAAGAACTTGAGTAGCCAAGGAGGGGCTCGTGGAGGTGCGTTTCAGAATATGATAGCAGACAAAGTTGCGCTCATGCTGAAGTTGTTTCTGTCTTCAAGTCAAATTAAGGGCAAATGAAATTCTAGATTACTTTCTGGCATACAGGCATTATATCTTACATCTCCGTTTTCTCTTTCTGTGAAGTACTTTGGATGGGTCAATTGTTGGTTTATATATAAGGGAGATCAAGTATGTGATTAAACTAGTTATTATAGATATCTTTGAATTCTCATGCAATTCAGTCTGTCAATAAACTATTCCATTTACACCAAAGACTGATAAATGGAGTGCGAGAATGATTTAATCTGCGAAAGCTTTAGCTTTTCTGCATTTTAATTAAGCATAATTATGAAATGCTTGGCAGGTGAGCTCCAATCCTAAATATTCATGAGAAATGTCTTTTCTAAAGTACTAAGAGAGCTTGCGTGTTGCCGCATCCCTTGCAATAATAAGCTCAATGATGGAAAGATCATAATAATTATTACTTAATAGTTTCTTTCCCCCAAAAATCTAAGTTACATTATTTTCTAATTTCTCTCTCGGTAAAATTAATAGAAATGTTTGTGGGGTGAATCTTTTCAATAGCTACAAAATTTTGGAGTTGTAATAATTGATGTACTAGCATGGGATATTATCAGTCATATTTGTTCTTCCTACTAATATTATTAGATATATAATAATATTCAATTAGACCGTCTTGTTCCGGTGAAAAGTTTTTTTTTTTTTTTTTTTTTGGGTTGAAGGTAAAAGGTTTATTTGAATAGTTGATGTAATAATATCAACATGTATGTAATTAAAATTCACAAAATAAATGGTCATGATTTTTCTGAACAACAAAAAAAAAAAAAGGAATGGTCATTATTTTCTCGATTTATAGTACCCATTGTGTAAAAAACTGGACAATGCTTATGGAATTGCTCAGTTGGGGGCGCCATGGAAGTTAAGCTCAGGAGAAGGCTTAAGCCTCAGGCTGGGCTTTTTAACTTAACCAGTGATGCCAAATCACCGGTTTTTTTATGCAGATTTCGACCAAGTCAAAAGTAGACACTGGTTTCATATGCGCTTTTAATATAAAAATCTCCCAAATTCATCTAATTTGAAAGATGGGAAAATTTTAAAAAGAAGAAAAACAACATAAAAAATTTCAAATTATATGAATTACGTATTCATCGTAATACCTTTCGTCACAATTTCATTTTATGTTTTCATTAGAATTTCGACAACGAAAGGCTAACATGATTAGTGTGACGTTTCGCTAGGGAATTTGACACTCTCTTAAACTAGAAATGGTGTTGTCTTGATTGCTGAAGTCATTAGGGTTCATCACTCTCTCTCTCTCTCGAAAGATGAAACCCTAGAATGAAGCCAAACCAATCACAATAAGTAGATGCACCCGAGCTCGAATTCCAACTGGAGAGGAGCCTCCATAGGTTGGTGAATGAGCTCTTGAGTTGGACGAGGACCAATTCCTAAGGGTCTTTTACCACTTGCATAGACATCCATGAAAAAAGCCAAAAGAAATAGAAACAATGAAGACGCTGGAGAATAATAGACTATCTCATCGCTTATAACATTGCTTTTATTCATTAAAGTCATATCGAAGCCATATTAGTTTTGTTTGTTTTTGGGTGTCCATGTAACTTGCCATGTAGGATTTTTAATGATGGCCTTGATTGAGATGGTGACTAAAGTTGTTGATATCGCGATGATCATAATTTGAGTTTTTTAGTGACTAAAAAAAAGAAAAATTAAATGTTGATACCACCGTTCTTAGCGGCGACGCACTTGGTGGTTCGGGCTCTCCCTCCTCACGAAGGGAAGAAGTTCGAATCCCAGAGGCGGCGTTAGGGATTCTTATCGGAGCATCGTGGTGGTGGTGGGTCCTACGGGGTTCTGAGGTGGTTACCAAAAAAATAAAAATAAATAAATAAATATTGATGCACAATGAGTCTAATTTGAGAATTTTGGTGGATTTTTTCATTCGAGTTTTCTCTCACTATATTTTAATAGCGTGAGTGAGTAATGAGAAAATTTTTTATTTCTCATTTTTATTCCGAAAATAGAAAAATATAAAATTTTCACTTTTCATTTATATTCTAAACCTATTTTTGAACTAATAATTTGTTTCAAAAATATAAAAATGAAATTATTTTACCAAGTTCCAAATTTATCTTGAAAATAACAAAATAAAATGAATATTATGTGCATCCCCACTGGGACGGGTTGGATATGGGTTGGGTCGAAAATGGGTCGACCCATATTTGACCTATTTAACCCGTTTTGACTCATATTCTTGTAGTATAAATCTTATGACCCATACCCGACCCGACCCGACCCGACCCATATTATCGAAACACATTTATATTTAACTCAATTTAAAAACTTCACTCCACATTTAAAAAGTAAATAAAATAAAAAATGTGAAAAACCTTTAAATTAAAATACTTTTGAAGAACTCTTAATAAAAAAAAGTTTGATGAGCTAATAATTGATATGAAAATAATATTTGTTTAAAACAAAGCTTCTTGAATGCAAGAATGCATAGCTTCTTAATTGTAATTATTTTTAATTTTGGGTGATTTATTGATTTTAGTTCATCAAGTTAAAAATTACATTATGATGTTTTGAATTTCTTTTTATCAATCTAAACAGCATCGAGCTTCGTCTAAAAGTACTTTGCCAATATGTATATGGATATCTATCTACCAAATATCATTAAAAAAAATCGACTTTTTTATTATTTTAAATTTTTGAAATTATTATTATTATTTATTTTATTTTCTTCTTTTCTTTCTTTTTCCTCCTCCTTCTTCTCCATTGTTACTTTGTCGACGCTGACCGACCAAGCCGCAGTCTGGCGAGATCAAGGCTCCGCCCATTCGGGTGAGCTCGAGCTGCCGAGCTCCGTTGTGGTGTGTGAGCTCGAGGCTCAGCCGATCTAGGCGAGCCCGAGCTCCGTCGCAGCCAGCGAGCTTGCAGCTCGCCAGATCTAGGCGACCCCGAGCTCGGCCATGGCCAGCGAGCTTGCGGCTCGCTCGATCCAGGCAAGCCCAAGCTCTGTCGTGGTCGGCAAGCTCGCGGCTCACCCAAGCTCCGTTGAGGTGGGCCGCAGTGGCAAGTGGCGAAGGCGAGCGGCGGAGGTGGGTCGAAAATGGGTCACTGACGAAGCGCAATTGTATGTCGTTGAGGAAGTCTATGTTTTTAGGTTTTGAAAATGGGTCGAAAATGGGTCAAAACGAATTGAACTTAAAACACTTTGACCCATTTTAGCTGGGCCATTACATACATCTTCATGACTCATATACGATCAATTAATAAAAAAATATGGGTCTAAAAATGGGTCCATAACCCATTTTGCCATCTCTAGGACTCCCCATTAAACATGACATAAAGTCATTGGTAGCTTGCCAAAGCGGGACCCACAGTAGTTTGACCGATCGATCACTTCCCCGATCGCACACAGATCGAGATAACCGGGCCGGCTTCGTCGTCTGACCCAAATCCTCCCTCCAGATTTTCTCCTCTTTTATTATTATTATTATTATTATTATTATTATTATACTTTTTTTTTCTATTTTTCTATTTATTTATCTGCAGCTTTTGTTTCGCTCGAAGATGGCATTGGAGAATCCTCATCAGATTGGTTTTTATTCAGCTTCCAACTCCACTTCTCATTTTAAGGTTTGCAGACCCGATCTCTCTATCCCGCTCGGGCCGCCTCGTGGAAGGTTCCGAACTTCACCCCTGATTCACTCGTATAAAGATGGCATCGGAGAATCCTCATCAGATTGGTCTTTATTCAGCTTCCAACTTCACTTCTCAGTTTTAAGGTCTGCAGATCCGATCTCTCTTTCCCTTTTTATATTGTGTCTTCTATCCATCCGCTTAGGTGGGAGCATGTCCATGTTTGCTTCCTGCGCTGCCCTTTCCCTCCGAAGTACTCCACTGTCCTCCCTGCGCGTGATCTTTTATTCTGGACTTTAGTCGACGTTGTTTGAGTGAGCGAAGAACAGAAAGAAAGTCATCGAAGAGGGAGTTGTTTTGTTGCAGGCCGAGTGCCTTTTACTTTTGTTGGTTGATGTTCTGGGGGCGTAAGTATACTGTCGTAGGGTTTGAAGAGTACGTGTGCAATACTTGGCCCCTTTGACCAAGCCAAAAGAAGTGGTGGGACGTATGGAAAATAATTAATTAGAAAAAGGGAAAATGGGCTGAAAAGTCAAAGAGAAAAGGTGCTTTTGGGGGGGCGGGCGTGGGGTGGGGAGGGGGCTCGCGCAATAAAGAAAAAAGGGGAGAAAGAAGAAGGAAAAAAAGAAAGAAGGAGAAAGGAAAAGGGGGTCTTGACCTTACCAAGCCGATTTGACTATATAAAACAACGGTCGGTGAGTATTCATGCTTTTCGTTCGTCTGATCAGAGTAGTCTTCGGGATTAGCGCTCAAATTCAGAATTCTGGGTAAATTGAGTTATGATGTCCGATTTTTGAGTTGTGGAGCTTCGGAATTTCTTGGTGAGGATTTATGGTGTGGTATGGCATGGTAGAACCGTGGGTTTTGACTGGAGTCGTTTTGGCGCAATAGTTTTGTCGGAGTGAGATTTTATGGTTTGAGCAAGTTTCGAGTTGAGTTTAAGTTTGTGTTATTGCTTTGGTGAATAGTTTGTTAATGCATAGGAGTTGTTTTATTAGCATTAAGGTGCAGTTTGGTTGTTTTATAATTGAGGTAGAGTTTTATTTGATTTTAACACTATTCCTCGATTATTTGATAGGGCCGCGAGTTCAACGATATGTGTATTGTTTATTGTTTTGTCGTAGGTAACAAGGTGATTGATACTGTATTTTATTTGGTTTTGTAAAACCATGCCTTGAAATATATATACATATATTGAATTGAGGATATCATTTTTGTTGTATTAAGCGGGATTGAATATTCAGTAGCTCTTAATTATTTGAGAACAGTTTGAGAAACATATTATGAAATGTGTCGTGACAGTTTACATATATGTAATTGCTTTGCGATTGGTTTATGGAAAGTTCTATATGTGATTTGAGAAATGGATGAGAAATAGCGGATATTTATATTGTGAAAAGTTATTTGCTTAGTTGATGAGATTGATTTATAGATTGGATTTCTAGTACCGAAGGATGGTTGTTTATGTTTATTATCATTGTGAGCCCATTGAGGGGCATATGAGTATGCATGCTAGGTTTATAATATCTTTCTGGGTCAAGCCGCTGGCTTTATAGGTGGAGACCTTGTCAAGAGGGAATCTTGGTCGCCTTATCATAAAGTATTGTGCTAGGACCATAGTTTGATATTTAGCAAAAGATTGGATGATAGATGGATTATCGAAATGTGATTTTATATGAGATGAATCAATAGAATAGACTATTAACGTGTGATATAAGATTAACCAATGAAATAGACTATTAATATATTTATTGATGAGATTGATCAATGGAATGAATCATTGATGTTTGTTATAATATTGTTGATTTAACAAGCATTTTCAGATATGTATATGATTATGTTAAAGTGATATAACTCATTTATATTTTGTATGCGTTTTATATATTGAAATTGAGATAAATGAGTTTTAATATTACTTTGTAAAGTGCATAGTGATTGTTAGATCTGTTTAGAAGATGTGTATTACTCACTAATCTTGTAGTTGCTCATTCCTCTATTTTCAAATCTTCTTAGGTTTCTCGGTTAGTGGACAATAGAGCGTGAGCAATTTTGTTGGGAGACTTTTGGAAGTGGACTTTGAATATGGTTTAGGATTGTGTCTTTCGAGTGAAAGGAATGCCGTGTCACCCCCATCTATGTAGGATTCGGGGTGTGACAAGATGACTATGGATTCTTTGTTCTTTCATTGCATCAATTGTGGCAATGTCGATGATCTTCCAATAGACAGCCATGCCTTTTCACCTAATCCAGATCAGCACCTGGGTCTTGCAAATGATTCCTTTTGGATGACCCTTTTCTAGACTTTAAATCCTCAGATGTTGCTTTTGTTTCGAATAAAGTAGACCCTGTAACCAATCTCCCATCGAAACCGGTTGACCTCGATAAAGGAGATTTGATCTTTCCCTCGACAAGCATGAGCCTAGATGGAGGCTCATTTGGTCCCTCTAGGAGCTTGAGTAAGGGCCGGAGTCCAGAGGGAGATTCTCTCTCCCCCTCGGGGGACAGTGACTCATTGGATCCCGTTCTAAAGTACATAAATCAGATGCTTATGGAAGAGAACATGGAGGAGCAACCGTGGGTATTCGCCGATCAGGTTGCTCTGCAAAATACTGAAAAATCATTGTATGACGCCCTTGGTCAGCAGAATTTGAAACAGTCTGATAAGAGCCCCTCACAGGTTGAGTTAAGCCAATATATCGAGAGCCCAGCTAGCAAGCTTTCTGGAAGTAGCAGTGCTCACAGAAGCCATGATGCTACAAACGTTACTCTTAGCTCTAGTGACTTGGCTGATATTCCGTACACAATTGGGGAACATAGCCATGCTATGCTGAAAAATCCTGACCAAAACTTCCTGTCGAATGTGGATTCCAATTCACAGTTCTTGGCCAATTCTTCAAGCAGCATCACCAATTATGATGATGGGTCCGAGGAATCTTTGCATGGGCTACTTGTCAAGACCATTTTCAGCGCTGGAGAGTCTATGATTCAGTTCAAGAAAGGATTAGAGGAGGCCAGCAAATTCCTTCTTACCAACAATCAATTAGCAATTAATCCAGAGGACAGCAAACCGTCCTCTGAAACAAAGAAAGGAACCACAAGAACGTGCATCGAGGAGGAGATCAACATGAAGAGCTCATCTAATGGATTCAAGGGATTAAAGGATCACGAGAGGGATGAGGATGCTTTTGAGGAAGGCAGGGCTAATAAGCAAACAGCTTTGGACACAGAAGAGAGCGAGCTTTTAGATTTGTTCGATAAGGTGTTGCTCAGCACTGAAAATGGTCCGAGTATGTGTTCTGGCGACAAATCTGTGGAGACAGGGGTGACAAAAGACATACGGCCACCAAGGAACAAGCGTGGTTCCAATAGAGGTAGGGGCCGTGGAAAGAAGCAGAAAAGCAAGAATACTGTTGACTTGAGAACTCTTCTGATTCTCTGCGCACAAGCTATCTCTACTAGTGATTTCAGGAGTGCTAATGAATTGTTGAAGCAGATTAGAGAGGACTCTTCTCCATTTGGGAATGCCTCTCAAAGATTGGCCCATTACTTTGGCAACGGGCTGGAGGCACGATTGGTGGGCAACAACATTCGGATGAAAGACTTTTATTCTACTAGTATTCTTTCCAGGACGACCTCAGCAGCCGATATTTTGAAATATCACCACCTTAACATTTCAACGTGCCCATTTGCTCAGTTCTCCATCTTCTTTGCAAATTACATGATTTTGAAATTTGCAGAGAAAGCCACTACCCTTCACATAATAGATTTTGGCATTGCATTTGGTTTTCAATGGCCAGACCTCATACAGAAACTCTCTTCTCGACCAGAAGGGCCCTGTAAATTGCGCATCACAGGAATAGAGGTTCCCAGGCTGGTTTTCGTCCTGCAGAAAGAATAGAGGAGACAGGTTGCCGTTTGAAAAAGTATTGTGAGCGTTTTGATGTAGCTTTTGAATTCAATTTCATAGCATCAAGGGATTGGGAATTAATCAAACCTGCGGATCTCAAGATTCAAAGCAATGAGACAGTTGCTGTGAATTGTTTAGTTCGGTTTAAGTATCTCCTTGATGAGACAGTTGAGGACAACAATCCACGTGATGCTGTGTTGAATCTAATCTGGCAAATTAAACCAGATATTTTTGTTCATGCTGTACGTAGCGTCTCCTACAATGCGGCCTTTTTTGTGACAAGATTCCGAGAGGCACTTTTCCATCTTTCTGATGTGTATGATTTGCTTGATGCTACCATTGATTGCGACAACAAAGAGAGGTTGGTCATTGAGAGAGAGTTCCATGGACGGGAAATCATGAATGTCGTAGCATGTGAAGGCTCGGAAAGAATTGAGAGGCCCGAAACGTACAAGCAATGGCAGGTCCGTCATGTGAGGGCTGGGTTTAAGGCGCTTCCACTGGACCAAGATTTCATGAAGTTATTCAGGGGTAAGATGAAAGCATGGTACCACAAGGATTTTGTGCTCGATGAAGATGGCAACTGGATGCTGCAAGGTTGGAGAGGCCGGATTTTTTATGGCTCCTCCTGTTGGGTGCCTACTTAGGATGCTCCAAAAAGAATGTTTTCTGTCATGGACATGTAGATTACTGGGATTTTTCCCAAGTCGACAGGTGAAGGATTCGTATTAAAGTGGCTCAGCACGAACTTATTTCCGGCTCCTCTGTTGGTTGATGTATCTTTTACTTGCAAATAATTTTGAATCTGGAATGTTTACTTACTATTTATCTAATTCTCGAGATAGGAAGATACAATTTGCAGCTTCTATGCGCACGCCATTGGGAATTTGCTGCTAATGCTCTGTTATTTGTCTATCCCATATCTCACAAGTTCTGGAAGTAATATGGCAGCTCGAAGATGATGATGGGCATGGTGCAGCATTATTAGGGATAATTTGTGCTGTTCTCTTGATGGCTTTGTCGTCAGCTAATTTCCTACGAGACGGAAAGCTGTTTACCTCGTTTCAGAACATAATGGGCCATCCGTGAGGTCCTCGCCCTGGGTGAGGTTGCCCTTGCCAGCCCCAAGAGAGGGCTTGTAGGCCCTTGTCAGCAGCTAGTGGTGAGGGCTTGCAGGCTATAGTTGGCCCTTACCAGCAGTCGGTGAAGGTAGTTGAGCCTCATTGGCCTTTATTAGCAACTGGCGAGGGTCGATGAGCCCTCATCGGCGGCCTCTGGCCCTCGCTAGAAAAAGAAAAAAGAAGAAGAAAAAAAAAAGGAAAGAAAAGAATAAAAAATAATTTAAAATTAAAATTGTAATTGGATGAAAAACGCATTTGATCGGTTGGAATATTTAGTCGACCGATGATTGGTGAGGTCGGGCTCTTTTTTGAAAACAACCATGGCCATTTCGGGCTTTTATTTGAGAAAAAGATGTCACTTTAGATCTTTATTTGAAATTTTCCTTTATTATGAAAAATGAATAATTTGAAAAATATTTCTCAAAAGATCCTTCATATTTCTCACTAAAATGAATAAACAAAGATTTTTTTCTTCCATGAAAATATTTTGGTGTAATTTTTTTTTTTTCAATAATTAAACATTCTTCATAGAAGAATTATTCCAAGTGATACAAGCCATCATTTTAAGGAAATATTTTATAAAAAATCATTCATTTTTCCAAAAACAAGTAAAGCCTTATTTTATAATCTATTATGCATAGAATCTATAACTCATAGTTTCAAGAGCTACAAAGTTTTGGAGTTGTGGTCATTGATGTGTAAGATGGGAAGACAATTGCCATGTTTTTTCTTCCCACTAATGTGGTCAAATACCTTAGAATGCTATGCATTTAAATTTATCTTTCATCCCGTCTTGTTTGGTAAAAAGATTATTTTAATAGTCGATGTAATTATATTGAGGGAAAATTTTAAATAAGGATTCAAAGTGGAGTCATTTTCTTAAAAGAGAACTCAAAGTGAACATTATTTTAAATAAAGACTTGAAATGCCAAAACTTAATCTCAAATAAATATTCGAACTCCAAATCTTATCCATGTCTGGGGCATTTTCATTCAATGACAGTTTTCTTTTTCTTCTTCATTTTGTTTTGTTTTTTTTTTCCTCCTATTTCTCTCTTCATTTTCCTCACGCCTTCGACACCTTCATCCACCCTCTCTGTCTCTCTCTGTCTCTCTCTCTGTCTCTCTGTGTCATCTCGTCGATTCGGCCAAGCAAACTCTTGGACTTTGTCGAGAGCTTTCGGGCAGTTCTTTCGCCGGTTGGTATCTCGCACATCTTCGTGCTCGTCCTTTCGAGGCTTCTCGGGGGTCGGAATTCGTGGGGCCTCGCTGTAATCCGGATTTGGTCGTGAGATGGATGGTGGTTCCTCGGGCGACGGCTGAAGGAGTTTGAGTTCGCCATTTTCAGGCAACTGAGAAGGAAGAGAGAGTGAACAGCCAAACTCAGCCGAGGGGAGAGAGAGAGAGAGAGACTTTTTCCTCTTGGGCGGCCATTGAATATGGGGAAGTATAAACTCATGACCTCAGCGGTGGGGAGGCTTCAATGACCAATCCTCGTACGAAAACTATCTTCTCAATCAGAAGGGCCCTGTAAATTGCGCATCACAGACATAGAGCTTCCATAGGCTGGTTTGCGCCCAGCAGAAAGAATAGAGGAGACAGGTCGCCGTTTGAAAAAGTATTGTGAGCGTTTTAGGGTCCCTTTCAACTTCATAGCATCTAAGAATTGGGAATCCATCAAACTTGAGGATCTCAAGATTCAAAGCAATGAGACAGTTGCTGTGAATTCTTTAGACTGGTTTCAGAATCTCTTTGACGAAACAGTTGACGACAACAATCCATGAGATGCCGCAGCCTGTTAAATCTAAGGGGGAAATTAAACCGGATATGCCGTGTTTTTTGAAATTCGGATGTTTTTGTTCATGCTATAAGTAACGGCTCATATAACGCACCCTTTTTTGCGACAAGATTCCGATAGGCACTTTTTCATCTTTCCACAGTGTATGATATGTTTGATGCTATTTTAAATGGCGACAGCAGAGAGAGGTTGGTTTTTAAAAGAGATTTCCATGGACGGGAAATTATGAATGTCATAGCATGTGAACGTTTGGAAAGGGTAGAGAGGCTGGAAACGTACAAGCAATGGCAGGTTCGTCATATGAGGGCTGGGTTTAAGGCGCTTCCTCTGGACCAAGAGCTCCTGAAGTTGTTCAGGGGTAAGATGAAAGAATCATACCACAAGGACTTTGCGCTTGATGAAGACGGCAACTGGATGCCGCAAGGTTGGAGAGGTCGGATTATCCATGGCTCCTCCTGTTGGGTGCCCACTTAGGATAGTTTAAAAAAACAAAAAAACTGTTTGCTGTCATGACCTGTACATTACAGGGATTCTTCCCGGGTCAACAGGTCAAGGATTCGTAATAGGGTAGCTCAGAATGAACTTATTTCCGGTTCCTCTGTTTGGGTATGCATCTTTTACTTGCAAACAATTTTGAGTCTGGAATGTTTGCTATACTAATTATCTAATTTTTTGAGATAGGAAGGTACAATTTGCAGCTTCTAAGCCACAAGGAATTGTGAATTTTGCTGATAATGTGTTATGATTTGCCTATCCTATATCTCACAAGTTGTGCCAGTAATATGGCAGCTCGAAGCTGATGATGGGAATGGGTGCAGCATTGTCATGTATGGTTTGTGCTGTCCTCTTGATGGTTCTGCTGTTTACTAGTCTCCTATAATGCCGAAAGCTGTCTAGCTCTTTTAAGAACTTGAGTAGCCAAGGAGGGGCTCGTGGAGGTGCGTTTCAGAATATGCTGCAATCAAAGTTGCGCTCATGCTGAAGTTGTTTCTGTCTTCAAGTCAACTAAGGGCAAATGAAATTCTAGATTACTTTCTGGCATACAGGCATTATATCTTACATCTCCGTTTTCTCTTTCTGTGGAGTATTTTGGATGGGTCAATTGTTGGTTTATATATAAGGGACATCAAGTATGTGATTAAACTAGTTATTATAGATATCTCCGAATTCTCATGCAATTCAGCCTATCGATAAACTGTTTCATTTACACCAAGGATTGAAAAACGGAGTGCGTTATTGATTAAATCTGCGAAAGTTTTAGCTTTTCTGCATTTTAATTAAGCATAATTATGCAATGCTTGGCAGGTGAGCTCCAATCCTAAATATTCATGAGAAATGTCTTTTCTAAAGTACTAAGAGAGGTTGCATGTTGCCGCATCCTCGCAATAATAAGCTCCAATGATGGAAAGGTCACAACAATTATTACTTAATAGTTTCTTTCCCCCAAAAATCTAAGTTACATTTATTTTCTAATTATAGTAAAATAAATAGAAATGTTTGTGAGGTGAATCTATGTTGCACAGTTTCAATAGTTACAAAATTTTGGAGTTGCGATGATTGATGTACTAGCGTGGGATACCATCTGTCATATTTGTTCTCCCTCCTAATATTATTAGATATCGTATAATAATATTCAATTAGACAATCTTGTTCTGGTGAAAAGTTTTTTTTTTTTTTTTTGGTCGAAGGTAAAAGGTTTATTTGAATAGTTGATGTAATAATATCAACATGTATGTAATTAAAATTTCACAAATTAAATGGTCATGATTTTTTTGAACCCCCAAAAGAAAAAGAAAAAGAATGGTAATTATTTTCTCGATTTATAGTGTCCATTGTGTAAAAAACTGGACAATGCTTATGGAAATTGCTCAGTTCGGGGCGCCGTGGAATTTAAGCTCAGGAGAAGGCTTAAGCCTCAGGGGCTTTTAACGTAACCAGTGATGCCAAAACACCTGATGCAGATTTTGACCAAGTCAAAAGTAGAAACTGGTTTCCATATGCACTTTTAATATAAAAATCTCCCAAATTCATCTAATTTGAAAGATGGGAAAATTTTAAAAAGGAGAAAAACAACATAAAAAATTCAAAATTATATGAATTACATATTCATTGTAATACATTTCCATTTTATGTTTTCATTAGAATTTCGACAACAAAAGGTTAACATGATTAGTGCGACATTTCGCTAGGGAATAATTTAACACTCTCTTGAACTAGAAATGGTGTTGTCTTGATTGCTGAAGTCATCAGGGTTCCCCTCTCTCTCGTGAAAGATGAAACCCTAGAATGAAGCCAAACGAATCACAATAAGTAGATGCACCCGAGCTCATATTCCAACTGGAGAGGAGCCTCCATAGGTTGGTGAATGAGCTCTTGAGCTGGACAAGTACCAATTCCTAAGGGTCTCTTACCACTCGCATAGATATCCATGAAGACACTGGAGAACAATAGACTATCTCATTGATGTTGCTTTTATTCATTAAAGTCACATCGGAGCCATATTAGTTTTGTTTGTTTTTAGTTGTCCACATAACTTGCCATGTAGGATTTTTAATGATGGTCTTGATCGAGATAGTGACTAAAGTTGTTGATATCATGATGACCATAATTTGAGTTTTTCCATGTAGAAAAAAATTAAATGTTGATACGTAATGAGTCTAATTTGAGAATTTTTGTGGGTTTTTTCAGTCGAGTTTTCTTTTATTTTGCGGGTTTTTGGTCAAGTTTTCTTTCATTATATTTTACTAGTGTGGATGAATAATGAAATTTTTTTTTTATTTCGAAAATAGAAAAATAAAAAATTTTCAATTTTCATTTCTATTCCAAACTTATTTTTGAACTAATAATTTGTTTCAAAAATATAAAAATGAAATTGTTTTACGAAGTTCCAAATTTATCTTTTTAAAATAAAAAATAAAAAATAAAAAAATAAAAAAATAAAATGAATATTATGTGCGTCCTCTAGTAAACATGGCATAAAGCCATTGGTAGCTTGCCAAAGCGGGACCCACAGTTTGAGCGATCGATCACTTTCCCCGATCGCACACAGATCGAGATTACCGGGGCCCGCTTCATCGTCAGACCCAAGTACATCCTACAGAATTTCTCCTCTTTTTTTTTTTTTTTTTTAATACTTATTTTTCTATTTATTTATCTGCAGCTTTTGTTTCGCTCGAAGATGGCATTGGAGAATCCTCATCAGATTGGTTTTTATTCAGCTTCCAACTCCACTTCTCATTTTAAGGTTTGCAGATCTGATCTCTCTATCCCGCTCGGGCCGCCTCGTGGAAGGTTCCGAACTTCACCCCTGATTCACTCGTATAAAATTGGCATTGGAGAATCCTCATCAGATTGGTCTTTATTCAGCTTCCAACTCCACTCCTCAGTTTTAAGGTCTGCAGATCCGATCTCTCTTTCCCTTTTTATATTGTGTCTTCTCTATCCATCCGCTTCGGTGGGAGCATGTCCATGCTTGCTTCCTGCGCTGCCCTTTCCCTTCGAAGTACTCCACTTTCCTCCCTGCGCGTGATCTTTTATTCCTGGACTTTAGTCGACGTTGTTTGAGTGAGCGAAGAACAGAAAGAAAGTCATCGAAGAGGGAGTTGTTTTGTTGCAGGCCGAGTGCCTTTTACTTTAGTTGGTTGATGTTCTTGGGGCGTAAGTATACTGGCGTAGGGTTTGAAGAGTAGATGTGCAATACTTGGCCCCTTTGACCAAGCCAAAAGAAGTGGCGGGACCCATGGAAAATAATTAAATTAGAAAAAGGGCAAATGGGCTGAAAAGTCAAAGAGAAAAAGGTGCTTTTGTGGGGGTGGAGAGGGGGCTCGCGCAATAAAGACAAAAGGGGAGAAAGAAGAAGGAAAAGAAAGACGAAGGAGAAAGGAAAAGGGGGTCTTGACCTTACCGAGCCGATTTGACTATATATGACAACGGTCGGTGAGTATTCGTGCTTTTCGTTCGTCTGATCAGAGTAGTCTTCGGGATTAGGGCTCAAATTCAGAATTCTGGGTAAATTGAGTTATGATGTCCAATTTTTGAGTTGTGGAGCTTCGGAATTTCTTGGAAATGAGGATTTATGGTGTGGTATGGCATGGTAGAACCGTGGGTTTTGACTGGTGTCGTTTTGGCGCAACGGTTTTGTCGGAGTGAGATTTTATGGTTTGAGCAAGTTTCGAGTTGAGTTTAAGTTTGAGTCATCGCTTTGGTGAATAGTTTGTTAACGCGTAGGAGTCGTTTTATTAGTTATAAGGTGCAGTTTGGTTGTTTTATAATTGAGGTAGAGTTTTATTTGATTTTAACACTATTCCTCGATTATTTGATAGGGCCGCGAGTTCAACGATACGTGTATCGTTTATTGTTTTGTCGTAGGTAACAAGGTGATTGATATTATATTTTCTTTGGTTTTGTAAAACCATGCCTTAAAGTATATATATACATATATTGAATTGAGAATAGCATTTTTGTTGTATTAAGCGTGATTGAATATTTAGTAGCTCTTGATTATTTGAGAATGGTTTGAGAAACATATTATCAAATGTGTCGTGATAGTTTACATATATGTAATTGCTTTGCGATTGGTTTATGGAAAGTTCTATATGTGATTTGAGAAATGGATGAGAAATAGCGGATATTTATATTGTGAAAAGTTATTTGCTTAGTTGATGAGATTGATTTATAGATTGGATTTCTAGTATCGGAGGATGGTTGTTTATGCTTCATTGTGAGCCCATTGAGGGGCATATGAGTATGCGTGCTAGGTTTAGGATATCCTTCTGGGTCAAGCCGTTGGCTTTATAGGTGGAGACCTTGCCAAGAGGGAATCTTGGTCGCCTTATCACAAGGTATTGTGCCGGACCATAGTTTGATATTTAGCAAAAGATTGGACGATAGATGGAACATCGAGATGTGGTTTTATATAAGATGAATCAATAAAATAGACTATTGATGTGTGATATAAGATTAACCAATGAAATGAACTATTGATATATTTATTGATGAGATTGATCAATGGATTGAATCATTGATGTTTGTTATAATATTATTGATTTAACAAGTATTTTCAGATGTGTATGTTAAAGTGATATAACTCATTTATATTTTGTATGCGTTTTATATACTGAAAGTGAGATAAATGAGTTTTGATATTATTTTGTAAAGTGCATAGTGATTACTCGATCTGTTTAGAAGATGTGTACTACTCATTGATCTTGTAGTTGCTCATTCCTCTATTTTCAAATCTTCTTAGGTTTCTCGGTTAGTGGAGAATAGAGCGTGAGCAATTTTGTTGGGAGACTTTTGGAAGTGGACTTTGGATATGGTTTGAGACCGTGTCTTTCGAGTGAAAGGAAGGCTGTGTCACCCCTATCTATGTAGGATTCGGGGTGTGACAAGATGACTATGGATACTTTGTTCTTTCATTGCACCAATTGTGGCAATGTCGATGATCTTCCAATAGACAGCCATGCCTTTTTACCTAATCCAGATCAGCACCTGGGTCTCGCAAATGATTTCCTTTTGGATGACCCTTTTCTAGACCTTAAATCCTCGGATATTGCTTTTGTTTCAAATAAAGTAGACCCTGTAACCAATCTCCCATCGAAACTGGTCGACCTCGATAATGGAGATTTGATCTTTCCCTCGACAAGCATGAGCCTAGATGGAGGCTCATTTGGTCCATCTAAGAGCTTGAGTAAGGGCAAGAGTCCAGACAGAGATTCTCTCTCCCCCTCGGGGGACAGTGACTCGTTGGATCCCGTTCTAAAGTACATAACTCAGATGCTTATGGAAGAGAACATGGAGGAGCAACCGTGGGTATTCGCCGATCAGGTTGCTCTGCAAAATACTGAAAAATCATTGTATGATGCCCTTGGTCAGCAGAATTTGGAACAGTCTGATAAGAGCCCCTCACAGGTTGAGTTAAGCCAATATATCGAGAGCCCAGCTAGCAACCTTTCTGGAAGTAGCAGTGCTCTCAGAAGCCATGATGCTACAAACATTACTCTTAGCTCTAGTGACTTGGCTGATATTCCGTACACAATCGGGGAACATAGCCATGCTGTGCTGAAAAATCCTGACCAAAACTTCCTGTCGAATGTGGATTCCGATTCGCAGTTCTTGACCAATTCTTCAAGCAGCATCACCAATTATGATGATGGGTCCGAGGAATCTTTTCATGGGCTACTTGTCAAGAGCATTTTCAGCGCTGGAGAGTCCATGATTCAGTTCAAGAAAGGATTAGAGGAGGCCAGCAAATTCCTTCTTACCAACAATCAATTAGCAATTAATCCAGAGGACAGCAAACCGTCCTCTGAAACAAAGAAAGGAACCACAAGAACGCGCATCGAGGAGGAGATCAACATGAAGAGCTCATCTAATGGATTCAAGGGATTAAAGAATCACAAGAGGGACGAGGATGCTTTTGAGGAAGGCAGGGCTAATAAGCAAACAGCTTTGTACACAGAAGAGAGTGAGCTTTCAGATTTGTTCGATAAGGTGTTGCTCAGCACTGAAAATGGTCCGAGTATGTGTTCTGGCGACAATTCTGTGGAGACAGGGGTGACAAAAGACATACGGCCACCAAGGAACAAGCGTGGTTCCAATAGAGGTAGGGGCCGTGGAAAGAAGCAGAAAAGCAAGAATACTGTTGACTTGAGAACTCTTCTGATTCTCTGCGCACAAGCTATCTCTACTAGTGATTTCAGGAGTGCTAATGAATTGTTGAAGCAGATTAGAGAGGACTCTTCTCCATTTGGGAATGCCTCTCAAAGATTGGCCCATTATTTTGGCAACGGGCTGGAGGCACGATTGGTGGGCAACAACATTCGGATGAAAGACTTTTATTCTACTAGTATTCTTTCCAGGACGACCTCAACAGCCGATTTTTTGAAATTTTACCACCTTAACATTTCAACGTGCCCATTTGCTCAGTTCTCCATCTTCTTTGCGAATTACATGATTTTGAAATTTGCAGAGAAAGCCACTACCCTTCACATAATAGATTTTGGCATTGCATTTGGTTTTCAATGGCCAAACCTCATACAGAAGCTCTCTTCTCGACCAGAAGGGCCCTGTAAATTGCGCATCACAGGAATAGAGGTTCCACAGGCTGGTTTTCACCCTGCAGAAAGAATAGAGGAGACAGGTTGCCGTTTGAAAAAGTATTGTGAGCGTTTTGATGTAGCTTTTGAATTCAATTTCATAGCATCAAGGGATTGGGAATTAATCAAACTTGCAGATCTCAAGATTCAAAGCAATGAGACAGTTGCTGTGAATTGTTTAGTTCGGTTTAAGAATCTCGTTGATGAGACAGTTGAGGACAACAATCCACGTGATGCCGTGTTGAATCTAATCCGGCAAATTAAACCTGATATTTTTGTTCATGCTGTACGTAGCGTCTCCTACAATGCAGCCTTTTTTGTGACAAGATTCCGAGAGGCACTTTTCCATCTTTCTGATGTGTATGATTTGCTTGATGCTACCATTGATTGTGACGAAAAAGAGAGGTTGGTCATTGAGAGAGAGTTCCATGGACGGGAAATCATGAATGTCATAGCATGTGAAGGCTCGGAAAGAATTGAGAGGCCCGAAACGTACAAGCAATGGCAGGTCCGTCATGTGAGGGCTGGGTTTAAGGCGCTTCCTCTGGACCAAGATTTCATGAAGTTATTCAGGGGTAAGATGAAAGCGTGGTACCACAAGGATTTTGTGCTCGATGAAGATGGCAACTGGATGCTGCAAGGTTGGAGAGGCCGGATTTTTTATGGCTCCTCCTGTTGGGTGCCTACTTAGGATGATCCAAAAAGAGTGTTTTCTCTCATGGACATGTAGATTACTGGGATTCTTCCCAAGTCGACAGGTGAAGGATTCGTATTAAAGTGGCTCAGCACGAACTTATTTCCGGCTCCTCTGTTGGTTGATGTATCTTTTACTTGCAAATAATTTTGAATGGGGAATGTTTACTTACTATTTATCTAATTTACGAGATAGGAAGATACAATTTGCAGCTTCTATGCGCACGCCATTGGGCATTTGCTGCTAATGCTCTGTTATTTGTCTATCCCATATCTCACAAGTTCTGGAAGTAATATGGCAGCTCGAAGATGATGATGGGCATGGTGCAGCATTATCAGGTATAATTTGTGCTGTTCTCTTGATGGCTTTGTTGTCCGCTAATTTCCTACGAGACCGAAAGCTGTTTACCTTTTTAGAACATAATGGGCTATCGGCGAGGTCTGCCCTTGCCAAGGCGAGGTCCCTTGCCTTAGGTGAGGTTTTCCTTGCCGGCCCCAAGCAAGGGCTTGTAGGCCCTCGCCAGCAGCTAGTGGCAAGGGCTTGCAGCCCTGGTTGGCCCTTACCAGCAGTCGGTGAAGGTGGTTGGGCCCTCATTGGCCTTTGCCAGCAATTGGCGAGGGTTGATGAGCCCTCACTGGCGGCCTCTAGCCCTCGACGGAAAAAAAAAAAAAAAAAAAGAAAAGGAAAAGTGAAAAAAGGAAAGAAAAGAATAAAAAAAATTAAAATTAAAATTGTAATTGGATGAAAAACACCTTAGATCGGTTGGAATATTTAGCTGACCGATGATTGGCATGGTTAGGCTCTTGTTTTGAAACAACCATGGTCATTTCGGGCATTTATTTGAGAAAATGAAAGCACTTCAGACCTTTATTTGGATTTTTTTTTTGTTTTATGAAAAATGAATACTTTGAAAAATATTTCTCTCAAAATGATCCTTCATATTTCTTACTAAAATGAATAAACAAAGATTTTTTTTTTTTTATCTTCCATGAAAATATTTCAATATAATTTTATTTTAATAACTAAACATTATTCATAGAAGAATTATTCCAAGTGATACAAGTGCTCATTTTAAGGAAATATTTTTAAAATCATTCATTTTTCCAAAAACAAGTAAAGCCTTATTTTATAGTCTATTATGCATGGAATCTATAACTCATAGTTTCAAGAGCTACAAAGTTCTGGAGTTGTGGTCATTGATGTGTAAGATGAGAAGACAATTGCCATGTTTTTCCTTCCCACTAATGTGGTCAAATACCTTAGAATGCTATGCATTTAAATTTATCTTTCATCCTGTCTTGTTTGGTAAAAAATTTATTTTAATAGTTGATGTAATTATATTGAGGGAAAATTTTAAATAAGGATTCAAAGTGGAGTCATTTTCTTAAAAGAAAATTCAAAATGAACATTAACTCAAATAAGGACTTGAAATGCCAAAATTTAGACTCAAATGAATATTCGAACTCCAAATCTTATCCATGTCAGGGGCTTTTTCATTCAATGACAGTTTTCTTTTTCTTCTTCATTTTCACTTTTTTTTTTTTTCCTCCTATTTCTCTCTTCATTTTCCTCACGCCTTCGACACCTTCATCCACCCTTTCTGTCTCTCTCTGTCTCTCTCTCAAGCAAACTCTTGGACTTTGTCGAGAGCTTTCGGGCAGTTCTTTCGCCGGTTGGTATCTCGCACATCTTCGTGCTCGTCTTTTCGAGGCTTCTCGGGGTCGGAATTCGTGGGGCCTCGCTGTAATCCGGATTTGGTCGTGAGATGGATGGTGGTTCCTCTGGCGATGGCTGAAGGAGTTTGAGTTCGCCTTTTCAGGCAACTGAGAAGGAAGAGAGAGTGAACAGCCAAACTCAGCCGAGGTGGGGGGAGAGAGAGAGAGAGAGAGAGAGAGAGAGAGAGAGAGAGAGAGACTTTTTCCTCTTGGGCGGCCATTGATTATGGGGAAGTATAAACTCATGAGCTCAGCGGTGGGGAGGCTTCAATGGCCAATCCTCGTACGAAAGCTATCTTCTCAATCAGAAGGGCCCTGTAAATTGCGCATCAGACATAGAGCTTCCATAGGCTGGTTTGCGCCCAGCAGAAAGAATAGAGGAGACAGGTCGCCGTTTGACAAAGTATTGTGAGCGTTTTAGGGTCCCTTTCGAATTCAACTTCATAGCATCCAAGAATTGGGAATCCATCAAACTTGAGGATCTCAAGATTCAAAGCAATGAGACAGTTGCTGTGAATTCTTTAGACTGGTTTCAGAATCTCTTTGACGAAACAGTTGACGACAACAATCCATGAGATGCCGTGTCAAATCTAATTGGGGAAATTAAACCGGATATTTTTGTTCATGCTATAAGTAACGGCTCCTATAACGCACCCTTTTTGCGACAAGATTCCAATAGGCACTTTTTCATCTTTCCACAGTGTACGATATGTTTGATGCTATTTTAAATGGCGACAGCAGAGTGAGGTTGGTTTTAAAAGAGATTTCCATGGACGGGAAATTATGAATGTCATAGCATGTGAACGTTTGGAAAGGGTAGAGAGGCCGGAAACGTACAAGCAATGGCAGGTTCGTCATATGAGGGCTGGGTTTAAGGCGCTTCCTCTGGACCAAGAGCTCCTGAAGTTGTTCAGGGGTAAGATGAAAGAATCATACCACAAGGACTTTGCGCTTGACGAAGACGGCAACTGGATGCCGCAAGGTTGGAGAGGTCGGATTATCTATGGCTCCTCCTGTTGGGTGCCCACTTAGGATGGTTTAAAAATTGTTTGCTGTCATGACCTGTACATTACAGGGATTCTTCCCGGGTCAACAGGTCAAGGATTCGTAATAGGGTAGCTCAGAATGAACTTATTTCCGGCTCCTCTGTTTGGGCATGCATCTTTTACTTGCAAACAATTTTGAGTCTGGAATGTTTGCTATACTAATTATCTAATTTTTTGAGACATGAAGGTACAATTTGCAGCTTCTAAGCCACAAGGTATTGTGAATTTTGCTGATAATGTGTTATGATTTGCCTATCCTATATCTCATAAGTTGTGCCAGTAATATGGCAGCTCGAAGCTGATGATGGGAAAGGGTGTAGCATTGTCATGTATGGTTTGTGCTGTCCTCTTGATGGCTCTGCTGTTTACTAGTCTCCTATAATGCCGAAAGGTATCTAGCTCTTTTAAGAACTTGAGTAGCCAAGGAGGGGCTCGTGGAGGTGCGTTTCAGAATATGCTGCAATCAAAGTTGCGCTCATGCTGAAGTTGTTTCTGTCTTCAAGTCAACTTAAGGGCAAATGAAATTCTAGATTACTTTCTGGCATACAGGCATTATATCTTACATCTCCATTTTCTCTTTCTGTGGAGTATTTTGGATGGGTCAATTGTTGGTTTATATATAAGGGAGGTCAAGTATGTGATTAAACTAGTTATTATAGATATCTTCGAATTCTCATGCAATTCAGTCTGTCGATAAACTGTTTCATTTACACCAAGGATTGAAAAACGGAGTGTGATATTGATTTAATCTGCGAAAGTTTTAGCTTTTCTGCATTTTAATTAAGCATAATTATGCAATGCTTGGCAGGTGAGCTCCAATCCTAAATATTCATGAGAAATGTCTTTTCTAAAGTACTAAGAGAGGTTGCATGTTGCGGCATCCTTGCAATAATAAGCTCCAATGATGGAAAGGTCGCAACAATTATTACTTAATAGTTTCTTTCCCCCAGAAATCTAAGTTACATTTATTTTCTAATTTCTCTCATAGTAAAATAAATAGAAATGTTTTTGAGGTGAATCTATGTTGCACAGTTTCAATAGTTACAAAATTTTGGAGTTGTGATGATTGATGTACTAGCATGGGATACCATCTGTCATATTTGTTCTCCCTCCTAATATTATTAGATATCGTATAATAATATTCAATTAGACAGTCTTGTTCTAGTGAATTTTTTTTTTTTTTTTTGGTCAAAGGTAAAAGGTTTATTTGAATAGTTGATGTAATAATATCAACATGTATGTAATTAAAATTTCACAAATTAAATGGTCATGATTTTTCTGAACCCTCAAAAGAAAAAGAAAAAGAAAAAGAATGGTCATTATTTTCTCGATTTATAGTGCCCATTGTGTAAAAAACTGGACAATGCTTATGGAAATAGCTTAGTTCGGGGCGTCGTGGAATTTAAGATTAGGAAAAGGCTTAAGCCTCAAGGGGCTTTTAACTTAACTAGTGATACCAAAACACTGGTTTTCTGATGCAGATTTTGACCTAGTCAAAAGTAGAAACTGGTTTCCATATGCGCTTTTAATATAGAAATCTCCCAAATTCATCTAATTTGAAAGATGGCAAAATTTTAAAAAGGAGAAAAACAACATAAAAATTCAAAATTATATGAATTACATATTCATTGTAATACCTTTCGTCACAGTTCCATTTTATGTTTTCATTAGAATTTCGACAACGAAAGGTTAACATGATTAGCGTGACATTTCGCTAGGGAATAATTTAACACTCTCTTGAACTAGAAATTAGGGGTGAGCGCGGTTCCCGGGTAGAACCGGGAACCGGAGAACCGAACCGGAGGTTCCGGTTCGGTTCCCGGTTCTTAAAGGACCGGTTCCGGTTCCCGGTTCCATTTTTCCGGGAACCGGCGATCCCGGTTCCGGAACCGGTCGCGGAACCGGAACCGGAACCGGTCGCGGAACCGGTTTGAACCGGTTTTGGAACCCCTCCCCTGCTCACCTCACATCTATTGCTCTGCTCTTGACTCTTGAGTCCCGACTCCCGAGTCCCGACCCTCGAAACTCTCGCCGGACGCCGCTCGCCGCCGGACGCCGCCGCCCGAAGGCCGCCGCCGCGGACGCGTCGCGGAACCGGTTAGGGTTCCAAAAGGAACCCCTCCCCTGCTCACCTCACATCTATTGCTCTGCTCTTGACTCTTGAGTCCCGACTCCAGAGTCCCGACCCGGGACGCCCTCCCCGTATGTTATAGTTTTTTTTGGTAACGTGCGCGTACGTTATAGTTTTTTTTGGTAATGTGCGGTATGTTATATTTTTTTTTTTTGGTAACGTGCGCGTACGTTATAGTTTTTTTTTTTTGGTAACGTGCACGTACATTATATTTTTTTTTTTTTTTTTTTGGTAACGTGCGCGTACGTTATAGTTTTTTTTGGTAACGTGCGTGTACGTTATATATATATATATATATATATATATATATATATATATATATATATATATATATATATATATATATTTTGGTAACGTGCGCGTACGTTATAGTTTTTTTTTTTGGTAACGTGCGCGTACATTATATTTTTTTTTTTTGGTAACGTGCGCGTACGTTATAGTTTTTTTTTGGTAACGTGCGTGTACGTTATTTTTTTTTTTGGTAACGTGCACGTACGTTATAGTTTTTTTTTTTTGGTAACGTGCGCGTACGTTATAGTTCAAATATGAAAATAACAAAAAAAAAAAAAAAAAAAAAAGAACCTGTTGGAACCGGAACCGACCCAGGAACCCCGCGAGGGTAGGTTAGGGTTACCTGCTCTAACGGGTAGGTTTCGGGTTCCTCATTTTGAGGAACTGTACTGGAGGTAGGTTCCAGGGTTAGACGGAACCGAACCGGAACCCTGGAACCGCTCACTCCTACTAGAAATGGTGTTGTCTTGATTGCTGAAGTCATCACGATTCCTCTCTCTCTCTTGAAAGATGAAACCCTAGAATGAAGCCAAACGAATCACAATAAGGAGATGCAACGCTGGAGAACAATAGACTATCTCATCGACGTTGCTTTTATTCATTAAAGTCACATCGGAGCCATATTAGTTTTGTTTGTTTTTATTTGTCCACGTAACTTGCCATGTAGGATTTTTAATGATGGTCTTGATCGAGATGGTGACTAAAGTTGTTGATATCACGATGACCATAATTTGAGTTTTTTCATGACGAAAAAAATTAAATATTGATGCGTAATGAGCCTAATTTGAGAATTTTGGTGGGTTTTTTCAGTCAAGTTTTCTTTCACTATATTTTACTAGCGTGGATGAATAATGAAAAAGTTTTTATTTCGAAAATAGAAAAATAAAAAATTTTCAATTTTCAATTTTATTCCAAACTTACTTTTGAACTAATAATTTGTTTACTGACCAAAAAAAAAAAAAAAAAAAACTAATAATTTGTTTCTAAAATATAGAAATGAAATTGTTTTACGAAGTTCCAAATTTATCTTTTTGAAAATTAAAAAAAAAAAATGAATATTATGTGCGTCCTCTGGTAAACATGGCATAAAGCCAATGGTAGCTTGCCAAAGCGGGACCCACAGTTTGTGCGATCGATCACTTTCCCCGATCGCACACAGATCGAGATTACCGGGGCCCGCTTCATCGTCAGACCCAAGTACATCCTACAGAATTTCTCCTCTTTTTTTTTTTTTTTTTTTTAATACTTATTTTTCTATTTTTCTATTTATTTATCTGCAGCTTTTGTTTCGCTCGAAGATGGCATTGGAGAATCCTCATCAGATTAGTTTTTATTCAGCTTCCAACTCCACTTCTCATTTTAAGGTTTGCAGACCCGATCTCTCTATCCCGCTCGGGCCGCCTCGTGGAAGGTTCCGAACTTCACCCCTGATTCACTCGTATAAAGATGGCATTGGAGAATCCTCATCAGATTGGTCTTTATTCAGCTTCCAACTCCACTTCTCAGTTTTAAGGTCTGCAGATCCGGTCTCTCTTTCCCTTTTTATATCGTGTCTTCTCTATCCATCCGCTTAGATGGGAGCATGTCCATGTTTGCTTCCTGCGCTGCCCTTTCCCTCCGAAGTACTCCACTTTCCTCCCTGCGCGTGATCTTTTATTCCTGGACTTTAGTCGACGTTGTTTGAGTGAGCGAAGAACAGAAAGAAAGTCATCGAAGAGGGAGTTGTTTTGTTGCAGGCCGAGTGCCTTTTACTTTAGTTGGTTGATTTTCTGGGGGCGTAAGTATACTGGCGTAGGGTTTGAAAAGTAGATGTGCAATACTTGGCCCCTTTGACCAAGCCAAAAGAAGTGGTGGGACCCATGGAAAATAATTAAATTAGAAAAAGGGCAAATGGGCTGAAAAGTCAAAGAGAAAAGGTGCTTTTGGGGGGTGTGGGGGCGGGGGGATGGGGGCGCTCGCGCAATAAAGACATAAGGGGAGAAAGAAGAAAGAAAGGAAAGGGGTCTTCACTGGATCAAGCTGATTTGACTACATATAACAACGCTTGGTTAGTATTATTGCTTTTCGTTTGACTTTTCGGGGTTGTCTTCGGGATCAAGGCTTAAATTCAGAATTTTGGGAAAATTGAGCCATGATGTCCGATTTTTTAGTTGTGGAGCTTCGGAATTTCTTGGAAACCAGGGCTTATGGCGTGGTATGGCATGGTAGGTTTTGACGGGAGTCATTTTGGCACAACAGTTTTGTCGGAGCGAGATTTTAAGGTTTGAGCAAGTTTTGAGTTGACTTTAAGTTTGAGTTATTGCTTTGGTGAACAATTTGTTAATGTGTAGGAGTCGTTTTATTAGCATTAAGGTGCAGTTTAGTTATTTTATAATTGACGTAGAGTTTTATTTGATTTTAACACTATTCCTCGATTATTTGATAGGACTACGAGTTCAACGATATCTGTATCGTTTATTGTTTTGTCGTAGGTAACAAAGTGATTGATATTATATTTTCTTTGGTTTTGTAAAACCATGCCTTGAAGTATATATATACGTATATCGAATTGAGAATAGCACTTTTGTTGTATTAAGCGGGATTGAATATTCAATAGCTCTTGATTATTTGAGAACGGTTTGAGAAACATATTATGAAATGTGTCATGACAGTTTACGTATATATAATTGCTTTGAGATAGGTTTATGGAAAGTTCTATATGTGATTTGAGAAATGGATGAGATTTAGCGAATATTTATATTGTGAAAAGTTATTTGCTTAGTTGATGAGATTGATTTCTAGATTGGATTTCTAGTACCGAAGGATGGTTGTTTGTGCTTATTATCTTTATGAGCCCATTGAAGGGCATGTGGGTATGCATGCTAAGTTTAGGATATCCTTTTAGACCAAGCCACCGGTTTTGTAGGTGGAGACCTTGCCAAGAGGAAATCTTGGTCGCCTTGTCATAAGGTATTGCGCTAGGACCATAGTTTGATATTTAGTAAAAGATTGGATGATAGATGGACCATCGAGATGTGATTTTATATAAGATGAATTAATAGAATAGACCATTGATGTGTGACATAAGATTAACCAATAGAATGGACTATTGACATATTTATTGATAAGATTGATAAATGGAATGAATCATTGATATTTGTTATAATATTATTGATTTAACAAGTATTTTCAGATGTGTATGTTAAAGTGATATAACTCATTTATATTTTGTATGCGTTTTATATACGAAAGTGAGATAAATGAGTTTTGATATTATTTTGTAAAGTGCATAGTGATTACTCGATCTGTTTAGAAGATGTGTACTACTCACTGATCTTGTAGTTGCTCATTCCTCTATTTTCAAATCTTCTTAGGTTTCTCGGTTAGTGGACAATAGAGCGTGAGCAATTTTGTTGGGAGACTTTTGGAAGTGGACTTTGGATATGGTTTGGGACTGAGTCTTTCGAGTGAAAGGAACACAGTGTCACCCCATCTATGTAGGATTCGGGGTGTGACAATATGACTATGGATACTTTGTTCTTTCATTGCACCAATTGTGGCAATGTCGATGATCTTCCAATAGACAGCCATGCCTTTTCACCTAATCCAGATCGGCACCTGGGTCTTGCAAATGATTTCCTTTTGGATGACCCTTTTCTAGACCTTAAATCCTCAGATATTGCTTTTGTTTCGAATAAAGTAGACCCTGTAACCAATCTCCCATCGAAACCGGTTGACCTCGATAAAGGAGATTTGATCTTTCCCTCGACAAGCATGAGCCTAGATGGAGGCTCATTTGGTCCCTCTAGGAGCTTGAGTAAGGGCAAGAGTCCAGAGAGAGATTCTCTCTCCCCCTCGGGGGACAGTGACTCGTTGGATCCCGTTCTAAAGTACATGACTCAGATGCTTATGGAAGAGAACATGGAGGAACAACCGTGGGTATTCGCCGATCAGGTTGCTCTGCAAAATACTGAAAAATCATTGTATGATGCCCTTGGTCAGCAGAATTTGGAACAGTCTGATAAGAGCCCCTCACAGGTTGAGTTAAGCCAATATATCGAGAGCCCAGCTAGCAACCTTTCTGGAAGTAGCAGTGCTCTCAGAAGCCATGATGCTACAAACATTACTCTTAGCTCTAGTGACTTGGCCGATGCTGATATTCTGTATACAATCGGGGAACATAGCCATGCTGTGCTGAAAAATCCTGACCAAAACTTCCTGTCGAATGTGGATTCCGATTCGCAGTTCTTGGCCAATTCTTCAAGCAGCATCACCAATTATGATGATGGGTCCGAGGAATCTTTGCATGGGCTACTTGTCAGGAGCATTTTCAGCGCTGGAGAGTCTATGATTCAGTTCAAGAAAGGATTCGAGGAGCCCAGCAAATTCCTTCTTACCAACAATCAATTAGCAATTAATCCAGAGGACAGCAAACCGTCCTCTGAAACAAAGAAAGGAACCACAAGAACGCGCATCGAGGAGGAGATCAACATGAAGAGCTCATCTAATGGATTCAAGGGATTAAAGAATCACGAGAGGGACGAGGATGCTTTTGAGGAGGGCAGGGCTAATAAGCAAACAGCTTTGTACACAGAAGAGAGTGAGCTTTCAGATTTGTTCGATAAGGTGTTGCTCAGCACTGAAAATGGTCCGAGTATGTGTTCTGGCGACAATTCTGTGGAGACAGGGGTGACAAAAGACATACGGCCACCAAGGAACAAGCGTGGTTCCAATAGAGGTAGGGGCCGTGGAAAGGAGCAGAAAAGCAAGAATACCGTTGACTTGAGAAGTCTTCTGATTCTCTGCGCACAAGCTATCTCTACTAGTGATTTCAGGAGTGCCAATGAATTGTTGAAGCAGATTAGAGAGGACTCTTCTCCATTTGGGGATGGCTCTCAAAGATTGGCCCATTACTTTGGCAACGGGCTGGAGGCACGATTGGTGGGCAACAACATTCGGATGAATGACTTTTATTCTACTAGTATTCTTGCCATGGCGAACTCAACAGCCGATTATTTTAAATCTTACCACCTTAGCATTTCAACGTGCCCATTTATTCAGTTCTCCATGTTCTTTGCAAATTACATGATTTTGAAATTTGCAGAGAAAGCCACTACCCTTCACATTATAGATTTTGGCATTGCATTTGGTTTTCAATGGCCAAACCTCATACAGAAGCTCTCTTCTCGGCCAGAAGGGCCCTGTAAATTGCGCATCACAGGAATAGAGGTTCCCCTGGCTGGTTTTCGTCCTGCAGAAAGAATAGAGGAGACAGGTTGCCGTTTGAAAAAGTATTGTGAGCGTTTTGATGTAGCTTTTGAATTCAATTTCATAGCATCAAGGGATTGGGAATTAATCAAACCTGCGGATCTCAAGATTCAAAGCAATGAGACAGTTGCTGTGAATTGTTTACTTCGGTTTAAGAATCTCCTTGATGAGACAGTTGAGGACAACAATCCACGTGATGCCGTGTTGAATCTAATCCGGCAAATTAAACCCGATATTTTTGTTCATGCTGTACGTAGCGTCTCCTACACTGCGGCCTTTTTTGTGACAAGATTCCGACAGGCACTTTTCCATCTCTCTGATTTGTATGATTTGTTAGATGCTACCGTTGATTGTGACGAAAAAGAGAGGTTGGTCATTGAGAGAGAGTTCTATGGACGGGAAATCATGAATGTCATAGCATGTGAAGGTTCGGAAAGAATTGAGAGGCCCGAAACGTACAAGCAATGGCAGGTCCGTCATGTGAGGGCTGGGTTTAAGGCGCTTCCTCTGGACCAAGATTTCATGAAGTTATTCAGGGGTAAGATAAAAGCCCGGTACCACAAGGATTTTGTGCTTGATGAAGATGGCAACTGGATGCTGCAAGGTTGGAGAGGCCGGATTTTTTATGGCTCCTCCTGTTGGGTGCCTACTTAGGATGCTCCAAAAAGAAAGTTTTCTGTCATGGACATGTAGATCACTGGGATTCTTCCCAAGTCGACAGGTGAAGGATTCGTATTAAAGAGGCTCAGCACGAACTTATTTCCGGCTCCTCTGTTGGTTGATGTATCTTTTACTTGCAAATAATTTTGAATGGGGAATGTTTACTTACTATTTATCTAATTTACGAGATAGGAAGATACAATTTGCAGCTTCTATGCGCACGCCATTGGGCATTTGCTGCTAATGCTCTGTTATTTGTCTATCCCATATCTCACAAGTTCTGGAAGTAATATGGCAGCTCGAAGATGATGATGGGCATGGTGCAGCATTATCAGGTATAATTTGTGCTGTTCTCTTGATGGCTTTGTTGTCCGCTAATTTCCTACGAGACCGAAAGCTGTTTACCTCGTTTTAGAACATAATGGGCTATCGGCGAGGTCTGCCCTTGCCAAGGCGAGGTCCCTCGCCTTGGGTGAGGTTTTCCTTGCCGGCCCGAAGCGAGGGCTTGTAGGCCCTTGCTAGCAACTAGTGGCGAGGGCTTGCAGGCCCTGGTTGGCCCTTACTAGTAGTCGGCGAAGGGGTTGAGCCCTCATTGGCCTTTATTAGCAACTGGCGAGGGTTGATGAGCCCTCATCGGCGGCCTCTAGCCCTCGAGAAAAAGAAAAAGAAAAAAAGAAGAAAAGTGAAAAAAAGGAAATAAAAGAATAAAAAATAATTTAAAATTAAAATTGTAATTGGATGAAAAATGCCTTTGATCGGTTGGAATATTTAGCTGACCGATGATTGGCGTGGTTAGGCTCTTTTTTTGAAACAACCATGGCCATTTCGGGCCCTTATTTGAGAAAATGAGGACATTTTAGATTTTTATTTGGAATTTTTTTTTATTTTATGAAAAATGAGTAATTTGAAAAATATTTCTCTCAAAATGATCCTTCATATTTCTCACTAAAATGAATAAACAAAGATTTTTTTTTTTATCTTCCATGAAAATATTTCAATATAATTTTATTTTAATAACTAAACATTCTTCATAAAAGAATTATTCCAAGTGATATAAGTGATCATTTTAAGGAAATATTTTTTAAAATCATTCATTTTTCCAAAAACAAGTAAAGCCTTATTTTATAATCTATTATGCATGGAATCTATAACTCATAGTTTCAAGAGCTACAAAGTTCTGGAGTTGTGGTCATTGATGTGTAAGATGAGAAGACAATTGCCATGTTTTTCCTTCCCACTAATGTGGTCAAATACCTTAGAATGCTATGCATTTAAATTTATCTTTCATCCTGTCCTATTTGGTAAAAAATTTATTTTAATAGTTGATGTAATTATATTGAGGGAAAATTTTAAATAAGAATTCAAAGTGGAGTCATTTTCTTAAAAGAAAATTCAAAATGAACATTAACTCAAATAAGGACTTGAAATGCCAAAATTTAGACTCAAATGAATATTCGAACTCCAAATCTTATCCATGTCAGGGGCTTTTTCATTCAATGACAGTTTTCTTTTTCTTCTTCATTTTGTTTTTTTTTTCCTCCTATTTCTCTCTTCATTTTCCTCACGCCTTCGACACCTTCATCCACCCTTTCTGTCTCTCTCTGTCTCTCTGTCTCTGTCTCTCTGTGTCATCTCGTCGGTTCGGCCAAGCAAACTCTTGGACTTTGTCGAGAGCTTTCGGGCAGTTCTTTCGCCGGTTGGTATCTCGCACATCTTCGTGCTCGTCTTTTCGAGGCTTCTCGGGGGTCGGAATTCGTGGGGCCTCGCTGTAATCCGGATTTGGTCGTGAGATGGATGGTGGTTCCTCTGGCGATGGCTGAAGGAGTTTGAGTTCGCCTTTTTCAGGCAACTGAGAAGGAAGAGAGAGTGAACAGCCAAACTCAGCCGAGGGGGGAGAGAGAGAGAGAGAGAGAGAGAGAGAGAGAGAGACTTTTTCCTCTTGGGCGGCCATTGAATATGGGGAAGTATAAACTCATGAGCTCAGCGGTGGGGAGGCTTCAATGGCCAATCCTCGTACGAAAGCTATCTTCTCAATCAGAAGGGCCCTGTAAATTGCGCATCAGACATAGAGCTTCCATAGGCTGGTTTGCGCCCAGCAGAAAGAATAGAGGAGACAGGTCGCCGTTTGACAAAGTATTGTGAGCGTTTTAGGGTCCCTTTCGAATTCAACTTTCATAGCATCCAAGAATTGGGAATCCATCAAACTTGAGGATCTCAAGATTCAAAGCAATGAGACAGTTGCTGTGAATTCTTTAGACTGGTTTCAGAATCTCTTTGACGAAACATTTGACGACAACAATCCATGAGATGCCGTGTCAAATCTAATTGGGGAAATTAAACCGGATATTTTTGTTCATGCTATAAGTAACGGCTCCTATAACGCACCCTTTTTTGCGACAAGATTCCAATAGGCACTTTTTCATCTTTCCACAGTGTACGATATGTTTGATGCTATTTTAAATGGCGACAGCAGAGTGAGGTTGGTTTTTAAAAGAGATTTCCATGGACGGGAAATTATGAATGTCATAGCATGTGAACGTTTGGAAAGGGTAGAGAGGCCGGAAACGTACAAGCAATGGCAGGTTCGTCATATGAGGGCTGGGTTTAAGGCGCTTCCTCTGGACCAAGAGCTCCTGAAGTTGTTCAGGGGTAAGATGAAAGAATCATACCACAAGGACTTTGCGCTTGACGAAGACGGTAACTGGATGCCGCAAGGTTGGAGAGGTCGGATTATCTATGGCTCCTCTTGTTGGGTGCCCACTTAGGATAGTTTAAAAAAAAAACTGTTTGCTGTCATGACCTGTACATTACAGGGATTCTTCCCGGGTCAACAGGTCAAGGATTCGTAATAGGGTAGCTCAGAATGAACTTATTTCCGGCTCCTCTGTTTGGGCATGCATCTTTTACTTGCAAACAATTTTGAGTCTGGAATGTTTGCTATACTAATTATCTAATTTTTTGAGACAGGAAGGTACAATTTGCAGCTTCTAAGGCACAAGGTATTGTGAATTTTGCTGATAATGTGTTATGATTTGCCTATCCTATATCTCATAAGTTGTGCCAGTAATATGGCAGCTCGAAGCTGATGATGGGAAAGGGTGCAGCATTGTCATGTATGGTTTGTGCTGTCCTCTTGATGGCTCTGCTGTTTACTAGTCTCCTATAATGCCGAAAGTTATCTAGCTCTTTTAAGAACTTGAGTAGCCAAGGAGGGGCTCGTGGAGGTGCGTTTCAGAATATGCTGCAATCAAAGTTGCGCTCATGCTGAAGTTGTTTCTGTCTTCAAGTCAACTTAAGGGCAAATGAAATTCTAGATTACTTTCTGGCATACAGGCATTATATCTTACATCTCCGTTTTCTCTTTCTGTGGAGTATTTTGGCTGGGTCAATTGTTGGTTTATATATAAGGGACATCAAGTATGTGATTAAACTAGTTATTATAGATATCTTCGAATTCTCATGCAATTCAGTCTGTCGATAAATTGTTTCATTTACACCAAGGATTGAAAAATGGAGTGCGATATGGATTTAATCTGCGAAAGTTTTAGCTTTTCTGCATTTTAATTAAGCATAATTATGCAATGCTTGGCAGGTGAGCTTCAATCCTAAATATTCATGAGAAATGTCTTTTCTAAAGTCCTAAGAGAGGTTGCATGTTGCCGCATCCTTGCAATAATAAGCTCCAATGATGGAAAGGTCACAACAATTATTACTTAATAGTTTCTTTCCCCCAAAAATCTAAGTTACATTTATTTTCTAATTTCTCTCATAGTAAAATAAATAGAAATGTTTGTGAGGTGAATCTATGTTGCACTGTTTCAATAGTTATGAAATTTTGGAGTTGTGATGATTGATGTACTAGCATGGGATACCATCTGTCATATTTGTTCTCCCTCCTAATATTATTCGATATCGTATAATAATATTCAATTAGACAGTCTTGTTCTGGTGAAATTTTTTTTTTTTGGTCGAAGGTAAAAGGTTTATTTGAATAGTTGATGTAATAATATCAACATGTATGTAATTAAAATTCACAAATTAAATGGTCATGATTTTTCTAAACCCCCAAAAGAAAAAGAAAAAGAATGGTCATTATTTTCTCTATTTATAGTGCCCATTGTGTAAAAAACTAGACAATGCTTATGGAAATTGCTCAGTTCAAGGCGCTGTGGAAGTTAAGCTCGGGAGAAGGCTTAAGCCTTAGGCTGGGCTTTTAACTTAACCAGTGATGCCAAAACACCGGTTTTCTGATGCAGATTTTGACCAAGTCAAAAGTAGAAACTGGTTTCCATATGCACTTTTAATATAGGAATCTCCCAAATTCATCTAATTTGAAAAATGAGAAAATTTTAAAAAAGAGAAAAACAACATAAAAAATTCCAAGTTATATGAATTACATATTCATTGTAATACCTTTCATCGCAGTTCCATTTTATGTTTTCATTAGAATTTCGACAACGAAAGGTTAACATGATTAGTGCGACATTTCGCTAGGGAATAATTTAACACTCTCTTGAACTAGAAATGGTGTTGTCTTGATTGCTGAAGTCATTAGGGTTCCCCTCTCTCTTGTGAAAGATGAAACCCTAGAATGAAGCCAAACGAATCACAATAAGTAGATGCACCCGAGGTTGGTGAATGAGCTCTTGAGCCGGACAAGTACCAATTCCTAAGGGTCTCTTACCACTCGCATAGACATCCATGAAGACGCTGGAGAACAATAGACTATCTCATTGACGTTGCTTTTATTCATTAAAGTCACATTGGAGCCATATTAGTTTTGTTTGATTTTAGTTGTCCATGTAACTTGCCATGTAGGATTTTTAATGATGGTCTTGATCGAGACAGTGACTAAAGTTGTTGATATCACGATGACCATAATTTGAGTTTTTTCATGACGAAAAAAATTAAATGTTAATGCGTAATGGGTCTAATTTGAGAATTTTGATGGATTTTTCAGTCGAGTTTTCTTTCACTATATTTTACTAGCGTGGATGAATAATGAAAAAAAGTTTTTATTTCGAAAATAGAAAAATAAAAAATTTTCAATTTTCATTTTTATTCCAAACTTATTTTTGAACTAATAATTTGTTTCAAAAATATAGAAATGAAATTGTTTTACGAAGTTCCAAATTTATCTTTTTGAAAATAAAAAATAAAAAAAAAAAAAAATAAAAAATAAAATGAATATTATGTGCGTCCTCTAGTAAACATGGCATAAAGCCAATGGTAGCTTGCCAAAGCGGGACCCACAGTTTGAGCGATCGATCACTTTCCCCGATCGCACACAGATCGAGATTACCGGGGCCCGCTTCATCGTCTGACCCAAGTCCATCCTACAGAATTTCTCCTCTTTTTTTTTTTTTTTTTTTTTTTTTAAAATTTTTTTTCTATTTTTCTATTTATTTATCTGCAGCTTTTGTTTCGCTCGAAGATGGCACTGGAGAATCCTCATCAGATTGGTTTTTATTCAGCTTCCAACTCCACTTCTCATCTTAAGGTTTGCAGACCCGATCTCTCTATCCCGCTCGGGCCGCCTCGTGGAAGGTTCCGAACTTCACCCCTGATTCACTCGTATAAAGATGGCATTGGAGAATCCTCATCAGATTGGTCTTTATTCAGCTTCCAACTCCACTTCTCAGTTTTAAGGTCTGCAGATCCGATCTCTCTTTCCCTTTTTATATCGTGTCTTCTATCCATCCGCTTAGGTGGGAGCATGTCCATGTTTGCTTCCTGCGCTGCCCTTTCCCTTCGAAGTACTCCACTTTCCTCCCTGCGCGTGATCTTTTATTCTGGACTTTAGTCGACGTTGTTTGAGTGAGCGAAGAACAGAAAGAAAGTCATCGAAGAGGGAGTTGTTTTGTTGCAGGCCGAGTGCCTTTTACTTTAGTTGGTTGATGTTCTTGGGGCGTAAGTATACTGGCGTAGGGTTTGAAGAGTAGATGTGCAATACTTGGCCCCTTTGACCAAGCCAAAAGAAGTGGTGGGACCCATGGAAAATAATTAAATTAGAAAAAGGGCAAATGGGCTGAAAAGTCATAGAGAAAAGGTGCTTTTGCGGGGGTTGGGAGGGGGCTCGCGCAATAAAGACAAAAGGGAAGAAAGAAGAAGGAAAAGAAGGAAGAAGGAGAAAGGTAAGGGGTCTTGACCTTACCAAGCCGATTTGCCTATATATGACAACGCTCGGTGAGTATTCGTGCTTTTCGTTCGTCTGATCACAGTAGTCTTTGGGATTAGGGCTCAAATTCAGAATTCTGGGAAAATTGAGTCATGATGTCCGATTTTTGAGTTGTGGAGCTTCGGAATTTCTTGGAAATGAGGATTTATGGTGTGGTATGGCATGGTAGAACCGTGGGTTTTGACTGGAGTCGTTTTGGCGCAACGGTTTTGTCGGAGTGAGATTTTAGGTTTTGAGCAAGTTTCGAGTTGAGTTTAAGTTTGAGTTATTTCAAGTTGTGTTTAAGTTTGAGTTATGGCTTTGGTGAACAGTTTGTTAACGCGTAGGAGTCGTTTTATTAGCATTAAGGTGCAGTTTAGTTGTTTTACAATTAAGATAGAGTTTTATTTGATTTTAACACTATTCCTTGATTATTTGATAGCGCTGCGAGTTCAACGATAGGTGTATCGTTTATTGTTTTGTCGTAGGTAACAAGGTGATTGATACTATATTTTCTTTGGTTTTGTAAAACCATGCCCTGCAGTATATATATACATATATTGAATTGAGAATAGCATTTTGTTGTATTAAGCGGGATTGAATATTCAGTAGCTCTTGATTATTTGAGAATGGTTTGAGAAACATATTATGTAATGTGTCGTGACAGTTTACATATATGTAATTGCTTTGCGATTGGTTTATGGAAAGTTCTATATGTGATTTGAGAAATGGATGAGAAATAGCGGATATTTATATTGTGAAAAGTTATTTGCTTAGTTGATGAGATTGATTTATAGATTGGATTTCTTGTACTAGAGGATGGTTGTCTATGCTTATTATCATTGTGAGCCCATTGAGAGGCATATGAGTATGCATGCTAGGTTTAGGATATCCTTCTTGGTCAAGCCACCGGCTTTATAGGTGGAGACCTTGCCAAGAAGGAATCTTGGTTGCCTTATCACAAGGTATTTTGCCAGGACCATAGTTTGATATTTAGCAAAAGATTGGATGATAGATGGAACATCGAGATGTGGTTTTATATAAGATGAATCAATAGAATAGACTATTGATATGTGATATAAGATTAACCAATGAAATAGACTATTGATATATTTATTGATGAGATTGATTAATGGATTGAATCATTGATGTTTGTTATAATATTATTGATTTAACAAGCATTTTCAGATATGTATATGATTATGTTAAAGCGATATAACTCATTTATATTTTGTATGCGTTTTATATATTGAAATTGAGATAAATGAGTTTTAATATTACTTTGTAAAGTGCATAGTGATTGCTAGATCTGCTTAGAAGATGTGTACTACTCACTAATCTTGAAGTTGCTCATTCCTCTATTTTCAAATTTTCTTAGGTTTCTCGGTTAGTGGACAATAGAGCATGAGCAATTTTGTTGGGAGACTTTTGGAAGTGGACTTTGGATATGGTTTGGGACTGTGTCTTTCGAGTGAAAGGAACGCAGTGTCACCCCATCTATGTAGGATTCGGGGTGTGACAATATGACTATGGATCCCTTTGGTTCTTTCATTGCACCAGTTGTAGCAATGTCGATGATCTTCCAATAGACAGCCATGCCTAATCACCTTATACAGATCAGCAACTGGGTCTTGCTAATGATTTCCTTTCGGATGACCCTTTTTTAGACCTTAAATCCTCAGATATTGCTTTTGTTTCGAATAAAGTAGACCTTGTAACCAATCTCCCATCGAAACCGGTCGACCTCGATAATGGAGATTTGATCTTTCCCTCGACAAGCATGAGCCTAGATGGAGGCTCATTTGGTCCATCTAGGAGCTTGAGTAAGGGCCAGAGTCCAGAGAGAGATTCTCTCTCCCCCTCGGGGGACAGTGACTCATTGGATCCCGTTCTAAAGTACATGACTCAGATGCTTATGGAAGAGAACATGGAGGAGCAACCGTGGGTATTCGCCGATCAGGTTGCTCTGCAAAATACTGAAAAATCATTGTATGATGCCCTTGGTCAGCAGAATTTGGAACAGTCTGATAAGAGCCCCTCACATGTTGAGTTAAGCCAATATATCGAGAGCCCAGCTAGCAACCTTTCTGGAAGTAGCAGTGCTCTCAGAAGCCATGATGCTACAAACATTACTCTTAGCTCTAGTGACTTGGCCGATGCTGATATTCTGTATACAATCGGGGAACATAGCCATGCTGTGCTTAAAAATTCTGACCAAAACTTCCTGTCGAATGTGGATTCCAATTCACAGTTCTTGAACAATTCTTCAAGCAGCATCACCAATTATGATGATGGGTCCGAGGAATCTTTGCATGGGCTTTTGTCAAGAGCATTTTCAGCCTGGAGAGTCTATGATTCAGTTCAAGAAAGGATTCGAGGAGGCCAGCAAATTCCGTCCCACTGACAATCAATTAGCAATTAATCCAGAGGACAGCAAACCGTTCTCTGAAGGAAAGAAAAGAACCACAAGAACGCAAATCAATAAGGAGATCAACATGAAGAGCTCATCTAATGGATTCAAGGGATTAAAGAATCACAAGAGGGACGAGGATGCTTTTGAGGAAGGCAGGGCCAATAAGCAAACAGCCTTGTACACAGAAGAGAGTGAGCTTTCAGATTTGTTCGATAAGGTGTTGCTCAGCACTGAAAATGGTCCGGGTATGTGTTCTGGCGACAATTCTGTGGAGACAGGGGTGACAAAAGACATACAGCCACCAAGGAATAAGCGTGGTTCCAAAGAGGTAGGGCCGTGGAAAGAAGCAGAAAAGCAAGAATACTGTTGACTTGAGAAGTCTTCTGATTCTCTGCGCACAAGCTATCTCTACTAGTGATTTCAGGAGTGCTAATGAATTGTTGAAGCAGATTAGAAAGGACTCTTCTCCATTTGGGGATGCCTCTCAAAGATTGGCCCATTACTTTGGCAACGGGCTGGAGGCACGATTGGGGGGCAAAAACATTCGGATGAATGACTTTTATTCTAGTATTCTTGCCAAGAGGACCTCAGCAGCCAATTGGTTTAAATATTACCACCTTAACTTTTCAACGTGCCCATTTGTTCAATTCTCCATCTTCTTTGCAAATTACATGATTTTGAAATTTGCAGAGAAAGCCACTACCCTTCACATAATAGATTTTGGCATTGCATTTGGTTTTCAATGGCCAAACCTCATACAGAAGCTCTCTTCTCGGCCAGAAGGGCCCTGTAAATTGCGCATCACAGGAATAGAGGTTCCCCAGGCTGGTTTTCGCCCTGCAGAAAGAATAGAGGAGACAGGTTGCCGTTTGAAAAAGTATTGTGAGCGTTTTGATGTAGCTTTTGAATTCAATTTCATAGCATCAAGGGATTGGGAATTAATCAAACTTGCGGATCTCAAGATTCAAAGCAATGAGACAGTTGCTGTGAATTGTTTACTTCGGTTTAAGAATCTCTTGATGAGACAGTTGAGGACAACAATCCACGTGATGCCATGTTAATCTAATCCGGCAAATTAAACCGGATATTTTTGTTCATGCTGTACGTAGCGGCTCCTACACTGCGGCCTTTTTGTGACAAGATTCCGACAGGCACTTTTCCATCTTTCTGATTTGTTTGATTTGTTAGATGCTACCATTGATTGTGACAAAAAGAGAGGTTGGTCATTGAGAGAGAGTTCCATGGATGGGAAATCATGAATGTCATAGCATGTGAAGGTTCGGAAAGAATTGAGAAGCCAGAAACGTACAAGCAATGGCAGGTTCGTCATATGAGGGCTGGGTTTAAGGCGCTTCCTCTGGACCAAGATTTCATGAAGTTATTCAGGGCTAAGATGAAAGCATGGTACCACAAGGATTTTGTGCTTGATGAAGATGGCAACTGGATGCTGCAAGGTTGGAGAGGCCGGATTTTTTTTGGCTCCTCCTGTTGGGTGCCTACTTAGGATGCTCCAAAAGAACGTTTTCTGTCATGGACCTGTATGTTACTGGGATTCTTCCCGGTCGACAGGTCAAGGATTCGTATTAAAGTAGCTCAGCATTTACTTATTTTCGGCTCCTCTATTTGTTGATGTATCTTTTACTTGCAAACAATTTTGAATCTGAAACGTTTTCTGACCGTTATCTAATACTCGAGATAGGAAGATTTAATTTGCAGCTTCTGTGCCGCACCGCATTGGGAATGTGCTGCTAATGCTTTGTTAGTTGTCTATCCCATATCTCACAAGTTCTGGAAGTAATATGGCAGCTCGAATAGCTGATGATGGTTATGGTGCAGCATTATCAGGGATACGATTTGTGCTGTTCTCTTGATGGCTCTATCGTCCGCCAATTTCCTACGAGACTGCAAGCTGTTTATCTCGTTTTGAAATTTGAGGGGCCAAGGAGGGGCTCGTCGAGGATGGTTTTCAAAATATGATGGGGACATAAATGATGCTCATGCTAAGGTTGTTTCCATCTTCCAGTTGACTTAAGGCAAATGAACTTCAGGATACTTGCTATCGGTAAATATGATTTCGAATCAGTACAACAATCAAGTCGAATTTTGAGGCGTGATATCATTTTAGGATTTATTTGTCTCACAATGTTATTAATAGTCATTCGCAAATATCTTTCGAGATGCAACAAAGTTTCAAATGAGAATACTAGATAACAATTCTAGTATTTCTCCGGGGTTTCTTTAGGAAACGATTGAAAAGATGATTATAGTTTTAAAAAGAAGACTTGAAGAATAATTTCATAAATCTTTATGCCAAAAATTAACATGTAAATAAATTTTGGTTTTAAAAAATATAGACAACTTTTCACGAAAAGTTTACAAAATGAACAAATGTATCCCATCGGAAGAAGTTGCAAAATGAACAAATGCAACCCTTCATGAAAGGTAGAGGTGGCAAAATGGGTCACGGACCATTTTGCGACCCATATTTTTATTTATGGGTCATATATGGGTTATGAAGAATGTAATGGGCTCATTCAAAGATGTGACCCATTTTAAGTTCAATTCTATATGGGTCGAAAATGGGTCACACGTCAGACCCATTTTCGACCCATTTTCGTAAAGTGAGTCGCGATTTTTAGGGAACCGACTTTGACTCTTCACTTCAGCAACTTCGACTCTTCAGCGTCTTCTCCTCTTCGTGAGAATTGTGACTTCGGCATCGGTGACCCATTTCGACCCACCTCCGCCGCTCGCCTCCGCCACTCGCCGCCTCGCCACTCGCCTCCGCCACTTGTCGCCTCCGCCACTCGCCTCCGCCACTCGTCGCCACGGCTAGCCTTCGAGTCGCCGCCGCCCGCCTCGGCTCGAGGCTCGCCTCCGCCGCTCCCTCGAAGGTCGACGAGCTCGTCACCCATCTCCTCGGCTCGCCTCCGAGTCGCCTCCGCCGCCCGCCTCGAGTATAATTGAACAAGTATAATTTCAAAAGTTATCTTAAAAAGACACATATAAATATTTGAAATAATAAAAATAATAAAAAAATAATTTTTTTAATAAATAAAATTCCAAATTTCCATAATTTCTAAAAATACTTAATAAACAAAACAATGAACCGTACGAAATAAAATAAAAATAAATGGGTTACTGCTAATTAAATAGTGGGCGCACAAGCATGCAAAGTGCTAAGTACGCCTAATAATTGTGCCAAAATCGCATAATTATTCACACATCGCACGTGAGTATTGTGAGGTCAAGCCCACATCCTTACCTTTTCTTTAAACACGCTAGAAAATGCTTGCATTTATAAATTGGCCCATATTCTCCTAATTTTCCTACGTGGGACAATGAAAAACACATTTTGCTTGTTTTACAAATAAACATCCAACAATCCCCCACTTTGTTTGTAAAACAAAGATTTCAAAAATAAAAATTTCAAAACCATATAGCCAAAATTTCGTTGAGATTAATAAATATACATAAAGGTTTCTTTTGAGTTAAACATTTACTTAGTGCAAGTATCACAAAACTCTATCAAAGTAACAAGTAGTTCGACTTTAAACTTGTATTTTTATATAATAAAATCAGACATATCATGCATATACTAACCTTTTGTTTTAACGAGAAGTTTTATATTACTCCGCACTATTATGTCATTGTGCTTGATCCCGTTTCATAAACTCTTTAGAAAGCAACCCTAACTTTCGTAAGAAGCGGCATCACTTCTAAGCTCATATAGGTGAAGTATCTATTATGTATTTCTGTTATTAACACATTACAAATTTGTACCATACTATATTAAGAATTCAATTCAACCTACAAAATATAACAGATGATATTGACTTCTCATATTAGCGCTACGTTAGTATCAAACAATCATATTCAGTGACTTATTTTTACCTATTAAACTTTGTAACTTGTGATATTCTAGAAAAAAGGTCGACTTGCCATTACTGGTGATTTCAACTAAAGCGTTTCAACCCCATTTCTTGTGAGGTCATTAATACCGTCACGCCCCGATCCTCGGGCACGCGCCCATCCCTTGCCTTGGTCGATTTTAAAGTGCGATATCCCAGGACTATGTATCGCCGACCCTTTCAATTTATTATGCGCATGCGGGAAAGCGATTAAGAATCCCAGACAATAAAACAATGGGATAGAAAAGCAGGCCATAATTTTCATATTGAAATTCACAACCACACTTTCATTAACAATACAACTCATAGTATATTTACAATACTATTTACAGCAAACAAGTCTCACACCTATCTACACTAAGACAGGGTTCACAAAAGGGATGGGATTTCAATCCACATCCGGGTTATACTCAAGATCCTCTCTCGGATCATCTTCTTCTTCAAAAATCTTTCGCTCCTCGGGTTTCACGTCGTGCTCTCCTTCTCATTCCTCCTCTTCGCCCTCGACTCAAGGTCCCGAAATGGTTATTCAATAACCAATGAGACCACGTCTCAGCAGATTCTACCCCTAAGACTCGATTAGTAAGCCAATACACTACGGGCCGCCTAAACACGTGTGTCAAAGGGCTTACCTCGCCTCGCATTCCACCGCAAATCGTACAAATCATAATAGGCACCCAACTACTCATAACAAATCGAACTAGTCGATTACGTATCATAGAAGACACGCGTGCATTCTCTAAGGCACTAGTTCACCAAAGTGATGCATCAAATCACCGAGCCCACGTGTCTTCCAAGATGCCTCACTTAATTCCCCCGCCCACGTGCGTTCTCTAAGCGCACTCGTTCACCAAAGTGATGCATCATTCACCGGCCCACGTGCCCTTTTTTACGATGCAGGCCACGTGCATTCTCTAAGGCACTCGTTCACCAAAGTGATGCATCAAGTCACCGAGCCCACGTGCCCTTTTACGATGCCGCCACGCGTATTTCTAAGCGCACTCGTTCACCAAAGTGATGCATCAAGTCACCGGGCCCACGTGCCCTTTTAGATGCCACACTGATTCACCACTCCACCGTCGATACTGACCATCGGTACTCAATCATTTCCCATCACATAATTGAAATCAACCAATTAGGAACATGTCCTAAAATTCACAATTTAAATCAATTCCATATAAATTGAAGCTCAATTAAATAAACGGACTGCACCACGACAATCGCACGAAATTCCGGTCACCGGCCATCCCGGTTGAATTTCCAAAAAAATAAATAATTAAATAATTAATTTCGAAAATTAAATAAATAAATACTAAAAAAATCCCAATTTAGGCGTATTGCCCGATTGGAGCGAGACGCAGCCCGGAAAATTACCGAGACTCGTTCGATAAATAACATGGCATGTCTACTTGCTAATGTCTATTTCTAACTACCTAACATGCATCAATTAGTCTCTAATTTAATTTATCTAAATTAATCTAACCACCTAATCGCAATTAATTAAATCTAACCAACCCCTAAGTATAATTGGTAAACTAAGAAAGCGTTAGTGAGAAACTCACTTGGCAAACGGAGGCACCGATCACCGCAACGGCGACGCGACGCGACGGCCGGGGTGACTTTCGACGACATCGGCGGACTTGGGCCGGGCCTTAGACTTGGGCCCAACAAACTTCGGCAAGGCTGGGCTTTACTGTTGGAATCTTGGGCTGAACTTGCTTTGGACTTAATTCTGCTTGGGCTGAAAACGTGGGCCAAACTGTTGTTCACTTGGGCTGGAATTCTACAAGCTGAGCTGGAACTTACAAGCTGATGGGCCAAATTTCATTGGGCTTTGAATGGGCGCGAGGTTCATGGACTGCTGCAGTGGAATTGGGTCGAAAATCTGAAGACGCTGGGCTGCTTCAACGAAACGCCGTTGCTGGACTGCTGACCTCAATCGGCTTGGTCGACTGAACGCGCGGCAGAAAGAGAGACGACAGCTTCGTGGAGAGGAGAACCGATGGCTTTGCGGATGCTACTCGGTCAACAATTAGCAAGAAGGGCAGCTTCGTTTGACCAGCAGGGGACGCGTGGAGACTTGAATGAAGACGATGAAGCCGAACGCTGACTGGAGAAGACCGAAGCTGGATTTGTTGGTCTTCGAGCTGGCCGAAATCCACGAGCTGAAGACACGGACGAAGAAGCAGCTGGCGGGTGGTCTTCGAACGGTGTCGGTGGTCTTCGCTTGATGACTGAAGAACCGAAGTTTGCTGGAGGAGACGTGGCAGCAGATAACGCTTCGGTGGGAGCTGGTTGTCGAAGAAGCGTGGACGTGGCCTCAATCGGTGTTGTTCGGTCAAAGAAATGAGGGGAATCCACTTCTATTGACCGAAGCAGATGGAGAAGTTGGCGAGGGGTAGCTTAACTTGAAGATCTCTTGGCTGACGTGAGTGGAGTGTGTGGGCTTCGGTTGAGAAAGAGAAGTAACGAAGATGGAGAGAGAAGCTGCGGCGTCCGTGGAGAACAGCTGGTCTTGCACGCTCAAATGGATTGAATCAAAGCTTCAAGTCCACAATTGTTATCCATTGCATTAATAGCTTTGTCCCCTAATACTTTCTAGAGAGATAATCCATAATTAATTAAATTGAAGCCAAAATTGCAACCCTCTTAGCCAAGGTTCCGAATTTCACTCAATACTCTCCAAGTTCTTCACCGACTCTCCAAATCGGGGTCCGATTTCGCTAAAGGAAAATCCCGTACAATTTTCTGTAAGCCCCCGACACCCAAAGGCTCGGCCTTAAAGTCCAATTTCCCATTAATTTGGCCTATCCGAATTTCTGTTGATTTTCCGCGGCGTCCGCAATGATTTTCCGTAAAAATCTCGATACCTCCGAAAAATTTTCCTGAGACTCAGTCGACACTCCTAGAATTTATTGTGACATGGCCGAAACTTCAATTTCTGAAATCGGACTCGAATTTGCGGTTAATTTCTATTCGACGCGTTTTTAGAGTGACCTGGCTAGGGTAACTTTCGGATATTTTTAAGTGCAATTGACTCGTGGTCGATTTTCTTCGAACCACTACGAACCCACTCGACTCATGGCGACTCTCGGTTGTCGTGAAAATCCCGAGGATTCAAATACGGACACGGTACCAAAACAATAAGAAAGTCAAGTATAGTACCGGTCGACATGAATTTTCTAATTTAGTGGTGTCACCCACGATTAGCCACACATCACTTTGTCGATCCGGTCTATCTCGATTTCAAATTGATTTTTAACTGTGCCGTAATGACCTCTAAAGATAGACACGGTCGAATTCGATTCCCTGGCCGAATTCTCAAGCCTATTCTTAAAATTCATAATAATTTCCGGATAGTCCCTAGTTATCTCAAGAATGATCGTTCCGAGAATAGCCTTATAGACACGTCAATGAAACGCCCGATTCAATCAGAAGAAAACAGAATCGAAAATTTGGGATGTCACAAATACCATGTCTTTTGATAAAGTCTTTGTCAAGGGATCGACTAGATTATTATTTGACCTCACGTAGATAATTATTATAATACAATCTTTTAATCAATTGTCTCACATACTCTTGCCTTAGACTAATATATCTAGACTTATCATTATAGGTGCTACTATAAGCTCTTGCCAAAGTAGCTTGACTATCACAATTGATAGAAATAAGAGGCATAGGATTAGGCCATAATTTGATATCCAAAAATAAATTCCTAATTCATTTAGCCTCTTTTCCAGTTGTACATGTTTGTTTTTTGCTCGCCCAATACAGCACCTTCACCTAATGTAAAAACCCATCCATAAGTGGAATACTCATCTTTCACACTTGAAATCCAACTAGCATCGATATATCATTCTAATACAATGAGATAATTATTATAGAACAATCCTAAATTTTTAGTTCTCTTAAGATAACCAAAGATTCTAGTAATAGCCCTTTAATGTTCTATACTTTAGTTACTAATATACCTACTCAACTTGCACACAAATAAGTACTATCAGGTCTAGTACAATGCATCATTAAAGACTATAGCACTTGCTTATTTAAGTTGTGATACTACTGTACCAGTATTATAATTTAATTTAATACTGGAATTAAATGAAGTACTTCTTTCCTTAAAACCAAGATGTTGAAATTTATTTAATAATTTTTTAACGTAATTACATTCACTCAAAGAATAATCCCTACTATGCTTCTTAACTTTAATACTTAAGATAGTATCCACTTCACCCAAATCCTTCATTTTAAACATGGAGGTTAGATACTTCTTAGTCTAAACAATTCCAGTCATGTTCGTTTCAAAGATAAGCATATCATCAACATACAAGCATAGTAATACATCTTAGTCTTTAGTGAATTTATAGTATATATACTTATCAGTACTATTGTGGATGAAACCATTAGAAAATATGACTAAATTTAATTTTTCATGTCACTGTTTAGGAGCTTGTTTAAGCCTATAAAGAGACTTAATCAATTTACATACTTTCCCTGCATTTCTAGGAAGAATGAAACCATATGGTTCTTCCATGTAAATTTCCTTATTTAAGTCTCCATTTAAGAAAGCAGCCTTGACATCCATTTGATGGATACAAAGACCATAAATGGACACTAGAGAAAAAAGAATTCGAACAAAAGTTATACATGCAACAAGAACACGTGTCAAAATAATCTATCCCTCTCTTTTGCCTATGCCCTTAACCACTAATCTAGCTTTAAAAGTTTGGATAAAACCATTAGAATGATATTTTCTTTTTTCTAAAAACCCATTTGCACCCAATATTCTTGGATCTTTTTGGTAAATCTACTAATACCTAAGTATTATTGGACATAATTGAGTCCATTTAATCATTTATAGCTTCTTTTCAAAAAGAAGCATATCTAGAAGACATAGCATAATCAAAGTTTTTATGATTGTCTTCTAAATTTAATACTATAAGGTACTTATTTATCACGTTATTATCTCTCTCCCCTTTAATAAGAAAAACATAAGTAATAAAATCAGGACCTAAGTCTTTTAGTTTCCTAGCTCTAGTGCTTCTCCTCAGTTCAATCATGTCTTTAGAATCATTTGTTTCTTTTGGTTGAGATCTAGTTGAGTTTCTATAGGTTTTGAATTATTTTCATTAATTTTAGAATCCATAAAACATTTATTCTAAAAAAATTCAACATATCTTGATTCTTCAATGACATTAGACTCTAAGTCAAGAACCTTATAAGCTTTAGTATTCTTGGTGTATCCAACGAAAACACTTTTGATAGCTCTAGGATCAAGTTTTGTTCTCTTAGGATCCAGTACTTGGTAGTATGCAAACACCCCCACATTTTAAGGTATGGCATATTCGGTTTTCAATTTTTCCATATTTCATAAGGGATTATGTCATTTTTTTTTTGGACGGTATTCTATTATGAATATAACATGCAATAAGTAATGCTTCTCCCCAAAGATTAATTGGTAGCTTTAAATTTGAAAGCATACAATTAACTATTTCTCCAAGAAATCGATTTTTCCTTTCAGCTAAATCATTTTGTTGTGGAGTATAAGGTGTTGAAACTTGATAAATAATACCATGTTCTTCACAAAATAAAGAAAATTTATTTAGGAAATATTCTCCACCTATATATGAACATAGAAATTTGATTTTCCTTTCTAATTGATTTTTTTTTTACGTCAGCTTTATATTTCTTAAACATGATAAATACTTCACCCTTCGACCTCATGAAATAAATATATAAAAACCTATTGTAATCATCCACAAAGGTAATAAAATACTTTTTACCACCACGTGTTAGCACGCCATTGAATTCACATATATCACTATAAACCAAATCCAATAAATTCGATTTTTTTTTAACACTAGGAAAAGGTTCTTCCTAATTACAGGTGTAGATAACAAATTAAGAAGAGTAATCTTATTTCTAGAAGTGAAGTCTATCTCCATTGTGTCTTTGCTAGCAATCTTTGCAAGAGCATTATTCGCCATCAAGATCTCTTGAACATTTGAGTCAAACAGTCTCTTCAAATTGCTTGAACATATATTTGTCCTTACACACATGGACTATTGCTTTAGAATCCAAACACCAACCAAATTGGATAGTAGTAGAGTTGATTTTAGAAACTATAGCCATCTCATCAATAATTTAAGGGTTAATACCCTGAAAAATCTCAAATCAGTACACCCGTAACAAATTTACCAAAGACTAATTTTTTGATACCAAAAACGGGTACACTTATAACAAATTTACTTTATGCTAGTTTATGTTAAATTATACCGTTAAATTACTAAGTTAGATGACACGTGACGATTAATTGATGTACCAGTTTGAGATTTTACTCTTCGTTTGTCACAGTTATACAATTTTTGAGATTTTTTGTGGTATTAATCCAATTTAATGGATGATATATTTATCACAAATGTACTAGTTTGAGGTTTTTGACAGTTTAACAAATTAGTTCGTGGTAAATTTATCATAAATGTACAAGTTTGTGATTTTTTGTGGTTATTCGGAGTAAATTTGTTATAGGTATATTAGTTTGGGGTTTTTCATGATAAAAAAATTAGTTTGGGGGTAGTTTGTTACACGTGTACAAATTTGGAGTTTTTAAGGTATTAACCCTTAATTTAAGAAATTTTCATGCTCGAAAATATAGTTAAAATCATGGTCACATAGTTTTCTTCAACCAAATTCGCATTTGCCTTTACCATTGGGATGTTCCTATCCTTTGATATGTTCTTGCGGCGAATACTTTCCTTGGCATATTGTCCCTATTTGCCACAAACAAAATAGTAACCCTTTTTCTTCTTTTGTGTTCTCTTAAATTTATGCCCATTCTTTACTTTGAAGTTCTGGCTGATTTTTTGTTTTCATTTCACAACATTCACCTTGAATCATACAAAATAGAATTATCACGTAAACATGACTCTTCTTCAATATGAAAATGTTTTCGTATTTGCTCCAACTTGAAAAGCTTTCGGAATATCAATCTTGAGGACACAAATTTTATTCACCAGAACTTGCAACCTAAGTAGCACCGATACTGACATGCGACACGCGATGCAACACGACACGACACGACACGTCGACACGTCGTTTTTCAAAAAATAGAGAATTTTGATACGTTGTATATTAAATATATATTTTTATATATACAGAATAAATTCTCATTTTTATGATTATTTCAATCAAATTAATTTGATTCAAACTCAAAAATAAATAAATAATTTAAAAAGCCTAGAATGAATTTACACTAAAAATATTAATCCACAATTTATTAATATAATTCATTATTTCAATTTGACAAATTCAACTCTATTCCAATAATTCATAAAACTTGGAGAAAAAACAAGCAATCTACATTCTGGACTCGCATGTTAAATTTGTCGGAAAAGGAGAAAAAAAACTTAAGGGGTGAATTGTGTATCACGGGAAATGGGAGTCAGAAGAAAAGAGAAGACTAGGTTTTTGTTTTTTCTCCATTTATTATTTTTACACACACACACACACACACACACACACACACATACACATATTGACCTCTTATTTATTGAAAATTTTTAAAATTGACCTTGATATCGGAATCACGTGTTGGAAACTCATATTCGGAATTCCGACTCGAGTGTCGGAGAGTGTCGAGAAAGTTGATCAAGTGTCGAATTTTCCAACACGTGTTGACCAAGTGTCCGAGAGTGTCCGACACGACATGAAAGTTCTTGGAGAGTGTCGGTGCTTCGTAGCTTGCAACTCATGGACTCGTTTTAACAAGGGTTTGATATTAATAAACTTGAAATCAAAATACTTTGCAATTAAATATTTGTTGGTACCTTGCTCCTTTGCTTTGTACTTAAATTCCAGTGTGTTCCAAATTTCTTTGGCCAACTTCATTTTAGTGAATAAGTTGTAAAATAGATCAAACTGTGTATTCAGAGTATGTCCACGACATAATAGTTTGTCCTCTACACGTGTTCTTTTCTCGCTGTTAACCTTTTCAATCGCTTCCACACCTAGCTGTCCTCCCTCAATAGTAGGCTATTAATCTTCTATAAGTGCCACATTAGGATCCAATATGTAGGAAATCTTTAGGGTGGTGAGTAGGAACACCATCGTGTCCCTCCAGTGAGCAAAGTTGTTTCCATCGAACTGGTCCAGCTTGACCATGTCTTAATTCATGACTTTGATTGTCTCATACTCTCTTGTTGAACAAAATAAATCCTTAAAATTGTTGGTAAACATGGCTTTGAATCAATGGAATAATCAAATCGGACTTTGACGCTTGATATCACTTTCTTTAAGATTTTATTTGCTCCGCAATGTTGTTAATAGCCATGGGCAAATATATTCTAGGATACAACAAAGTCTTAAATGAGAATACTAGATAAATTCTAATATTTCTCCAAAGTTTCTCTAGAAAATAATTGAAAAGATAGTTGTAGTTTTAGAAAGAAGACTCGAAAAATGATTTCATACTTGTTTTTGCCAAAAACTGACATACATATATATGTATATTGGTCTTAAAGAACATATACAACTATTTACGAAAGGTTACAAAGTGAATAAATGTATCCCTTTTGGAAGAAGTTGCAAAATAAACAAATACGACCCTTCGTGAAAGGTTGTAAACTAAACAAGTATAATTTCAAAGATTATCTTGAAAAGACACATATAAAAATTCAGAATAAAAAAATAATAAAAAATAACAATTTTTTACTAAATAAAATTTTAAATTTTCCATAATTTCCAAAAATACTTAATAAACAAAACAACCTTTCAACTAATAGATGTTAATAAGATTACCGTATGGAATAAGATAAAAATAAAGGGATTAATGCTAATAAAACTGCAAGCGTGCAAGTGTGCAAAGTGCTAAATGTGCCTAATAATTGTGCAATTATTCGCATACCGCATGCGGATATTGTGGGTTCTAGTCCACAACCCAACTTTTTCTTTAACACTAGAAAAAGCTCACACTTATAAATTGACCCATCTCCTCTCAATTTTCCTATGTGGGATAAGAAAAAGCACAATTTGTTAGTTTTATAAACAAACATCCAACACTTACTGGCATACGGAGATTGTAACTATATCTCCATTTGGTCTTTCTCTGAGGAAATCTCAATGTGCCAATTGTTGGTTTATATACATTATACAGGGGCAATCAAATATGTAATTAAACTAGCTATTGTAGATATAACTGAATTTTGACGTAATTCAGCTTGTCAATTGACTGTTTCACTTACATCAAACGACTGATTAATATGGGGGTGAGTTTGATTTGATCTGCAAAAGTTTTAGCTGATTTATTTTTATTGAGCATTATTTTGCATGTGGGGGTAGGTAAGACGAGAAAATTCTTTTTAAAACTAGTAAGAATGCCTACACGTTGCCACGTCCTTGCAATTGTAAGCTCCCATGAGGGAGAGATCACATTAATTAGCAATTTAAAAGTTTTTTTTTTCTCCAAAATCTAGGTTAGGTTTGGGATCCGTATGTTTATGAAAACTGAATAATTCGAAATATATTTTTCTCAAAATGATCCTTCATATTTCTTTCTAAAAAGAATAAACAAAGATTTTTTCAATTGTCCCGAAAACATTCTTCATTCGAAATATATTTACCGAAGATTTTTTCAATTGTCCTAAAAATATTCCTAATTGGAGAATTATTCCAAGTTATATAAATGATCATTTTAAGAAAATATTTTTTTAAATCATTCATTTTTATGAAACAAAATAGAGTCTCATTTTATAATCAATTTCTTAGTTAAAAAAAAAAGTGGAAATGTTTGTGCAATGAATCTACAACTCACAGTTTCAATAGCGACAAAGTTTTGGAATCGTGGTCATTGTGGTCATTGATGTATAAGAATGAGACATTAATAACTATGTTTTTTCTTCCTACTAATGTGAGAAAATATCATAGAACGCTACACATTTAGATAAATGTCTTCCATCTTGTCCTGCTTGGTGAAAAGTTTATTTTAATAGTTGATGTAATTATATTGAGGGAAAATTTCAAATAAGAACTCAAAGTGGGGCTATTTTCTCAAAAGAGGTTGAAAGTAGAAATTATCTCAAATAAAAATTTGAAGTTTCTAACTTAATCTCAAATAAGATTTTGAACTCTAAATCTTTTTCATAGTCAAGGGCATTTTCGTTCATGGATATTTTTCTTTTTCTTTCTTCATTTCCACTCTCCTTTTGCTTTGTTTTCTTTTTTTCTCCTTTTTCTCTCATCTTCCTCCCACCTCCATCTTGCTCTACATCACCGCCATCTTCGACACCTTTATCTGCCCTCTCTGTGTGTGTTACGGAAAGCGAGTGATCGAATAATAATATAGATAGAATAAGGAAATATATCGGACACGAGATTTACGTGGTTCGGTTGTAGAGACCTACGTCCACGGGGAGAGCAGCGACGAATTCACTATAGATTAAGTAATACAACAGATTACATACTCGAGTCACTCAAACACTTATGGTGTTTCCCAAATCCCAATTACATTCAATAACGCACGTAGTGTTTAACCTCGAAATTCCTCAAGAAATAATCTCTCAATTTCACAAAGGAAATTCACAAATCTTACCACAAGATTTCGCGACTACAAACACTAATCTTTCTTGGTGTAATTGCACGAACAAACTTCAATACCAAGCACTCGTGTGAAAACGGTGCTTCAAGAAACCTTCACGTCAACTTCCACCCACGAACAAGCCTTGAGAATTGATATATAAGCCACCGCCAGAGAAGTCCACGCATGAGGGAAACCGAATCAAGCTAGGATCCGGTCAACCCAAGTGAAAGTTGGACTTTCCCCTATAGTTTTCTTGCCGATTTTAACCAAAACATATCTCTGTATATTTTAAACAAAATCTAAGTCCAAGTCAAAGTTTGACTTTCTTATTTTAGCAGCCAAACTCTCCAACGTAGATTCGGAATTTTGGGGAGTTGATCTTCGTATCTTCTTTGCTCGATTTCGAATGTCTGCAAAATATCTAATTTGGAATATTCAGACTTTCGCATTGGGCTCAAACTTGACACATATTTTAACAATCTCCACTTTGGCTTGACGTTTGAGTTAAGTAGCTATTGCTTCGCAAAAATTCAAACTTTGCTGCTACTTTCCCATAGCCTCGATGGGCTCAACCGCTGCAGATATTATCCAAGTCCAAACCTTGCTTGAACTTCGCCATAACCGACCAACTCCACATACACCTTTAATTGTTCCGTAAGGATTTTCCGACGCAACCTCCTTAACCGTAGATAAAACAAAACCATTGTTGTGTCCATATCTATCAGGAGATCAAATACGTACCTTGTTAATATTAGCAATTACAACAACCATTGGTTCTATAGGCTTCACCTCGCTACAAGCACCATTTGTGTCAATTACTTTGCTAGTACTCGTACTCGTTATCTCAAGAGTTTCTGGTCGCAACTCCACCTCAAGTTGAACATCGTTTAGATCCATTTTTATACTACTATAATCACTCTTAGCTAGAAGTACTGGAGACTCATCAAATGTAACTTCTCTACTGATAATAGGTGAATTTAATTCCAGGCATCACAACCAATAACCCCCCTCACCTTGTGCATAGCCTAGGTACATGCGCTTTCTTACCCTTTCATCAAGCTTACCATCACTTGCTTGAACATAACATGGGCAATCAAATATTCCTTCATGCAAAATTCGTTTAACAGCTTCGAGCAAAACTCCATGTTATTATCACTCTGCACCCGCTTGATTGTCTTACCAATCTCCTTTTCGATCAAAGCTCTCAATTGCATGATCCTGACGATAACATCAAATTTGTGCCTAAGCACAAACACCCACATCCTCGTCGAGTAGTCATCAACAACTGTTAGCACATATTTAGCATTCTTCATTGAAAAAAACTGCAACAACCTGCAAACATTCAAGTGAATTAATTCTACAATTTTCGTGGTTTCTTTAACAGTCATAATAAACTACACTTTCGCCGTTGATTTAAATCATAGCACTTGCATATATTTAATTTGTTAGCATTATAACCACATAGCAGATTTCTTTCACTTAAACCCTTCAAGCTTCTCTCGCCAATGTACCCTAAACGCATATGCCATAATTCAGACTCTTGAAGAGATGCATTCAACATCTCCACGGAGAAATCGGTCATTGTCTCACCTTGAAGTTCATATAGGCCATTGCGCTTTATTCCTTTCATTATCACAAAAGCACCTTAAACAATTTTTTGAATTCCACATTTTGAAATATATCGATACCCAGCTAAATCGAGGGAACTCAAGGAAATTAACTTTTTCTTCAACTTAGGAACATAACTTACTCCAGTCAATGTCCTCACATACTATCATACATTCTGATTCTAATATTGCCAACACTAATGACATCGCATTCAGTGATGTTCCCCAATTGTACTTTACTACCATCCGTGCACTAATTACTAAACCAGTTTCTATTTGGTGTAATATGAAAAGAACAACCAAAATCCATAATCCATCCATCAAACGATGAATAATTAGTGATAGACAAGACATAATCAGCACTATCAGTTACAGTTGTAACATTATTTGCAGAATCAACTATAATTCTCTTACCCTTCTCATTCTTCAGCTTAAGGCAATTCTTTTCTAAGATGCCCTCTCTTGCCACAGCTCCAATAGATAGCATCACCAGTCCTAGACTGACTACGCCTGTTCATATTAGTACTACTCTTACCAACACATGTTCTAGATCTTCCTCTATTTTCACCTACTAAAGCAGCAGATATAGGTTTGCTAGATTCTTTTCTACGGATGTCCTCGCTTAGAATCAAATCTCGAACTCCATCAAACGTCAATCTTGTTGATCCGAAGGAATTACTAACGGCAGTAACAGTAGTATTCCAACTATCAGGCAATGAGGATAACAGAATCAAAGCACGTACCTCATCTTCAAAGTCAATTTCAACTTAACTCAATTGACTAACAATCACATTGAATTTATTGATATGATTTGCAACTGACGCACCTTTGCTCATCTTCAAATTAAATAGACGTCACATCAAATAGACCTTATTGATCGCAGATGACTTCTTGTACATATCTGATAGGGCTTGCATCAAATCAGCAGTGGTCTTCTCCTTCACAATGTTAAATGCGATGTTATGAGCCAACGTCAGTTGAATAAAACCCATAACTCGTATATCTAGTAAATCCCAATTAGCTTGCTTCATCGACTCTGGTTTCTCCCTAAACATGGGCAAGTGCAGTTTCATCCGGTAGAGATAATCTTCAATCTGCATCTTCCAGAAGCCAAAATCCTTTCCATCAAATCTGTTTATTCTCACTTTTCCTTCTTCTGTCGCCATCGATTTGCTTCAACTTAGCGAAGTCTGGCTCTGATACCAATTGTTGTGGAAAGCGAACAATCGAATAATAATATAAGATAGAATAAGAAAATATATCGGACACGAGATTTACGTGGTTTAGTCGTAGAGACCTACGTCCACGTGGAGAGCAACGACGAACGGAGATTACACACTCGAGTCACTCAAACACTTACGGTGTTTCCCAAACCCTAATTACACCCAATAACGCATGTAGTGTTTAACCTCAAAATTCTTCAAGAAATAATCTCTCAATCTCATGACAGAAATTCACAAATCTTACCACAAGATCTCACGACTACAAACACTAATCTTTCTTGGTGTAATTCATGAACAAACTTCAATACCAAGCACTCGTGTGAAAACGGCGCTTCAAGAAACCTTCACGTCAACCTCCACCCACGAACAAGCCTTGAGAATTGATATATAAGCCACCCCTAGAGAAGTCGACATGTGAGGGAAACCGAATCAAGTTAGGATCCGGTCAACCCAAGTAAAAGTTGGACTTTGCTCTACAGTTATCTTGTCAATTTTAACCAAAACATATCTTTGTATATTTTAAACAAAATCCAAGTCCAAGTCAAAGTTTGACTTTCCTATTTCAGTGGCCAAACTCTCCAATGCATATTCGGAATTTTGGGGAGTTGATCTTCATATCTTCTTTGCTCGATTTCGAATGTCCACAAAATATCCAATTTGGAATATTCAGACTTTCGCATTGAGTTCAAACTCGAGACATATTTTAACAGTGTGACATCTCATCGATGTGGGCAAGCGAACTCTTGGACTTTGTCGAGAGCTTTTGGGCAGTTCTTTCGCCGCTTGGCATCTCACACATCTTCCTACTTGTCCTTTCCAGGCTTCTTGGGGGTTCCCCCGGTGACGGGATGACAGTCTCCGAGTCCGCCATTTTCAGGTCATGGAGAAGGAAAAGAGAGTGAACAACTAAACTCAACTGAGGAGAGAGAGACTTTTTCCTTTTGGGTGGCCATTGTAGATAAGGAAGTATAAGCTCACGAGCTCACTTGTGGGGAGGCTGATGAAGGTGTGGAAGATGGAGGGCATGTAGAGCAAGATGGAGGCGTGAGGAAAAGGAGGAGAAATCTATAGATCTTAGTATTGGAGATTTAATCTTTCCCTTGACAAGCGTGAGCTCCAATGGAGGCCCATTTGGTCCATCTATGACCTCGAGTAGTGCCCTGAGTTTAGGGGGAGATTCCCTCTCCCCATCGGGGGACACCGACTCATCGGATCCTGTTCTAAAGTGCATAAGTCAGATGCTTATGAAAGAGAACATGGAGGAGCAACTGTGGGAATTTGCTGATCAAGTTGCTCTACAGAATGCTGAAACGTCATTGTACGACACCCTTGGTCAGCAGCATAGAGCCCCTCACAGCTTGATATAAGCCATTGTATCGAGAGCCCAAATAGCAACCTTTTTGGAAGTAGCAGTGCTCGTGGAAGCCACGATGCTACAAGCGTTACAGTTAACTCTAGCAACTCAGCTGGTGCTAATATTCTTTACACGATTGAAGAACATTGCCATGCTGTGCAGGAAAATCTTGATCTGGACTTCCAGTCGAATGTGGATTCTAGTTTGCAGTTGTTGTCCAATTCTTCAAGCAGCATCACAAATCCTGATGATTGGTCGGAGAAATCTTTGCATGAGCTTCTTGTCAAGAACATTTTCAGTAATAGTGAGTCTATGATTCAGTTCAAGAAAGGATTAGAGGAGGCCAGCAAGTTCCTTCCTACCACAGTGAAATTAACCCAGAAGACGGAAAACTGCCATTGGAAGCAAAGAACGGAACCCCAAGAATGCGCATCAATGAGGAGATCAACATGAGGCGCTCGTCTGATGGATTCAAGGGACTAAAGAATCACGAGAGGGATGAGGATGCTTTTGAGGAAGGAAGGGCCAATAAGCAAACAGCCTTGTACACAGAAGAGGGTGAGCTTTCGGATTTGTTCGATAAGGTGTTGCCCTACAACTGTTTTGGCGACAAATCCATGGAGACAGGGCTGAGCAAAGACATACGGCCACAAATGAACAAGTGCAACTATTTTAGTGACAAATCCGAGGAGACAGGGCTGAGCAAAGACATATGGCCACAAAGGAACAAGTGCAGTTCCAATAGAGATAGGGGTCGTGGTAAGAAAGAAGCAGGGAAGCAAGAATACTATTGACTTGAGAACTCTTCCGATTCTCCGCACACAAGCTATCTCTACTAGTGATTTCAGGACTGCTAATGAATTGTTGAAGCAGATTAGAGAGAACTCTTCTCCATCTGGGGATGGGTCTCAAAATTGGCACATTACTTTGCCAATGGGCTAGAGGCACGATTGGTGGGCAGCGACAGTTGAACACAAGACTTTTATTCTACTATTGTTGCCAGGAGGACCTCAGCAGCCGATGTCTTGAAAGCTTATCACCTTCACATTTCAACATGTCCATTTAAGAAGTTCTGCATTGCCTTTGCAAATTGCATGATTTTGAAAATAGCAGAGAAAACCACTATCATATAATAGATTTTGGCATTCGGTTTGGTTTCCAGTGGCCAATCCTCATACAAAAGCTCTTTTCTGGATCAGAAGGGCCCTGTAAATTGCGCATCACAGGCATAGAGCTTCCACCCAGCAGAAAGAATAGTGGAGACAGGTCGCCGTTTGAAAAAGTATTGTGAGCATTTTAGTGTCCCTTTTGAATTCAACTTCATAGCATCCAGGAATTGGGAATCCATCAAACTTGCGGATCTCAAGATTCAAAGCAATGAGACAGTTGCTGTGAATTCTTTAGACCGGTTTCAGAATCTCTTTGACAAGACAGCTGAGGACAACAATCCACAGGATGCCGTATTAGATCTAATTCGGGAAATTAAACTGGATATTTTCGTTCATGCCATAAGTAACGGCTCCTACAACGCGCCCTTTTTTACGACAAGATTCTGAGAGGCATTTGTTCATCTTTCTGCAGTGTATGATGTGTTTGATGCTATTTTAGATGCTGACTGCAAAGAGAGGGTTTTTGAGAGAGTTCCATGGACGGGAAATTATGAATGTCATAACATGTGAAGGTTTGGAAAGGGTAGAGAGGTCGGAAATGTACAAGCAATGGCAGGTTCGTCATATGAGGGCTGGATTTAAGGCGCTTCCTCTGGACCAAGAGCTCATGAAGTTGTTCAGGGGTAAGATGAAAGAATCGTACCGCAAGGATTTTGCACTTGATGAAGACGGCAACTGGATGCTGCAAGGTTGGAGAGGTCGGATTATCTAAGGTTCCTCCTGTTGGGTGCCCACTTAGGATAGTCGAAAAAAACAATTTTCTGTCATGACCTGTACATTATAGGGATTCTTCCCGGGTCAACAGGTCAAGGATTTGTAATAGGGTAGCTCAGAATGAACTTATTTCCGGCTCCTCTGTTTGGGCATACATCTTTTACTTGCAAACAATTTTGAGTCTGGAATGTTTGCTATACTTTTTATCTAATTCTTGAGATAGGAAGATACAATTTGCAGCTTCCATGCCACACAGGCATCGTGAATTTTGCTGATAACGTGTCATGATTTGCCTATCCTATATCTCACAAGTTGTGCAAATAATATGGCATCTCCAAGCTGATGATGGGAATGGGTGCAGCATTGTCATGTATGGCTTGTGCTGTACTCTCGGTGGCTTTGCGGTTTACTAGTCTCCTATAATGCCGAAAGCTGTCTAGCTCTTTTAAGAACTTGAGTAGCCAAGGAGGGGCTCATGGAGGTGCGTTTCAGAAAACGATGCAGACAACGTTGGGCTCATGCTGAAGTTGTTTGTGTCTTCAATTCAACTTGGGGGCAAATGAATTTTTAGATTACTTTCTGTTGGTAATTGTGGAAGTGTGTATTTGATGTGTGTGCAAGGGAGTATTTTGTGTGTAAACTATCAAGAGAGCAAAAGAACTAAGGAACAATGTGGGCAAGAAATGAATGGGCAAAGTAACAATAAGAATACGTAAAAGAGAGTGGCAGCAAAAGAGCACAAGGGAACAAAAAGAAAACTTTTTTATTATTTATTGTAGTACAAAAGGAAGGGGAGGAGCTTACCTTTGTGGTTTGCCCCTCAAAATGGACGACCACAAGGCTTTTTATAGGCCTACATCACCAACTTTACCCAAGGAAAATTTTCTGCTCTTGTAAGAGATTTTTCACTTTCCTTCTTCTCCTAGACACTTCTATACTTGTGCTTCTACACTTTTCATTGCTGCCCATGCTAGATTTTTATTTATTTATTTATTATTTTTTTTCTTGACTTCTCTAGCTAAAGTCTATCTTGAAGTTTCTAGAAATTGGATCAACAATTCAACACTTTTCGGCATACAGGCTTTATATCTTATATCTCCGTTTTGTCTTTCTATGAAGAAATTTGGATGGATCAATTGTTGGTTTATATACAAGGGGATCAAGTATGTGACTAAACTAGTCATTGTAGATCCAGTTGAATTCTCATGCAATTCATTATGTTAATAAATTGTTCCAATTACACCAAAGACTGATAAACAGAATTGGTGATTGATTTAATCTGTGAAAGCTTTAGCTTTTCTGAATTTTAATTAAACATAATTATGCAATGCATGGCAGGCGAGCTCCAATCCTAAAGTTTCATGAGAAATGTCTTTTTTAAACTACTAAGAGAGCTCGCATGTTGCCGCATCCTTGCAATAATAAGCTCCGATGATGGAAAGATCACAATAGTTATTACTTAATAGTTTCTTTTCCCCCAAAAATCTAACTTACATTCATTTTCTAATTTCTCTCTCAGTAAAATAAATAAAAATGTCTGTGGGGATGAATCCACGTTGCACAGTCTCTATAGCTATAAAGTTTTGGAGTTGTGATAATTAATGTACTAGCATGGAATATTGTCGTCATATTTTTTCTTCCAACTAATATTATTAGATGTCGTATAATAATATTCAATTAGATTAATGTAACGGTTCCATTTTATGCTACTATTAGAATTTTGACAATGGAAGGCTAATGTGATTAGTGCAACATTTTGCTAGGAAATAATTTGACGCTGTCTTGAACTAAAAATGGTGTTGTTTTGATTGCTGAAGTCATTAGGGTTCATCACACACACTCTCTCTCTCTCTTCAAAGATGAAACCCTAGAATGAAGCCAAATCAATCACAATAAGTAGACGCACCAGGGCTCGAATTCTAACTGGAGAGGGGCCTCCACAGGTCGGGGAATGAGCTCTTGAGTTGGACGAGGACCAATTCCCAGGGGTCTCTCACCACCTGCACAGACATCCATGAAAAATGCGAAAAAGAAATAGAAAAAATGAAAATGCTAGAAAATGATAGACTATATTGTCGCTTATAACAACATTGCTTTTATTCATTAAAGTCACATCAAAGTCACGTTAATTTCATTTGCTTTTCATTGTCCACGTAAACTGCCATGTAGGATTTTTAATGACGGTCTTGATCGAGACATTTATGGAAGTTATTGATGTTGCTGTGAAGATAAACATAAAAAATAAAATAAAAATAAAATTAAATGTTGATGCGCAATGAGTCTTATTTGTGAATTTTGTGGGTTTTTCTTGTTATGTTTTAGTAGTGAGGGTGAGCAATGAGAAAAAATTTTATTTCTCATTTTGTTCGAAAATAAAAGAGTATAAAATTTTCACTTCTCATGTAAATTCCAAATCTATTTTTGGATATAGAAAAAATAAAATTACTTTATCAAGTTTCAAATTTGTCCCAAAATAGAAAAATAAAAAATAAAACAAAAATAAAATGATCATTATATGCGTCCCCAATTGGCCAATAAATATGACGGAAAGTGAAAGCGGGACCCACAGTTTGACCGATCGAGATTATCTGGGCCCTCACTCGTCGTCCGACCCAAATCCTTCCTACACGATTTCTTGTGTTCTTTTCACTTATTTTTCTTTTTGTATTTATTTTTTGCAGGCTTTTATTTCGGTCGGTCTCGGAGATGTCGAGCTACCCGCTTGGGCTGCTTCATGGAGGGTAGGGGTGATTGGTTCCCCGTTCGGTCCAGTCCAAGGTGGGGCAGGGGGAACCGGACCTGAGTGCCAAAATTGGGGACCATGGACTTGACCGTTTGGTCCTGGGACCGGGAACCGGACCTAACCATTGGTACCATTCCAGCCTGGTCCAACAAAATCGACACTCTTTTTTTGCACTAAAGAGTGACCGTGCTCCAAACCAGCCTTATCAATCCAATTCGGTTCAACAAAAATAATCACACATGTTTCCACATGCAAAATATTCAAACTCCACTTGTGTGAATATTAATTAAACTTTTTGTGTTTCACACTTAACCTTAACCATAAAGGCCATGAGGAAATTGGCTAGAGGTTGTGCTTAGCTTAGGTTTTATAGACAATCTCTCTTCTGCTCTTTGAATGTTTAGTTGATGTGGGACTCTTGGAGGCTTGAAGTGCCTTATGGGTCTCTTGGAGCCCTAGTCCCATATCGAGTAGAAGATGAAACTAACAAGTAGATTTTCTTTATAAATAAAAGAGTAACAAGAAGAGTATTAATGGTCTCTTGGCCACATAAGAGGTTTCTACCTCAATTGCAATTTTGGTTGCAATAAGTTATAATGTTTATATATTATATGTATATAAATTATATATATAAAAATTGGTTTGGCCACCGGTTCCAAGATTAGGAATTGGGAACCGGACCACCATCGTGGGAACCGCCCAAAACCGGCCGGTTCGGTCCGGTCGGTTTGGGCGGTTCCCGTTGCAAACCCCTAATGAAAGGTTCCGAACTTCACTCGTACCATTGGAGAATCCTCATCAGATTGGTCTTTGTTCAGCTTCCAGCTCCACTTCTCAGTTTTAAGGTATGCAGATCCGGTCTCTGTTTCCCTTCTCATATTGTGTCTTCTCTAACCATCTGCTTTGGTAGGAGCATGTCCATGCTTTGCTTCCTGCGCTGCCCTTTCCCTGCGAAGTACTCCACTTTCCTCCCTGTACGTGATCTTTTATTCTTGGACTTTAATCGACGTTGTCTGAGTGAGCGAAGAACGAAAGAAAGTTATTGAAGAGGGAGTCGTTTCGTTGCAGGCCGAGTGCATTTTCCTTTAGTTGGTTAATGTTCTGGGGGTGCAAAAATACTGGCGTGGGGTTTGAGAGACGTGACGTGGCGTGGCCGGCCCACAATATTTTCCCAGGGTTTGAATAGTAGATGTGTAATACTTGGACTGTTTGATCAAGTCAAAAGAGGCGGGGGGACCTATGGAAAATAAATGAATAAGAAAAGGGAAAATGGGCTGAGAAGTCAAAGAGAAAAGGGGAAAGAAAGGGAGGGGGGCGCTCGTTTGAGAATAAAGAGAGCCGGAGGGCTCGCTCAAGAAAGAAAAAGGGGAGAGAAGAAAGAAAAGAAAGAAGACGAAGAAGAAAGGAAGGAGCCCTTGTGCGTTCGTGCCATGAGATCTCGCCAAGTTGACTTGACTAAGTATAGCAACGTCTAGTGAGTACTCTCGCCTCTCGTTCATCTTATTGGAGTAGTTGTTGGGTTTAGGGCCGCGAAGTTCGATTTTTGAGATGTGGAGCTTCAAGCTTTCTTGGAAATGAGGGTTTATGGTGTGGTAGAACCGTGGGTTTTGACGGGGGTTGTTTTGATGCAACGGTTTTGTTGGAGCGAGATTTTAAGATTTTGCCAGCGAGTTTTAAGTTGAGTTTAAGTTTGAGTAATCGCTTTGGCTGAGCGATTTGCTAACGGGTAGGAGTTGCTTTGTTAGCATTAAAATTTAGTTTAGTTATTTCGTAGTTGAGGTAGAGTTTTATTTTTCCAACATTATTTCTCAATTATTTGATAGGGCTATGCGCGTACCGTTTATTGTTTGATCATAGGCGACGGGGCGAGTGGTACTATGTCTTCTTTGGTTTTGTAAAATCCATGCCTTGAAGTGTGTGTGTGTGTGTGTGTGTGTGTGTGTGTGTATACATATATTGAATCAAGAAGAGTATTTTTATTGCAAAAAGCGAGATTGAGGTTATATATACATACATATATTGAATTGAGAAGAGCATTTTTATTGTATAAAGTTGGGTCGAGTATTCCCTACCTCTTGATTATTTGAGAATGGTTTGAGAAACATGTTATAAAATGTGTCATAACAGTTTACGAATATGTAATTGCTTTGCGACCGATTTATGGAAAGTTCTATGAATGATTTGAGAAATGAATGAGAAATGGCGGATAATTATATTATGAAAAGTTATTTGCTTGACTTATGAGATTGATTTTGGTATTGAAGGATGGTTGTTTATGCTCGTTATTACTGTGAGCCCACTGAGGGGCACATACCAAGTTTAGGTTATAATTCTAGGTCGAGCCACCGGCTTTATAGGTGGAGACTTTTCCAAGGGGGAATTTCATCTTGTGACAAGTTATTGTGTCGTAACTATAGTTTGATATTAAGCAAAAGATTGGATGATGGATGGACCATAGAGATGTAGTTTCATATGAGATGAATCAATGGAACAAACCATTGATGTGTAACATAAGATTAACAAATGGAATAGACTATTGGCATATTTATTGATGAGATTGATCGATGGATTGGATTATTGATATTTGTTATAATATTATTGATTTAATAAGCATTTTTAGATATGTATATGGTTATGTTAAAGCGATATATTTCATTTATATGTTATATGTGTATTGTATACTGAAATTGAGATAAACGAGTTTTAAAATTGTTTTGTAAAGTGCATAGTGATTACTTGATCTGCTTGGAAGATATGACTACTCATTGAGCTTATGGTTGCTTGTCTTACTAATTTCAAATCTTCCTAGATTCCTTAGTTAGTGGACAATAGAGTGTGAGTAATTTTGTTGGGAGACTTTTGGAAGTGGACTTTGGATAGGGTTTGAGGTGCATCTTTCCGGTAGAAGGACAGCCGTGTCACCTGCATCCATGTAGGATTCGGGCTGTGACAAGATGACCATGGATACTGTCAGATATGGGCTTTGAAAAGTCAAAAGTGGAAAAAAAAGCAAAAAAAAAAAAAAAAAAAAAGAATAAAAAGGGACCACCGTGAGATCAAAGGAAGAGAGAGAAGACTAAGAGCAATTTGGAAAAGAAGGAAAGAAGAAGAAGAAGAAGAAGAAGAAGAAGAAGAAAGGGGAAGAAAGGAAAGAGGGTTTGGCGTGTGCATGCTGCGGATGCCTCGCCAAGCCGACTCGACTCTGTAACGTAACGCCCAATAAGAGATTAAGCACCTCCTTCGTCCAATTGAAGTATTTTTTTGGGTTTAGGGCTCAAATTCGGAATTTTGGGAAAATCGAGCGGTGAAGTCCGATTTTGGAGTCATTGACCGCGTACTTTTATAGAAATCATAGTTTAGGGTGGTATGGAGTCATAGGATTTTACTGATCGTGATTTGAGCTTATGGTTTGCCCGAAACAAAATTTCGAAGTTTCCCGTGCGCAGTGAACAGTGCGCGTCCAGCAGATTTGGGCCCATATTTTGTCATTTTTTGGCTTGATTTTGGGACAGCCAAGTTGTGATTCTTGTAGTATGTTTGAAAGGCTTTCTATCGACTATAAGTATGTTCGGATCCGGGTTCAGTGGAGAAAGTTAAGGCGCGATCAAATATTGCGCTTAAACTCTGTGTTGCAAACGACTTGAACAATCGCTTTGGTTATGCGATTTATTAGTGCGTAGGAGTCTTTTTATTAGAGTTAAGGCGTGATTTAGTCGATTTGTAGTTGAGGTAAAGTTTTATTTTTATTTTAACATTATTCCTTGGTTATTTGATAGGACCGTGAGTTCGATGATATGAGTATCGTTTGTTGTTTGATCGTAGATGACGAGGTGAGTGGTACTATTTCTTCTTTGGTTTGTTAAAATCATGTCTTGAAGTATAAATGTATATATATTGAATCGAGAAGAGCATTTTTATTGCATAAAAGCCGGATCGAGCAATTGCTATCCTTTGGTTGCTTATGAATGTTTGAAAAGCATGTTATGCAAAGTTTATAGAGAAATATATATGAAATTGCTTTGCGATTGATTTATGGAAATGTTTATGATGATTTGAGAAATGGATAGGAAATGGATGATGGGCTATGTTGCAAAAGGTTATTTGCTTGGTTTACGATATTGATTTATGAATTGGATTTTTGGTATTGGAGAATGGTTGTTTATCTCAATATGATTGTGAACCCAGTGAGGGGTTTTTAAGGGTATGCATACCAGGTTTAGGGTATCCTTCTGGGCTAAACCACCGGCTTTGTAGGTGGAGACCTTGCCAATGAGGGAATTTTGGTCGCTTTGTCACAAGACATTGTGTCGTGACCATGGTTAAGTATTGAGCAAAAGATTGGTCGATGGATGGACCATCGACGTGTGATTTGATATGAGATGAATCAATGGATAGACTATTGATGTAGTTTTTGATAGAGATTAATCAATGGACTTGACCATTGATATTTGAATCGTGATGGTGGATTTAAATATGTATTTCCGACCTGTATAAAGTTTTGTTGAAATGAATGATTCGTTCTTGATTTGATATGTATATTTAATGAGTTGGATTATAATTTTTCGATAATGCTCTATACTTATATATATGCATAGTGGTAGCTTGATCTGCCTAGAAAATATGTACTACTCACTGAGCTTGTGGTTGCTCATCCCCCTATTTCCAAATCTTTTCAGGCCCTTTAGTTAGCAGCTAGTAGGTCAAAGAGTGTTATCGATGGGGACCTTTGGAGGTAGACTTTGGGTATGGTTTGAGGCTGTGTCCTTCGGGTGGAAGGACGGTCGTGTTACCCCTATTCCTATAGGATTTGGGGTGTGACATCTTGTGGTATTAGAGCTTAGGTTATGATCTTTTGGGTGTAAATTTTATGGGAAGTTGTGAGTGGTGTTATCTCTTCTAAGAATTTATAAGCTCATGTCTTCAAAATGATAAAGATTTGATATTTTATGAGTTATGAATAAGCATGTTTTGTTGCAAAAAAGTTGAATTGAGTTTAAATTTCGAGGACGAAATTTTTTAAGGAGTGGGAGAATATAAGATATGGGCTTCGAAAAGTCATAAGTGGAAAAAAAAGAAATAACAGAAAAAAAAAAGAATAAAAAGATACCACCGTGAGATAAAAGGAAGAGAAAGAAGAATGAGAGCAATTCGGAAAAGAAGGAAAGAAGAAGAAGAAGAAGAAGAAAGGGGAAGAAAGGAAAGAGGGTTTGGTGCGTGCATGTTGCGGATGCCTCGCCAAGCCGACTCGACTTTGTAATGTAACGCCCGGTAAGAGATTAAGCGCCTTTTTCGTCCAATCGAAGTATTTTTCGGGTTTAGGGCTCAAATTCGGAATTTTGGGAAGATTGAGTGGCGAAGTCCGATTTTGGAGTCGTTGAGCTGCGTATTTTTATAGAAGTCATAGTTTAGGGTGTTGTGGAGCCATAGGATTTTACGGATCGTGATTTGAGCTTACGGTTTGCCTGAAACAAAATTTCAAAGTTTCCCGCGCTCAGTGAACAGTGCGCGTCCAGCAGCTTTGGGCCCATATTTTGTAATTTTTCGGCTTGATTTTGGGACAGCCAAGTTGTAATTTTTGTAGTATGTTTGAAAGGCTTTCTATTGACTATAAGTACGTTCAGATCGGGGTTTGGAGGAGAAAGTTAAGGTGCGATCAAGTTTTGCGCTTAAACTCCGTGTTGCGAACGGCTTGAACAATCGCTTTGGTTATGCGATTTATTAGAGTTAAGGCGTGATTTAGTCGTTTCGTAGTTGAGGTAGAGTTTTATTTTGATTTTAACATTATTCCCCGATTATTTGATAGGGCCGTAAGTTCGACGATACAAGTATCGTTTGTTGTTTGATTGTAGACGATGAGGTGAATGGTACTATTTCTTCTTTGGTTTTGTAAAATCATGTCTTGAAGTATATATGTATATATATTGAATCGAGAAGAGTATTTTTATTGCATAAAAGCCAGATCGAGCAATTGCTACTCTTTGGTTGATTATGAATGTTTGAAAAGCGTGTTATGCAAAGTTTGTAGAGAAATATATATGAAATTGCTTTGTGATTGATTTATGGAAATGTTTATGATGATTTGAGAAATGGATAGGAAATGGATGATGGGCTATGCTGCAAAAGGTTATTTGCTTGGTTTACGATATTGATTTCTGAATTAGATTTCTAGTATTGGAGAATGGTTGTTTACGCTCACTATGACTGTGAACCCAGTGATGGGTTTTTGGGGTATGCATACCAGGTTTAGGATATCCTTTTAGGCTGAGCCATCGACTTTGTAGGTGAAGACCTTGCCAAGGGGGGATCTTGGTCGCCTTGTCACAAGGCGTTGTGTTGTGACCATGGTTACGTGTTAAGCAAAAGATTGGTCGATGGATGGACCATCGATGTGTGTTTTGATATGAGATGAATCAATGGATAGACCATTGTAGTTTTTGATAGAGATTAATCAATCGACTTGACCATTGATATTTGAATCGTGATGGTGGATTTAAATGTGTATTTCCGACTTATATAAAGTTTTGTTAAAATGAACGATTCATTCTTGTTTTGATATGTATATTTAATGAGTTGGATTATGATTTTCGATAGTGCTCTATACTTATATATATGCATAGTGGTTGCTCAATCTGCTGAGAAGATATGTACTACTCACTGAGCTTGTGGTTGCTCATCCCTCTATTTCCAAACCTTTTCAGGTCTTTTAGTTAGCAGCTAGTAGGTCAAAGAGTGCTATCGATAGCGACCTTTGGAAGTGGACTTTGGGTATGGTTTGAGGCTGCGTCCTTCAGGTGGAAAGACAGCCGTGTTACCCATCCCTGTAGGATTTGGGGTGTGACAGATACTCATTGCACCAGTTGCGGCAATGTCGATGATCTTCCAATAGACAGCCATGCCGTTTCACCTAATCCAGATCAGCACCCGCGTCTTGCAAATGATTTCCTTTTGGATGACCCTTTTCTAGACCTTAAATCCTCGGATATTGATTTTGTTTCGAATAAAGTAGTGAAACCAGTCGACCTCGATAATGGAGATTTAATCCTTCCCTCGACAAGCATGAGCCTAGATGGAGACTCATTTGGTCCATCTAGGAGCTTGAGAAAGGGCCAGAGTCCAGAGAGAGATTCTCTCCCACCCTCGGGGGACAGTGACTCATTGGATCCCGTTGTAAAGTACATAACTCAGATGCTTATGGAAGAGAACATGGAGGAGCAACCGTGGGTATTCGCCGATCAGGTTGCTCTGCAAAATACTGAAAAATCATTGTACGATGCCCTTGTCCAGCAGAATTTGCAACAGTCTGATCAGAGCTCCTCACAGGTTGATTTAAGCCGATATATCGAGGGCCCAACTAGTAACCTTTCTGGAAGTAGCAGTGCTCCCAGAAGCCACGATGCTAGAAACGTTACTCTTAGCTCTAATGACTTGGCCGATGCTGATATTCTGTACACAATCGGAGAATACAGCCATGCTGTGCTGAAAAATCCTGACCAAGACTTCCAGTCAAGCAGCATCACCAATTATGATGATAGGTCCGAGGAATCTTTGCACGGGCTTCTTTTCAAGAGCATTTTCAGCCATGGAGAGTCTATGATTCAGTTCAAAAAAGGATTAGAGGAGGCCAGCAAATTCCTTCCCACTGACAATCAATTAGCAATTAATACAGAGGACAGCAAACCGTCCTCTGAAAAAAAGAAAGGAACCACAAGAACGCACGTGAATAAGGAGATCAACATGAAGAGCTCATCTAATGGATTCAAGGGATTAAAGAATCACGAGAGGGATGAGGATGCTTTTGAGGAAGGCAGGGCCAATAAGCAAACAGCCTTGTACACAGAAGAGAGGGAGCTTTCAGATTTGTTTGATAAGGTATTGCTCGGCACTGAAAATGGTGTGGGCATGCGTTCTGGCAGCGAATCTGCAGAGACACGGGTGAGGAAAGACATACAGCCACAAAGGAACAAGCACGGTTCCGAAAGAGGTAGTGGTTGTGGTAAGAAGCAGGGAAGCAAGAATATTGTTGACTTGAGAACTCTTCTGATTCTCTGCGCACAAGCTATTTCTACTAGTGATTTCAGGACTGCTAATGAATTGTTGAAGCAGATTAGAGAAAACTCTTCTCCATTTGGGGATGGCTCTCAAAGATTGGCCCATTACTTTGCAAATGGGCTAGAGGCACGATTGATGGGCAACAACGTCAGAACGGAAGTCTGTTATTCTACTCTTGTTGCCAGGACGACGTCAGCAGCTGATACCTTGAAATATTACCATCTTCACATTTCAACATGCCCGTTTAATCGGTTCTCTAAGTTCTTTGCAAATTACATGATTTTGAAATTTGCAGAGAAAGCCACTACTCTTCACATAATAGATTTTGGCATTGCATTTGGTTTTCAATGGCCAAACCTCATACAGAAGCTCTCTTCCAGACCAGGAGGGCCCTGTAAATTGCGCATCACAGGGATAGAGTTTCCACAGGCTGGTTTGCGCCCGGCAGAAAGAATAGAGGAGACAGGTCGCCGTTTGAAAAAGTATTGTGAGCGTTTTGACGACCCTTTCGAATTCAATTTCATAGCATCAAGGAATTGGGAATTCATCAAACCTGCGGATCTCAAGATTCAAAGCAATGAGACAGTTGCTGTGAATTGTCTAGATCGGTTTAAGAATCTCGATGACACAGTTGAGGACAACAATCCACGTGACGCTGTGTTATATCTAATTAGTAAAATTAAACCGGATATTTTTGTTCATGCTGTACGTAGCGGCTCCTACAATGCGGCCTCTTTCACGTCAAGATTCCGAGAGGCACTTTTCGCATTTTCTGCTGTGTATGATTTGCTTGATGCTACCATTGATGGCGACAACAAAGAGAGGTTGGTCATTGAGAGAGTGTTCCATGGACGGGAAATTATGAATGTCATAGCATGTGAAGGTTCGCGAAGGATTGAGAAGCCAGAAACGTACAAGCAATGGCAGGTTCGTCATATGAGGGCTGGGTTTAAGGCGCTTCCTCTGGACCAAGATTTCATGAAGTTATTCAGGGCTAAGATGAAAGCATGGTACCACAAGGATTTTGCGCTTGATGAAGATGGCAACTGGATGCTGCAATGTTGGAGAGGTCGGATTTCTTTTGGCTCCTCCTGTTGGGTGCCTACTTAGGATGCTCCAAAAGAACGTTTTCTGTCATGGACCTGTATGTTACTGGGATTCTTCCCCGGTCGACAGGTCAAGGATTCGTATTAGAGTAGCTCAGCATTTACTTATTTTCGGCTCCTCTATTTGTTGATGTATCTTTTACTTGCAAACAATTTTGAATCTGAAACGTTTTCTGACCGTTATCTAATTCTTGAGATAGGAAGATTTAATTTGCAGCTTCTGTGCCGCACCGCATTGGGAATGTGCTGTTAATGCTTTGTTAGTTGTCTATCCCATATCTCACAAGTTCTGGAAGTAATATGGCAGCTCGTAGCTGATGATGGTTATGGTGCAGCATTATCATGTACGATTTGTGCTGTTCTCTTGATGGCTCTATCGTCCGCCAATGTCCTACGAGACTGCAAGCTGTTTATCTCGTTTTGAATTTGAGGGGCCAAGGAGGGGCTCGTTGAGGATGGTTTTCAAAATATGATGGGGACATAAATGATGCTCATGCTAAGGTTGTTTCCATCTTCCAGTGACTCAAGGCAAATGAACTTCAGGATACTTGCTATTGGTAAATATGATTTGAATCAATACAACAATCAAGTCGAACTTTGAGGCGTGATATAACTTTTTTTAAGGATTTATTTGCCTCACAATGTTGCTAATAGTCATTGGCAAATATCCTTCAGGATGCAACAAAGTTTCAAATGAGAATACTAGATAACAATTCTAGTATTTATCTAGGATCTCTTTAAGAAACAATTGAAAAGATGATTATAGTTTTGAAAAAATACTCGAAGAATAATTTCATACTCGTTTATGCCAAAAATTAACATGTATATAAATATTGGTTTTAAAAAATATAGATAACTTTTCGCAAAAAGTTACAAAATGAACAAATGTATCCCTTCGGAAGAAGTTGCAAAATGAATAAATGCAACCCTTCGTGAAAGGTTGTAAACTGAACATGCATAATTTCAAAAGTTATCTTAAAAAGACACATATAAAAATTTGGAATAATAAAAAAAATAAAAAATAATAATAACTTTTTAATAAATAAAATTCCAAATCTTCATAACTTCTAAAAATACTTAATAAACAAAACTAGTGCTAATTAAATTGCAGGCGCACAAGCAAGCAAAGTGTTAAGTACGCCTAATAATTTTGCCAAAATTGCATAATTATTCACACACCACACGTGAGTATTGTGAAGTCAAGCCCACATTCTAACCTTTTCTTTGAACACGCTAGAAAATGCTTACACATATAAATTGGCCCATATTCTCCTAACTTTCCTATGTGGGACAAGGAAAAACACATTTTGCTTGTTTTACAAACAAACATCCAACAATCCCCCACTTTGTTTGTAAAACAAAGATTTCAAAAATAAAAATTTCAAAACCATTTAGCCAAAATTTTGTTGAGATTAATAAATAAACATAAAGGTCTATTTTGAGTTAAACATTTACTTAGTACAAGTATCTCAAAACTCTATCAAAGTAACAAGTAGTTCGACTTTAAACTTGTATTTTTATATAATAAAATTAGACATATCGCGCATATACTAACCTTTTGTTTTGATAAGAAGTTTTATATTACTCCACACTATTATGTCCTTGTGCTTGATCCCGTTTCATGAGCTCTTTAGAAAGCAACCCTAACTTTCGTAAGAAGCGGCATCACTTCTAAGCTCATATATGTGAAGTATCCATTATGTCTTTTTGTTACTATTAACACATTACGAATTTGTACCATACTATATTAAGAATTCAATTCAACCTACAAAATATAACGGATGTTATTGACTTCTCATATCAGGACTACGTTAGTATCAAACAATCATATTCAGTGACTTATTTTTACCCATTAAACCTTGTAACTTGTGATATTCTAGAAAAAAATGTCGACTTACCATTATTGGTGATTTCAACTAAAGGGTTTCAACCTCATTTCTTGTAAGGTCATTATTACCATGTCTTTTGATAAAGTCTTTGTCAAGGGATCGACTAGATTATTATTTGACCTCATGTAGATAATTATTATAGTAGCATCTTTAATCAATTGTCTCACATACTCATGTCTTAGACTAATATATCTAGACTTATCATTATAGGTGCTACTATAAGCTCTTGCCAAAGTAGCTTGATTATCACAATTGATAGAAATATGGGGCATAGTATTAGGCCATAATTTGATATCGAATAATAAATTCCTAATCCATTTAGCCTATTTCCCAGTTGCTGCTAAAGCAACGAATTCTAATTCCATCGTTGAGTGAGTTATACATGTTTATTTTTTGCTTGTCCAATACAACACCTTCACCTAATGTAAAAACCCATCCATAAGTGGAATACTCATCTTCCACACTTGAAATCCAACTAGCATCGGTATATCCTTCTAATACAGTGAGATAATTATCATAGAACAATCCTAAATTTTTAGTTCTCTTAAGATAACAAGAAATTCTAGTAATAGCCCTTTAATGTTCTATACTTTAGTTATTAATATACCTACTCAACTTGCACACAGAACAAGTACCATCAGGTCTAGTACAATGCATCATATATATTAAAGACTATAGCACTTGCTTATTTGAGTTGTGATACTGATGTACTAGTATTATAATTTAATTTATTATCGGAATTAAATGAAGTACTTCTTTCCTTAAAACCAAGATGTTGAAATTTATTTAATAATTTTTCAACGTAATTACATTTGCTCAAAGAATAATCCTCACTATACTTCTTAACTTTAATACTTAAGATAGTATCTACTTCACCCAAATCCTTCATTTTAAACATGGATGTTAGATACTTCTTAGTCTCAACAATTCCGGTCATTTTTATTTCAAAGATAAGCATATCATCAACATACAAGCACACTAAGACATCTTAGTCTTTAGTGAATTTAGAGTATATACACTTATCAGTACTATTATGGAATATGAAGCATCGACACTCTCCAAGAGCCTTCGTGTGGTGTTGGACACTCCGACACGTGTTCGACACTCTTTGACACTCTCGGACACTCTCCGACACTCGGTCAACACGTGTTGGAAAATCCGACACCTGGTCAACTTTCTCGACACTCTCCAACACTCAAGTCGGAATTCTGACATACGAGTTTCTGACATATGATTTCGATATTGATGTTAATTTTAAAAATTCAATAAATGAGATGTCAATATGTGTGTGTGTGTGTGTGTGTGTGTGTGTGTGTGTGTGTGTGTGAAAATAAAACACAAAAAAAAAAATAATAATAAATGGAGAAAGAAGAAAAACCTAGTATTCTCTTCTCTTTTGATTCCCACTTCCCGTGAGACGCAATTCATCCCTTAAGTTTTTTTTTTTCCTCCTCTTCCAATATATCTAACATGCGAGTCCATAATATGGATCGCTTATTTTTTCTCCAAGTTTTATGAATTATTGAAATAAAGTTGAATTTGTCAAATTGAAATAGTGAATGATATTAATAAATGGAGGATTAATGTTTTTTTTGTATATTCATTCTAGGATTTTTTTAATTATTTATTTATTTGTGAATTTGATTCAAATTAATTTGATTGAAATAATCATAAAAATGATAATTTATTATGTTTATTTAAAAATATATATTTAATATACAATGTGTCCCAACATGTCGGAATTCTCTGTTTTTTGATAAACGACGTGTTGACGTGTCATGTCATGTCGTGTCGTGTGTCACGTGTCGCGTGTCAGTATCGGTGCTACTTAGATTGTGGGTGAAACCATTAGAAAATATGACTGAATTTTCATATCATTGTTTAGGAGCTTGTTTAAGCCCATAAAGAAACTTAATCAATTTACATACTTTCCCTGCATTTCTAGGAAGAATGAAACCATTTGGTTCTTCCATGTAAATTTTCTCATTTAAGTCTCCATTTAAGAAAGCAGCATTGAGATCCATTTGATGGATACAGAGACCATAAATGGACGCTAGAGCAAAAAGAATTCGAATAGAAATTATACATGCAACAAGAACATGTGTCAAAATAATCTATCCCTTCCTTTTGCCCATGCCCTTAACCACTAATCTAGCTTTAAAAGTTTGGATAAAACCATTAGAATGATATTTTCTTCTGAAAACCCATTTGCAACCAATATTGTTGGATCCTTTTGGTAAATCTACTAATACCTAAGTATTATTGGACATAATTGAGTCAATTTAATCATTTATAACTTCTTTTAAAAAAGAAGTATCTCTAGCAGACATAGCATAGTCAAAGTTTTTATGATTGTCTTCTAAATTTAATACTATAGGGTATTTATTTATCATGTTATTACCTCTCTCCCTTTTAATAAGAAAAACATAAGCAATAAAATCAGGACCTAAGTCTTTTAGTTTCATAGCTCTAGTGCTTCTCCTCGGTTCAATCATGTCTTTAGAATCATTTGTTTCTTTTGGTTGAGATCTACTTGAGTTTCTATAGGTTTTGAATTATTTTCATTAATTTCATAACTCATAAAACATTTATTCTAAAAAAATTCAACATATCTCGATTTTACAATGACATTAGACTCTAAGTCAAGAACCCTATAAGCTTTACTATTTTCGGCGTATCCAATGAAAACACTTTTGATAGCTCTGGGATCAAGTTTTGTTCTCTTAGGATCTGGTACTTGGTAGTATGCCAAACACCTTCACATTTTAAGGTATGGCATATTTGGTTTTCTATTTTTCCATATTTCATAAGGGGTTATGTCATTTTTTTTTTTGGACGGTATTCTATTATGAATATAACATGCAATAAGCAATGCTTCTCCCCAAAGATTAATTAGTAGCTTTGAATTTGAAAGCATACAATTAACTATTTCTCCAAGAAATCGATTTTTCCTTTCAGCCAAATCATTTTGTTGTAGAGTATATAGTGCTGAAACTTGATAAATAATACCATGTTCTTCACAAAATGAAGAGAATTTATTTAAGAAATATTCTCCACCTATATCTGAACATAGAACTTTGATTTTCTTTTTGAATCGATTTTTTTTTTTTTACGTCAGCTTTATATTTCTTAAACATGGTAAATGCTTCACCCTTTGACCTCATGAAATAAATATATAAAAACCTATTACAATCATCCACAAAGGTAATAAAATATTTTTTACCACCACGTGTTAGCATGCCGTTGAATTCACATATATCATTATAAACCAAATCTAATAAATTCGAATTTTTTAAACCAAATCCAATAAATTCGATTTTTTTAACACTAGGAAAAGGTTCCTTAGTTAATTTAGATTTAACACATATTTCACATTTATCGAATTTGCCATTGAAATTTATCAAGTCTAACTTCTTCATATTCTTCAAATGAAGATTGTTTATATGTGCCAACCTATTATTCCATAAAATGAAGACTCAACAATATAAGTAGAATTAGCAATATTTTTAATGATACTCAGTTGATACATGCTATCACTGGCATAACTCTTTCTTACAAACAGCTCATTCTTCAATAGGATAATCTTGTCGAATTCAAATAAAACCCAAAACCCTCTCTTACAAAGTAAATTAATAAAAACTAGGTTCTTCCTAATTTCGGGTATAAATAACAAATTAGGAAGAGTAATCTTGTTTCTAGAAGTGAAGTCTATCTCCATTGTGTCTTTGCTAGCAATCTTTGCAGAGCATTATTCACTATCAAGACCTCTTCAACATTTGAGTCAGACAATCTCTTCAAATTGCTTGAACATATATTTGTCCTTACACACATGGACTGTTGCTTTAGAATCCAAGCACCAACCAGATTGGATAGTAGTAGAGTTAATTTCCTATAGCCATCGCATTAATAATTTAAGGGTTAATACCCTTAAAAATCCCAAATCCGTACACCTGTTACAAATTTACTCAAAACTAATTTTTTGATACCAAAAATTGGTACACTTATAACAAATTTACTCTTTGCTAGTTTATTTTAAATTATACCGTTAAATTACTAAGTTGGATGACACGTGATAGTTGACTGATGTACCAATTTGAGAGTTTACTCTTCGTTTGTCACAATTATACAATTTTTGTGATTTTTTGTGGTATTAATCCAATTTAATGGATGATATATTTATCACAAATGTACTACTTTGAGGTTTTTGACGGTTTAACAAATTAGTTTGTGGTAAATTTATCGTAAGTGTACAAGTTTATGATTTTTTGTAGTCATTCGGAGTGAATTTGTCATAGGTGTACTAGTTTGAGGTTTTTCATGATAAAAAAATTAATTTGGGGTAGTTTATTACACGTGTACAAATTTGGGGTTTTTAGGGTATTAACCCTTAATTTAAGAAATTTTCATGCTTGAAAACATGGTTGAAATCATGGTCACATAGTTTTCTTCAACCAAATTTGCATTTGCCTCCACCATTGGAATGTTCTTGTCCTTTGATATGTTCTTGCGGTGAATACTTTCCTTGGCATATTGTCTTTGTTTGTCACAAACAAAATAGTAACCCTTTTTCTTCTTTTGTGTTATATTAAATTTATGCATATTCTTTACTTTGAAGTTTTGGCTGATTTTTCGTTTTCTTTTCACAACATTCACCTTGAATCATACAAAATAGAATTATCACGTAAACATGACTCTTCCTCAATATGAAAATGTTTTTGTATTTGCGCCAACTTGAAAAGCTTCCAGAATATCAATCTTGATGACACAAATTTTATTCACTAGAACTTGCAACCTAAGTAGCACCAACACTGACACGCGACACGTAACATGATACGACACGACACGCCGACACGTCGTTTCTCAAAAAATAGAGAATTTCGACATGTTGGGACACGTTGTATAATAAATATGTACTTTTATATATACATAATAAATTATCATTTTTATGATTATTTAAATCAAATTAATTTGGTTCAAATTCAAATATAAATAAATAATTAAAAAAGCCTAGAATGAATTTATACTAAAAATATTAATCCACCATTTATTAATATCATTCATTGTTTCAATTTGACAAACTCAACTCTATTCCAATAATACATAAAACTTGGAGAAAAAATAAGTAATCCACATTCTGGACTCGCATGTTAGATATGTCGGAAAAGGAAAAAAAAAAAAACTTAAGGGTGAATTGTGTATCACAGGAAGTGGGAGTCAGAAGAAAAGAGAAGACTAGATTTTTATTCTTTCTCCAATTATTTATTTTTCACACACACACACACACACACACACACACACACACACACACACACACACACACATATCTATATATTTTCACTTAATGAAATTTTTTTAAAATTGACATCGATATCAGAATCATGTGTCGGAAATTCATATGTCGGAATTCTAACTCGAGTGTCGGAGAGTGTCGGGAAAGTTGACCAAGTGTCGAATTTTCCAACACGTGTTGACCGAGTGTCCAAGAGTGTCAAAGAGTGTCCGACATGTGTCGAAGTGTCCGACATGACATGAAGGCTCTTGGAAAGTGTTGGTGCTTCATAGCTTGCAACTTATGGACTTGTTCCAACAAGGGTTTGATATTAATAAACTTGAAATCAAAATACTTTGCAATTAAATATTTGTTGGTACCTTGCTCCTTTGCTTTGTACTTGAATTCCAGTGTGTTCCAAATTTCTTTGGTCGACTTCATTTTAGTGAATAAGTTGTAAAATCGATCAAACAGTGTGTTTAGAATGTGTCAACAATTAAACGAATAATAGTTCATCAGCAAATGAAAGTAATGAAAGAAAATAATATGGAGATTCAGACTTTGGAATTCTTCTATCCAGCACACTTCAACAACTTGAGCGTCTCTCTTTATACACTTCTTCATGCCTTCATTACCGTTGGCACCTTCCAAAGAAGTTCTTCCAATCAACTTTGTTGGACAGAATCAATTTGGAGAGATCTCGAGCTCTTTAAGGTAAGTGTAGATAGCCCATCAATCCCGCTCGCCCATACAATCGGGATCTTGGTTTCCATAAGTAGAACTTTCCAAATAAGTTATGAATCTTTAGAGAATCTATATAAATTCGGATACGAATATAAAATCTTGTAGTGCTGAATCCAGTTGAAAGATATTCCTTAGCCGTTGAGATAAAAACTATATAGAATCGAATAGAAGTTTTTATCTTGTCGGTCTGAAGCTGTCCATGAGAATAGACTTTGAAACTTGAGTCTTGTTAGTTTCAGACTTTGATCTTCAGACTTTGCCAGTAGAGTCTGCAAGTCTTCAGACTAGACTGAGAGAAATGTTTTGTCAACTTCAAAATCTCTGAGGAGAATTTATCCAACACTTTGCACGTGTTCTTTTCTCGCTGTTAACCTTTTCAATCGCTTCCACACCTAGTTGTCCTCCCTCCGTAGTACGCTTCAAATCTTCTATAGGTGCCAAGTTAGGATCCAATATATAGGAAATCTTCAGGGTGGTGAGTAGGAACACCATCGTGTCCCTCTCTAGCGAGCAAAGTTGTTCCCATCGAACCGGTCTAGCTTGACCATGTCTTAATTCATGACTTTGATTGTCTCAAACTCTCTTGTTGAACGAAATAAATCTTTAAAATTGTTGGTAAATGGAGCAATCAAATCGGACTTTGAGGCATTATATCACTTTCTTTAAGATTTTATTTGCTCCACAATGTTGTTAATAGTCATGGGCAAATATCTTTTAGGATATAACAAAGTCTTAAATGAGAATACTAGATAAATTCTAACATTTTTCCAAAGTTTTTCTAGGAAATAATTGAAAATATGGTTGTAATTTTAGAAAGAAGACTCGAAAAATGATTTCATACTCATTTATGCCAAAAACTGACATATGTATATAAGTATATCAGTCTTAAAGAACATATACAACTCTTTGTGAAAGGTTACAAAGTGAATAAATGTATCCCTTCGGAAGAAGTTGCAAAATAAACAAATGCGACCCTTCGTGAAAGGTTGTATACTAAACAAGTATAATTTCAAAGATTATCTTGAAAAGACACATATAAAAATTCAGAATAATAAAAAAAAATAAAAAATAACAATTTTTTACTAAATAAAAATTCAAATTTTCCATAATTGCCGAAAATACTTAATAAACAAAACAACCTTTCAACTAATAGATGTTAATAAGATTACCATACAAAATAAGATAAAAATAGAGGGATTAATGCTAATAAAACTGCAGGCGTTTAAGTGTGCAAAGTGCTAAATGCGCCTAATAATTGTGCAATTACTCGCATACCTGCACGCGCATATTGTGGGGTCTAGTCCATAGCCCAACCTTTTCTTTAAACACACTAGAAAAGGCTCACACTTATAAATTGACCCATCTCCTCTCAATTTTCCTATGTGGGATAAGGAAAAGCACAATTTGTTAGTTTTATAAACAACCATCCGACACTTATTGGCATACGGAGATTGTAACTATATCTTCATTTGGTCTTTCTCTTAGGAAATCTCGATGTACCAATTGTTGGTTTATATACATTATACAGGGGCAATCAAATATGTAATTAAACTGGTTATTGTAGATATAATTGAATTTTGACGCAATTCAGCTTGTCACTTGACTGTTTCAGTTACATCAAACGACTGATTAATATGGAGGTGAATTTGATTTGATCTGCAAAAGTTTTAGCTGATTTATTTTTATTGAGCATTATTTTGCATGTGGGGTAGGTAAGACGAGAAATGTCTTTTTAAAACTAGTAAGAATGCCCACATGTTGCCACGTCCTTGCAATTGTAAGCTCCCATGAGGGAGAGATCACATTAATTAGCAATTTAAAAGTTTTTTTTTTCTCCAAAATCTAGGTTAGGTTTGGGATCCGTATGTTTGATGAAAACTGAATAATTTGAAAAATATTTTTCTCAAAATGATCCTTCATATTTCTTTCTAAAAAGAATAAACAAAGATTTTTTCAATCGTCCCGAAAACATTCTTCATTGGAGAATTATTCCATCTCTTTCTCAAAAGAATAAACAAAGATTTTTTCAATTGTCCTAAAAATATTCGTAATTGGAGAATTATTCCAAGTTATATAAACGATCATTTTAAGAAAATATTTTTTTAAATCATTCATTTCTATGAAACAAAATAGAGTCTCATTTTATAATCAATTTCTTAGTTAAAAAAAAAAAGTGGAAATGTTTGTGCAATGAATCTACAACTCACAGTTTCAATAGCCACAAAGCTTTGGAGTCATGGTCATTGTGGTGAATGATGTATAAGAATGAGACACTAATGACCATGTTTTTCATTCCTACTAATGTGAGAAAATATCATAGAACGCTACACATTTAGATAAATGTGTTCCATCTTGTCCTGCTTGGTGAAAAGTTTATTTTAATAGTTGATGTAATTATATTGAGGGAAAATTTCAAATAAGAACTTAAAGTGGGGCTGTTTTCTCAAAAGAGGCTGAAAGTAGATATTATCTCAAATAAAAATTTGAAGTGTCTAACTTAATCTCAAATAAGAATTTGAACTCTAAATCTTATCCATAGTCAAGGGCATTTTCGTTCAAGGATATTTTTCTTTTTCTTTCTTCATTTCCACTCTCCTTTTGTTTTGTTTTGTTTTTTTTTTTCTCCTTCTTCTCTCATCTTCCTCTCACCTCTATCTTGCTCTACATTGTTAGGGAAATCCCTTATGATGTTTTGAAAATGACAAAATAAATCAAATGCTACTAACATGTTTAATGGTTGAGTAATAGACTATGCAGATGACAGAACATGTAAAGGATATTGTCAAAGTTTATACTTGGAAGAACCAGAAGACGGACTCTATGTTGAAGCTGAACTTATTCAAAATATGTCCAGACCTTAAAGCTAAATCTGTTCAGAAGCAGAATATGTTCAGACTCAGATTGTAAAGTCTATTGCACTCAAACTTAGATTGTAAAGTCTATTGCTCTCAGAGTTTACATCCATAACGAGACAGAACGTAACACAAGCCCCAAGATATAACGGCTAGTGATTTGGTTTGGATTCTACATCAAGATTGATTTGATTGACTCAATCTAATTGATTGACAATTGGATCTTGAAGATAAGAACTTTCTATATGAAGAAGCTTTACTTATGGAAACCAAGATTCTATTTGTATGGGCGATCAGAATCAATTTGGGATTCTACTTCTATCACTCAACGGCTACCAAATCTTCTAGATAGAGATCTGTCCAATGGGTAGATTGGAAGACGATCCTCTAGATGCTGTCCAACGGCTAGTTTGGAAGTAGAGGAGTATTTAAGGAGATCAAGGACCGATGAGCAAGTAAGAGATGGAGCGTAGAATTTATAATTCCAAAGTCCGAGTGATCTTCAATCATACACTTGTCTTTCGTGAGCTTAAAAGTTTGTGATCGTGAGAGAAATACCAAAAGAGTGATTTAGTGAGATAGTGTGATCGACTACTAAGTGTTTGCACTCAAAGTTGTAATCTATTGTTGATCACATAGTGGAATCTAGCAGAAGGCTATTAGCGTGGGAGAGTGGACGTAGGCTTGATCTAAGCCGAACCACTATAAATTCTGTGTTCTTATTCTCTTCCCCGAACTTTATTTTATTCTGCATATATTTGCCAAGGTTTCGTTTAAACACATATTCACCCCCCTCTAGGTGTTCATACTAGCACTTTCAATTGGTATCAAAGCCAATTTACGCAGATTTTGGTACAATCAAAAAGATGTCCCATGTGAAGATTGGTAATGATTTTTTTTAATCAATGGTATATTGCAAAATCTTGGGTAAGAGAATATTTTATCATCCCGCCTTACAAATCTCTGCATGCACTTATCATGTTTTTGGATGATTACTTATCATTTATATCGCAAATATCTTTTATCATAACTATAAGGCATTGCAAGTTTTTACTTGATTTGGCACGTGATAGAAATATCTACTTTCTTTTTGTGAAATGCATCAATAATATATTTTTGAGATTTATGCTCGAGAAAATCCCTTTGATCTTGAAAGATATTTTTGCATATTTATGGATACTCTTGCTATATTCTTAGAAGATGTCTTATATCTAGCAAGTTTGATCCATAAATCAGATGAAGGTATTACGTGATATTTTTGCAAAGATTGTTATCTATTATACAAGAATTTGCAGGTGGAAAAAGAATCTTCCATATGGATTTTGGAAAAGCTCAATTCAAAAATCGTGGAGATTCTGTACTATTTTTTGGAGGCTCAGAAATTCCCTTTCCTTGTGCAAAGTTTTTGCAAATTGTTGAGGAAATCACTAATGTGTCGTATGAAAGGTTGAGTAGTTCTGAATTTTAATAATTGATAATTAGCTATTCAATTTATTTATTTGAAGAAAGGGCATTATATATTATGTGAATATTATTACAGCTTATTTGTGCAAAAAGTTCATTAAGTTTATGCAGGTTGAATTCGAGAAGAGCTTGATTGAAGAAAATTTTTTTTTGCCTCGAATTTCAAAATGCAAATGATCGTTGTGGATATTGTTACTACGAAGAAAATAATGGAAAAATATTATGCTCACCATGCACAAGCCACAATTAGTGCTATTCGCTAATATTGTCATGATGACAAGGAGAGAAAGCGAATCCAAAAGAAAGGAAATAATCATGATCAAACTCAAAAAGGCAACAAATTGAGGGGGAGCTTTGATCAATTATGGAAAATTCTTTTTGAATTGATCGTGATCTTGATTATTATGGAAGGAAGGAAAAGGTAAATGTGACAGCATTTGTCAAGATTTGGTTAGTGCATCTTTTATTATCTTTTGTCATTAACAAATCTCTTATTGATATTATCATTTTATTATGACAAAAAGGGTAAGTGACTTTTATAATGTATCCATGATTTTTATTGGATATTTGTTGATATATACGATCAAAGTGAGCTATATTGCATATCTTTAATATTCGATTTACTTTATAAAAGCTGATTTTTTGGAATTATGGTTCATGCAAGACATATTTGTTATCATTTTATATTCTCTACGTGATACTATTTCTATTGTTATCGCTTTTTGATTATGACAAAAAGGGGGAGAGAATATAAATATGCATATGTGTTGATTGGTTGATATTATTTATTGCATAATGTTGAGCTGCGATTATTTTTTCCTATATATTATTATGCTCAATCTATTTGCTGTCTTTTGATTCAAATCACATTTTTTGAAAATCTAAAATTTGATGATTGATTTATCAATATTTTAGAAAGTGTGATTACACATCTGCATATTCAGAGATTGTTTTGTCATCATAAAAAAGGGGGAGATTGTTAGGGAAATCCCTTATGATGTTTTGAAGATGACAAAATAAATCAAAGACTACTAACGTGTTTAATGGTTGAGTAATAGACTATGCATATGATAGAACATGTAAAGGATATTATCAAAGTCTATACTTGGAAGAACCGGAAGACGGACTCTATGCTAAAGCTGAACTTATTCAGACTGTATCCAGACCTTAAAGCTAAATCTGTTCAGAAGTAGAATATGTTCAGACTCATATTGTAAAGTCTATTGCACTCAGACTCAGATTGTAAAGTCTATTGCTCTCAGAGTTTACATCCATAACGAGACAGAATGTAACACAAGCCCCAAGATATAACGACTAGTGATCTAGTTTGGATTCTACATCAATATTGATTTGATTGACTCAATCTAATTGATTGACAATTGGATCTTGAAGACAAGAACTTTCTATACGAAGAAGCTCTACTTATGGAAACCAAGATTCTGTTTATATGGGCGATTAGAATCAATTTGGGATTCTACTTCTATCACTCAACGGCTACCAAATTTTCTAGATAGAAATCTGTCCAATGGGTAGATTGGAAGACGATCCTCTAGATGCTATCGAACGGCTAGTTTGGAAGTGGAGGGGTATTTAAGGAGATCAAGGACCGATGAGCAAGTAAGAGACGGGGCGTAGAATTTATAATTCCAAAGTCTGAGTGACTTTCGATCATACACTTGTCTTTTGTGAGCTTAAAGGTTTATGATCGTGAGAGAAATACCAAAAGAGTGACTTAGTGAGATAGTGTGATCTACTACTAAGTGTTTGCACTCAAAGTTGTAATCTTTTGTTGATCACATAGTGGAATCTAGCATAAGGCTATTAGCGTGGGAGAGTGGATGTAGGCATCAAGTTGAACCACTATAAATTCTGCGTTCTTATTCTCTTCCCTGAACTTTATTTTTTTCCGTATATATTTGCCAAGGTTTCATTTAAACACCTATTCACCCCCCTCTAGGTGTTCATACTAGCACTTTCATACATCACCGCCATCTTCCACACCTTTATCCGCCCTCTCTGTGTGTGTTGCGGAAAGAGAGCGATCGAATAATAAGATAGAATAAAGAAACATATCGGACATGAGATTTACGTGGTTCGGTCGTAGAGACCTACGTCCGTGGGGAGAGCAGCGACGGATTCACTATAGATCAAGCGATACAACAGAGATTACATACTCGAGTCACTCAAACACCTACGGTGTTTCCGAAACCCGAATTACATCTAATAACGCACGTAGTGTTTAACCTCGAAATTTCTCAAGAAATAATCTCTCGATCTTATGAAGGAAATTCACAAATCTTACCACAAGATTTCACGACTACAAACACTAATCTTTTTTGGTGTAATTGCACGAACAAACTTCAATACCAAGCACTCGTATGAAAACGGCGCTTCAAGAAACCTTCACATCAACCTCCACCCACGAACAATCCTTGAGAATTGATATATAAGCCACTGCTAGAGAAGTCCATGTGTGAGGGAAACCGAATCAAAGCTAGGATCCGGTCAACCCAAGTAAAAGTTGGACTTTCCTCTGCAGTTATCTTGCCAATTTTAACCAAAACATATCTCTGTATATTTTAAACAAAATCCAAGTTCAAGTCAAAGTTTGACTTTCCTATTTCAGCGGCCAAACTCTCCAACGCAGATTCGGAATTTTGGGAAGTTGATCTTCGTATCTTCTTTGCTCGATTTCGAACGTCCGCAAAATATCAAATTAGGAATATTCAGACTTTCACATTAGGCTCAAACTCGAGACATATTTTAATAATCTCCACCATGGCTCGATGTTTGAGTCAAGTCACAATCGCTTCGCAAAATTTCAAACTTTGCCGCTACTTTCCCATAGCCTCGATGGGCTCAACCGCCACAGATATTATCCAAGTCCAAGCCTTGCTTGAATTTCGCCATAACCGAGGATCTCATCAAAATACCAACTCCACATACACCTTTAATTGTTCCGCAAGGATTTTCCGACGCAACCTCTTTAACCGCAGATAAAACAAAACAATTGTTGTATTCATATATGTCTAGGAGATCAAATACGTACCTTGTTAATATTAGCAATTACAGCAACCATTGGCTCTATAGGCTCCACCTCGCTACAAGCACCATCCGTGTTGATTACTTTGCTAGTACTCGTACTCGCTATCTCAAGAGTTTATGGTCACAACTCCACTTCAAGCTGAACACTGTTTAGATTCATTTTAATACTACTATAATCACTCCTAGCTAGAAGTAGTTGAGACTCGTCAAATGTAACTTCTTTACTGATAATAGGTGAATTTAATTCTAGGTACCACAATTGATAACCCCTCTCACCTTGTGCATAGCCAAGGAACATGCACTTTCTTACCCTTTCATTAAGCTTACCATCACTTGCTTGAACATAACATGGGCAATGAAATATTCTTACATCCAGAATTCATTTAACAGCTTTGAGTAAAACTCCATGCTATTATCACTTTGCACTTGCTTGATCGTCTTACCAGTCTCATTTTCAATCAAAGCTCTCAATTGCATGATCATGACAATAACATCAAATTTGTGCCTAAGCACAAACACCCACGTCCTCATCAAGTTGTTATCAACAATTGTTAGCATACATCTAGCACTTTTCCTTGAAGGAAACCGCGACAACCTACGAACATTCAAGTGAATTAACTCTACAATTTCTATGGTTTCTTTAACAGTCGTACTGAACTGCACTTTTTGTCGTTGATTTAAATCATAGCACTCGCATATATTCAATTTGTTAGCATTATAACCACATAACAGATTTTTTTTTTCACTTAAAACCTTTAGGCTTCTCTCGCCAATGTGCCCCAAATGCATATGCCACAATTCAGACTCTCAGACAGATGCATTAGATGTCTTCGCGGCGAAATCAGTCACTGTCTCACCTTGAAGTTCATACAGACCATTGCGCTTGATTCCTTTCATTATCACAAAAGCACCTTGAACAATTTTCTGAATTCCACATTCTGAAATATATCGATACCCAGCTGAATCGAGGGCACTCAAGGAAATTAAGTTTTTCTTCAACTTAGGAACATGCCTCACTCCAGTCAATGTCCTCATGATACCATCATACATTTTGATTCTAATATTGCCAACACCAACCAATGACATCACATTCAGTGCTGTTATACTATCATCCATGCACTGATAAGTAGTAAACCGGTTTCTATTTGGTGTAACATGAAAGGAACAACCAGAATCCATAATCCATCCATCAAAGGATGAATAATTAGTAACAGACAAGACATAATCAGCACTATAAGCTACCTCTGCAACATCATCTGCAAAATCAACTATAATTCTCTTACCCTTCTCATTCTTCAGCTTAAACAATTCTTTCTAAGATGCTCCCTCTTGCCACAGCTCCAACATATAGCATCACTAGTCCTAGATTGACTATACTTGTTCATATTAGTACTACTCTTACCAACACATGTTCTATATCTTCCTCTATTTTCACCTACTAAAACAGCAGATATAAGTTTGCAAGATTCTCTTCTACGGATGTCCTCGCTTAGAATCAAATCTCGAACCCCATCAAATGTCAAACTTGTTGATCCAGAGGAATTACTAACGGCAGTAATAGTAGTATTTCAATTATCAGGCAATGAGGATAACAAAATCAAAGCAGGTACCTCATCTTCAAAGTCAATTTCAAATGAACTCAATTGATTAATAATCACATTGAATTCATTGATATGATTTGCAACTAACGCACCTTCGCTCATCTTCAAATTAAACAGATGTCGCATCAAATAGACCTTATTGATCGTAGAAGGCTTCTCGTACATATCTGACAAGGCTTGCATTAAATCAGCAGTGGTCTTCTCCTTCAAGATGTTAAATGTGACGTTATGAGCCAACGTTAGTCGAATAACACCCATAGCTCGTCTATCTAGTAAATCCCAATCAGCTTGCTTCATCGACTATGGTTTCTCCCTAGATAGGGGCAAGTGTAGTTTCATCTGGTAGAGATAATCTTCAATCTGCATCTTCTAGAAGCCAAAATCCTTTCCATCAAATCTGTCGATTCTCACTTTTCCTTATTATGTCGCCATCGATTTGCTTCAACTTAGCAAAGTTTGGCTCTGATACCAATTGTTGTGGAAAGTGAGCGATCAAATGTTAATATAGACAAAATAAGAAAATATATCAGACACGAGATTACGTGGTTCAGTTGTAGAGAGCTATGTCCACGAGGAGAGCAATGACGAACGAAGATTACATTCTCGAGTCACTCAAACACTTACGGTGTTTTCCAAACCCCAATTACATCTAATAACGCACGTAGTGTTTAACCTCGAAATTTCTCAAGAAATAATCTCTCAATCTCATGAAGGAAATTCACAAATCTTACCACAAGATTTCACAACTACAAACACTAATCTTTTTTGGTGTAATTGCATTAACAAACTTCAATACAAAGCACTCGTGTGAAAACGGCGCTTCAAGAAACCTTCATGTCAACCTCTACCCACGAACAAGCCTTGAGAATTGATATATAAGCCACTGCTAGAGAAGTCCATGCGTGAGGGAAACCGAATCACAACTAGGATCCGGTCAACCCAAGTAAAAGTTGGACTTTTTCTGCAATTATCTTGCAGATTTTAACTAAAACATATCTCTATATATTTTAAACAAATTCCAAGTCCAAGTCAAAGTTTGACTTTCCTATTTTAGCGGCCAAACTCTCCAACGTAGATTCGGAATTTTGGGGAGTTGATCTTCGTATCTTCTTTGCTTGATTTTGAACGTCCGCAAAATATCCAATTAGGAATATTCAGTCTTTCACATTGGGCTCAAACTCGAGACATATTTTAATAGTGTGTCATCTCGTCGATGTGGGGAAGCGAACTCTTGGAATTTGTCGAGAGCTTTTGGGTAGTTCTTGTTTGAGAAAACTTCCCTATTTGTTTCAAAGATGACAAAATGTTTCCATCAGTCTAGTCTGAAGACTTGCAAACTCTATCATCAAAGTCTGAAGACCTCTAGACTCAAGATTTAAGTCTGCCCTCATTGATAGTTTCTAGACCGACGAAGAAAAGTTTTATCCTTGAAGAAGACTTATCCAGATGTGGGTTTATCCTTAAGAATTTGATTTGTATGGTTGAAGAAGATCTCACAGCTGGAGATAACATCTCAAAATCTATTATTCGTATTGAATTCAATTCGAGTAATTTAGATCCGTTGATTGACGAAGTGTACTTGGAAGGTTCTACTTATGGAAACCCAGATCCTGATTGTATGGGCGAGCATGATTGGTGGGTTATCATCATATTCCTTAAATAACTCAAGATCTCCTGAATTGATTCTGTCCAATGGTTGATTGGAAGAACTCCTTTGGAAGATGTCAACGGTTATAAAAGCATGGAGGAGTATATAAGGAAGACGCTCTAGTTATTCAAGTGTGTGCGTGATAGAAAAATTCTAAAGTCTGAAGCTCCTAGTTCTTTTTTATTTCATTTGCTGAGCTTATACTATATTCAAAAGAGAGATAAATACTTGTGAGACCTTGAGGAAGTGTAGTAGAGTCTCTACACTGTGGAATCAAGGACATGAGATTGTAATATCTCTTTTGGTTCTTAGTGAAATCGAGTCGGTGGGCTGTCAGTGCAGGAGAGTGGACGTAGGCTTGGTCTAAGCCGAACAACTATAAATCTTGTGTTCTTATTCTCTTCCCTGAATCTCTTTATCTTGTTCGTAGCTCTATTTAATTGCTAAAGTCTAATCTCGTTCAAAGTCTGTCGTTATTCAGACTCAAGTTAAAAGTAAAGTTTTCATAGTATTTTGCAGAATTTGTTTTTACACCTATTCAGCCCCCTTTAGATGCTTCTATTAGCCCTTTCAATTGGTATCAGAGCTCGTGCACTCATTTAATTAAAGTTTTTTTTTTTTTTTTTTTACTGAGTTAAAGATCTATGGCTAGTATTTTGGCTCCAGGACTTGTTGAAGGTCAAAGCAACACCAGACCTCGTTACTTTGATGGAAAAAAATACAATGTATGGAAGAACAAGATGAAAGCTTTCCTAAGATCGAAAGATCCCATTGAATGGGATGTGGTAGAAAAGGGAGTTATTCTTACAAATGTATCAACTTCAGAAAGAGGAAAGGAAGTGGCAGATGCTAGCGAGATGACATAAGCAGATATAACCAAGAGACAAGCACTTGATGGAAAGATTATTTACTCTTTATATTGTGCCTTATCTTCTACTGAGTATAATAGAATTTCATATTGTGAAATAGTGAAAGAAGTCTGGGACAGGTTGCATGTTACCTATGAAGGAACTGATCGAGTTAAAGAAACAAAGATCAACATTCTTCTTGGGCAATATGAAGCTTTCAAAATGAAGCCAAGAGAAACCATCACTGATATGTTTAGCCGATTTACAGAGATTGTAAATGGTCTTGCATATCATGGACAACCAATATCAGGGCAAATGAAAGTCAACAAGTTGCTACGAGGACTCTGCAAAAACTGGAATCACATTAAGACTTCCATTAGAGAAACACAAAGGATCGCGCCTCTATCAGTAGACGAATTAGTAGGCACACTTCAATCTTATGAAGTGGAGCAAATCAATGAGGAAGAAGGTCCTAATGGTAAGAAGTCAATTGTTTTAAAGTCTAATGATGATTCTGATGTTACAGATTCAGAAGAAGACCTGGATGATGAAGAGCTAGCACTCATGATTGGAGGAAGCAGGGTACTCAAAGATTTCAAAATAAATCAACTGAGGAGAATGAGTTTAACAAAGATGTGACTTGCTTCGAATGTAAGAAAGAACACATCAGACCCAATTGTCCTCTTTTGAAGAAAAAGAAGGGAAATACAGAGAAATTCAAGAAAGCTCTCAAAGTAGAGACTTGGAGCGACACAGAATGTGAAGAGAGTGATGAAGAGTATGCTAACATTTGTCTGATGGCAAATTCAGAATCAGATTCAGACTCTGAGATGGATACAGACTCAGATTCAGACAGTGAAATTGAGGTAAGCAATTTAAAAATTCCTACTAAAGTGTTGAAATATATTGATGAACTTTGTCTTAGCCTCAAAACTTCTCTTAAGAGGATTTCCGAGCTAAAAAGGGAAAATTCTACATTGAAGCAATAGGAAAACTCCTGGAAAGAAAAGTTTGAAAATTTAGACAAAATTTTTGTCATTTTGAAAGAAAATGCAGATTCTCTTTCAAAAGAAAATACATGTTTGAAAAATGACATTTCAAATGTTTCAAAAAGGTTTTCAATAGGATCTGAGAAGCTAGAAAAGATTCTTTCGATATAGAGACCTTACTTTAACAAATCAGGTTTAGGAATGACTTCTGAAACCATTTCTCTAATTGATTTTCCAAAAGTAAAGGAAAGAATCAAACAGAGACCTACAAAGAACTTTTATAGAGATCATTTTTAAAAAGTCTTTGTAAAACCTGTTAGCCAAAGTGCTCTTAAATGTTCTAAGTGTTACAGCTCAGAACATTTTGAGGAAGAATGTCCTATGGTTTGGAGACCTGTTAAGAAAGATTGGGCAAAGACTACATATTGTACTAACTCCTCTAGACCCAAGAAAATGTGGGTACCAAAGAAAGTTTGAGAATCTTTTTTAATTGCAGGTCGCTATCAAGAAGAAAATTAAATGGTATTTGGATAGTGGCTGTTCAAGACACATGACAGGAGATTCAAGTTGTTTCTTAAAGCTTGTTCAAATAAATGGAGGAAAAGTCTCTTTTGGTGGAAAAAGCAAAGGAAGAATTGTTGGATGTGGAATAGTAAAAATTGGAGGTCTTACAATTCAAAATGTCTCCTTGGTGGAAGGACTGAATTACAATCTTCTAAGCATAAGCCAATTATGCGACACTAGATTCAAAATCAATTTCCAGGAAGTAACATGTTCAGGAACCAGTAAAGATCACTCTCAATCTTTTATCGGGCGTAGACACGGAAATATTTATCTTCTGGATGTAAAGCTAGAAAGACCTCAATGCTTGATATCAATACAAGATGAAGTGAATCTCTAGCATCGGAAGCTTGGCTATATCAACATGAAGCAGATTGCCAAAATTGCTTCCAAAAACTTGTTCGTGGACTACCCAACTTGAAATACCAAAAAACTGACATATGCACACCATGTGTGTTGGGAAAATAGGTTAGAAGTTCTTTTAAATTAATAAATCAAGTTTCTACTAATCGTGTATTATAGCTTCTACATATGGATCTTTTTGGACCAACTAGAACTCAGAGTATTGGTGGAAAAAGATTTTGCTTAGTAATAGTGGATGATTATTCACGATTTACTTGGGTCTACTTTCTAGCAAGTAAATCTGAAACCTTCTCTCACTTTTTAAAGTTTGCTAAGAAGGTGCAGAATGAGAAATGATATACTATTTCAAGCATACGGACAAACCATGGAGGTGAGTTTGAAAATCAAGACTTTGCCAAATTCTGTGATGAATTTGGTTTTCAGCATGTGTTCTCCTCTCCTTATACTCCTGAACAAAATGGAGTTGTGGAAAGGAAGAATATATCTCTATAAGAAATGGCAAGAACTCTATTAATTGAAAGTAATATTTCTTCTCGTTTTTGGGCTGAAGCAGTTTCTACAGCATGTTATATTATTAACAGAGTATTTTTAAGGCCTATTCTAGAGAAAACTCCCTATGAGTTATTCAAAGGAAAGAAGCCAATTGTTTCTTATTTTCATGTTTTTGGTTGCAAATGTTTCATATTGAAAAATGCGAATGATCGAATTGGTAAGTTTGATGAAAAATCAGACGAAGGTATTTTCCTTGGATATTCAATCTCTAGCAAAGCCTACAGAATATTCAACAAGAAGACTCAGTCTGTGGAAGAATCGATGAATGTTAAATTTCAAGACCATCTGCAAAATCAAACGATTTAGACTCAGACCGAAGAATCTGAATCTGCTCCAGACTTTACAAAGTCTACTACCCCTGAAGTAGCTCAAACTCCAGAAGAAAAACAACGAACGGATGTTGAAGATTCAACTGAAGAAGAAGATCAACACTCTGTCAGACTGACCAACAATTGGAAGCATAAGTCTAGTCATCCCAAAGAGCTCATCATTGGCAACATTGATGAAGGAATTCATACCAGATCCAAAAAGCAAGAAGAGTCTAGTGCTGTGGTACTTATTTTTGAAATCGAACCCAAAAGCATCAAAGAAGCTTTAACTGATGAAAGCTGGATTGAAGCAATGTAAGAAGAACTCAGGCAGTTCAGTATTAACAATGTTTGGGAATTAACTCCTAAACCAAAAGGTAAATATATTATTGGAGCTAAATGGGTTTTCAGGAACAAGATGAATGAAAAGGGAAAAGTGATATGAAACAAAGCAAGACTCGTGGCTAAAGGATAGACGCAAGAAGAAAGGATAGACTATGATGAGACTTACGCTATTATAGTAAGGTTAGAAGTAATTAGATTATTACTTGCTTTTGCTTGTTATAAGAATTTCAGGTTATTCCAAATGGACGTCAAAAGTGCGTTTCTAAATGGATTCATCCAAGAAGAAGTCTATGTGGAACAACCTCCCGGTTTTGAAGACCCAAGGAAAGCAGACTCTGTATTCAGACTGAAAAAGGCTCTATATGGATTAAAGCAAGCACCTCGAGCTTGTTTTCTAAGTCTATGCAGGATGAATTCGAGATGAGCATGATGGGTGAACTATCCTTCTCTCTTGGACTACAAGTAAAACAATTGAAGAAAGGAATTTTCATTCACCAAGAAAAATATGCTGAAGAACTTGTAAAAAAGTTTAGTTTAGAGAATTGTAAAAGACCGATATACCAATGTCAAGTTCTTCGAAGCTAGACAAAGATGAAGGAGGAAAGAAAGTTGACCAGAAGCTGTACGGGAGTATCATTGGGTCACTTCTTTATCTTACGACTTCTAGACCTGACATTTTGTTTAGTGTTTGTATTTGTGCCAGATTTCAATCAGATCCCAAAGAATCTCATCTAAGTGCTGCGAAACGCATCATTAAATACGTTGCAACAACCTCTAAGTTAGGTCTTTGGTATCCCAAAGAATGAGACTTTACTCTCCTTGGATATTCAGACGCAGATCTAGCAGGTTGTAGAGTTGATAAGAAAAGCACTTCTGGCACTTGTCAACTGCTTGGTAACAGAACAGTATCTTGGTTTTTTAGAAAGCAAAGTACTGTAGCTCTTTCAACAACAGAAGCAAAGTATGTGGCTCTTGGAAGTTGTTGTTCTCAAATCTTATGGATAAAATAACAACTAAGAGACTTTGGAATCGAAGACTCAAGTACGGAAATCAAATGTGACAACACTAGCGCAATTAATCTCACAAAGAATCCAATTCTTCATTCAAGAGCAAAGCACATAGAAATTCGACACCATTTTATTAGAGACATTGTTCAAAGTGGAGAAGTCTTGATCCAATTTATTGACTCAAAGAATCAGCTGGCAGACATATTCACAAAACCCCTAGACAAAAGCTTATTTGAGTCTATTCACTCCAGACTTAACATATTAGAATTTGAAGAAGCTCAGACTCAGGGATAAAGTCTGAAGATACTCAGACTCAGAAGACCAAAGGTTACGTCTGTAAGTTATTTCGATTCTAGCAATTTAACTTTGAAAATGTATGATTGGATATTAATCGCAAATTGATTGATATTATCTTTTCAAGTTGTAAGCAATTACTCTTTTTCAAAAAGGAAGTTATCAATTTTGAAAAGACAGTTATTTATTTTCAAAAAGGCAGTTATTCATTTTTTTGAAAAGGTATTTTTTATTTTTCCTTTTGTGACGGTTCGTATACCTCATTTCGACTACTTTATATACAGTACTTCTTCTTTGTTTTTACTCACGAACCCTAGAGCTCAAAACTTCACTTTCTTACTTTTTCCTCTAGTTTAATCCTTAAAGTTTTCACCTTTCTCGCGAATCGAGTTTGAAAAATCTCTCAAAGGCGTGATAATGTCTTCCCAAAGGAAGTCCTCAAAGATTGCAAGCAGGGGACCACAGCATATGCGTGAGGGTCCTACGCACTTCGATCTAACTGAGAAAGAAGACTCTACAATGCAGCAGCAAAGTCAACAACAACATTTTCAACCGCGCTACTCTTCTTAGGCTAGACAACAAGAGCCTCAGCAAAATCAGGCAGATGAAGAAATTATTGAGGATGTCGAACTCGTAAGGACTCAAAATCAGGCAGATGAAGAAATTATTGAGGATGTTGAACTCGTAAGGACTCTTAAGCCTGCTTTTACTTTCAAGCTCTATACTGCATTGAAGGAAGGTGGTTCTGCAATGACGTTTATTGATGAATTTTTGAGAGAAAAATGATACTAAAATGAAACCGCTTTTTTAAGAACGATGGAACATTTGGGAATCACTCCTACTGGTTCGGCAGAAAGGGCTTTTGCGAATTTTCCAAGTGATCCATGTTTTGGAGGAGTTAATCAACCTGAGGGAAAAGATGACAATGAAAAGATTTTCAAGCATTTTACGCCTAGAATGGGTGTTGCTGTGAACAGTCGAGGAAGTAGAGTAGATCTGTTTCGCTCTGAAGAACACAAACAAGTGTATTCTAAACTGCTAAAGCGAGGGGTAATGAACCCAAGGAGTGTGGATTTTGACTTTCTTGATTCACTGAACGTAAAGCTACGGGAGAAGTTTACTTTACTCCAACTTGACCATTTTGTTCTGAGACAATAGTAGCTTATCCTGAACTTACCGCGTATTTCTATTCTAATATAAGCTTTTTAGATGCGAATAGATCTTCCTTCAGTGTTAGAGACTAGGATTATGTCGTAAATATGGACACTCTGGTTGATGTGATTGGAGTGGAGAGAGGAATTTTCCAAACAATCAGCGTGTCTATTGGTCTTGCCACTATGGAGCTTGTTCTAGATAGAATTGCAGAAGGCCGAATCTCCTATTCGAGGATGAGTGCCTCTAATGTCTTGCTCCATAAGATTGTGATTAATTGTCTCAGACCTAAATCCACATCAAAGATTGATGTCTCCAATTCTAAAGCAAAGTTGATGTACGCCATCAACGTTGGTTACAAGTTCTCTCTTCCTCATACTATCATGTTCCACATGTATAGGTCAATGGTAAAAGACAAGGGACAACTCCCTTATTCTGCTCTTGTTACACGTTTGTTCAGACATCTTAATATTCAGCCTCCCAAAACTCTATGTGTTTGAACCATTGATCCAATGGTGATAGGATTGAAGATGGTTTCGAAGATGTGTCTGAAAGAGCTAAACAAGGCTTTAGAGAGATTTAAGGTGAAGACCCCTGTCAAGACTCGACAAGACCCTGTGGCTGCAAAAAGGAAAGGCAAGGAGCCCATGACAGCTCCATCCAAGAAGAGAAGAGCACTCATCTTGCAGGATGAAGAAGATGAGGATGACATTACCATTTCTGCTCTTGCCTTAAAGAACTTACAGCGTCCTGTTCTAGAGACAGATGATTGGGAGAACCGAGACAAAGAAGAGATAGAGCAGAGGAGTGAAGAGAGGGAAATGATGAGGAAAGAAGAACAAGAAAGAAGAACAGCAGAAGATGAGCAAAGAGGAGAACAAACAGAAGGAGAAAGTCATGGTGGTTCACTAGTAGAGAAAGAAGTACGAGCTCATCGTGACATTGAAGATGATCCAGAAGAGTACTTCTCTCCACTTGAAGGAACTGAAACAAGGGGAGCTACTGATAAAAGAGGTACACCTTCATTTGCTTTTACCAGTGATGATGTTAGTCGTTCTCCTGCCGATCCAGGGGATGTGTTTGCCTCCCACTTTCTTGAAGAAGGTAATGAGGCTTCATCTCCAAGTCTGGATGTTCGTGCTGAAGTTCCATCATTCGGCAACACTCCACAAACTGATCATGCTGAAGCAAGTACTCAAACTAACAACTCCGCAGACTTTAGAAGAATGGTTGAACTTCTTCTAGACATCAAAGGTCAGATCTATGCCTTGGGATGTGAATTTCAGAATATGCAGAATGCTCATCAAGCCACCTCAGTTTCTTTGTACGATCAAGTTCAAGCCCTTAATCTTCAAGTTCAAGCTAACGCAAAGGGTGAGGATTTAGCGCAACTGAAGGAGGATCTGAAAAAGCTGGAGGAGACTGTCAAGTCTATAGGAGATTTTCAGGTTGTTCGCATTCCAAAACAATCTTAATTTTATCCAATTTTCTTTTTATGCTCCACTTTTTGTTGTTGACAAAAAGGGGGAGAAGTCGGTGCAAATTTGATTATGATTTTGGTTTGGTTTGATACTTTTTGACTTATCTTTTGTTTGGATGGACTGGTTTAGACTGATTTGGTTTGTTTTAATGCTTGCAGTATCTTAAGCTATGCTTTTGGTAAAGCTAGTTGGTTTTACAGGACTAGTTTTCTGTGGATGCGGAATTACAGAAACGATTCTACTATCTTTATCCTAATCTACCTATCTTTTATAAGATATTCTTTTTTGCTTATAGTATTGTCTTGCAGGTCAAATGTATCCAAATCTGCAAGAAAGTTTTGTCACCATAAAAAAAGGGGGAGATTGTTGGAGAAAACTTCCCTATTTGTTTCGAAGATGACAAAACGTTTCCATCAATCTAGTCTGAAGACTTGTAGACTCTATTATCAAAGTCTGAAGACCTCCAGACTCAAGATTTAAGTCTGCACTCATTGACAGTTTCCAAACCGACGAAGAAAAGTTTTATCCGTTGAAGAAGACTTATCCAAATGTGGGTTTATCGTTAAGGATTTGATTCATATGGTTGAAGAAGATCTCACGGCTGGAGATAGCATCTCAAAATCTATTATTCGTATTGAATTCAATTCGAGTAATTTAGATCCGTTGATTGACGAAGTGTACTTGGAAGGTTTTACTTATGAAAACCTATATCCTGATTGTATGGGTGAGCATGATTGGTGGGCTATCATCATATTCCTTAAATAACTCGAGATTTCCCTAATTGATTCTGTCCAACGGTTGATTGGAAGAACTCCTTTGGAATGTGCCAACGGTTATGAAGGCATGGAGGAGTATATAAGGAATACGCTCTAGTTATTTAAGTGTGTGCGTGATAGAAAAATTCTAAAGTCTGAAGCTCCTAGTTCTTTGTTATTTCATTTGCTGAGCTTATACTGTATTCAAAAGAGAGATAAATACTTGTGAGACCTTGAGGAAGTGTAGTAAAGTCTCTACACTGTGGAATCAAGGACGTGAGACTGTAATATCTCTTTTGGATCTTAGTGAAATCCAACCAGTGGGCTGTCAGTGCAGGAGAGTGGACGTAGGCTTGGTTTAAGCCGAACCACTATAAATCTTATGTTCTTATTCTCTTCCCTGAATCTCTTTATCTTGTTCGTAGCTCTATTTAATTGCTAAAGTCTAATCTCGTTCAAAGTCTGTTGTTATTCAGACTCAAGTTAAAAGTAAAGGTTTCATAATATTTTGCAGAATCTGTTTTTACACCTATTCATCCCCCTCTAGGTACTTCTACTAGCCCTTTAAGCTCTTTCGTCACTTGGTATGTCACACATCTTCCTGCTTGTCCTTTCTAGGCTTCTTGGGGGTTCCCTTGGTGATGGGCTGACGGTCTCCGAGTCCACCATTTTCAAGTCACGGAGAAGGAAGAGAGAGTGAACAACTAAACTCAACTGTGGAGAGAGAGACTTTTTCCTTTTGGGTGGCCATTGTAGATAAGGAAGTATAAGCTCACAAGCTCACTGGTGGGGAGGCTAACGGAGGTGTGGAAGATGGAGGGCATGGAGAGCAAGATGGAGGCGTGAGGAAAAGGAGGAGAAATCTATAGACCTTAGTGTCACGCCTCGAACCTCGAGCCTGCGCACATCCCTCGGCAGTCGTTTAAAATGCAACATTCCTAGGACGCGTCATTGACCCTTTCTTTTTATCTTTCAATTAAGCACATGCGGAAGCGAATTAAATAAACACTCGGCCAACAATCAAACATAGGGATAGTAAAACACGATCGCGATTTTCCCATAAAAACCATGACTTCTTTATCCACCGTTGTCCCTAGGAAGTTTAATAATTTACAAGTCCTTACACTGGCAACTTCCAACTAACCCTCTCAAAAACCTTCAGGGATCAAGGTCACCCTAAACTTCGCTAACGGCAAGGCCAGCCAAAAGGTGTCGCATCTCGCGCCCACCACATCCGCACTCAGCATATCTCCATGCTATGGCCTTGAAAAAGGTTAGTCCACGACGGGGTGAGATAAAATCTTAGCGAGTCAAAACCCTAAACCCCGATTAGGACGCAAATTCGCCGAGAAGGCGGTCCTAAGCACACACCATACAGAACTTACCTTGCCTCAGTGCGCACCTGCATGTTAGCTTAACATATATACCATAATTAGTGCAGCAAGCGTAGTTTAATAACCGAAACACATCATTTCAATCACATGGGTCCCGATTATAAGACGAAACTATTATGACACGTTCCATATTATGCCACACAATTTTGTCCCATAATCAGGCGCAACTATCACAACCATTCAGGCATGTCCCATTTATTATGACCCAACGGCCATGGCCAACTCAAAAGTCGGCGGTCATCCGGCGTAACCAGGCATCGTCCTGCTCTGTTGGGCATGGCATTATCCCGCGTATTCATATGCATTAGGATGGCATTCCACACAAGAGCATCGGCTCGGCCTCCATTGCGATCGGCATCCATTGACGTGGGGCATTCGAACTTAATCCGGCACCGTCCCGCATATTCATACGCATTAGGATGGGTTCTTTACCCCGCATATTCATACGCATCAGGGTATTAGGTGATCACATGAGCACACTGTCACTCAAGTTCATTGTTATCTTCCTCAATTAGCCCAAAACACCAAAATTTCTTTTAAAACAATAAACCTTGCAATCCCGTTTCTTTTGTTCAAAGCCTTCCGAAATAAATTCGTATACGGTCACGTACTCAAAATCAATCCATCAAACTTTGCACACTTCTACTATAAAACCTCCTTATTTTATTGAGCATATAAAATTCGGCATCCAAACCCGACACCTTATTTAATTTCTATTTTTTTTCCCAACCACCCCTTTATGGAACTAAACTTGGGTAATCCCCCCCTTTTTTTTTGTTCAAAGCTTTTGGAAAGAAATTCATAAGTGCTCACGTACTCAAAATTAATCCGTCAAACTTTGCATGCACTTAGTTTAAAACCTCATTGTTTTATTGAGAAAATAAGTTTTGGTGTCCAACCCGGCACCACATTGTTTTTCTAATTAATTGCCCATAAGGCCATCTTTTGCAATAACAATAAACAATCACCATAGCACAACCGTTCACATATTATCAAGTATAAGCTCTAAGCATGCCAAAAGTCAACCACATCACCAAATATACATTATCTAGCAAGCTAGATACCAAGAACAACCACAAAACTACAATCGGCCCAAATCGGCAAAAACCGGGTCCACTCGCGCGTCTGTAGAATTAATTCCAGAAACCTAACCAAACGAGTACGGAAAATTCTCAAATTTGAATATGTTATAAAGGACACTTAAACGAACACTTTTCATGAGACACCTTAACCCAAATCTTTCTAGAATGAGAGAAGTAAATCGCCCAAAATGTTACAAAAACTGTGTCCGTGTTTAGAATTTATGTTTTCGAAAATCAGTTTAGTTCGAGGTCAAAACTTGTTCGTTTGATCTGAAATTTGACTATGTTAAACTAAAATATGTGATGAATAACTTTTGTGAAGAAACTCTTTCAAAAATAAAACCCTAAGAGTTGATAAAAATCCATTAAACACCAAAAGGTCATTGGTTCTTGCACAAATCGAGACTCTGTTTTGATTGTAATGAAGCTGAAATCTCATTCTTTTAAATCCATAAAATCTTGAATAAATTATATGTCATACCAAAGATATTTAGAACATTTTCCAAGAAGGAAGCAACCTCAAAATCGTAGCATATTTTGACCTACGAAAATTGCAAACAGCAAGGGTCCAGTAAACCGATCTACAGAGAAATTCACTAGATTAAGCTAAACCACCCTCATTTCTAACCAACTAGATTAATACTAATCCATATTAAGTCTAATATAACCAAACTAGATTAACACTAATCTAACTTAAGGCTAATCTAACTTAACACTAATCTAACTTAAGGCTAATCTAATCAAGCTAATTAACACTAATCTAACCCCATAAGCGCAATTAACAACCTAATCAAGGATTAGGGAGTTAACTCACCGGAATTCAACGGTGGCGGGCTCACGGTGACGGCAACAGGACGGCGGTGAGATCCCGAGATTACCGTGTCTCCAACGGAGGCTCGACAAAGGCTGAAAACAGCCCTACAAGCTCATAGCTTGTGGCTGTTCCTGGTTCTGCTCTGCTGGACTAGTTTCGGCTGAGTTGGTCTCGGCGGTTGGCGGGGCTGGTTGGCAGCAGGTGCTGGGCGTGGAAAATGATGCGGTGAGGGCTGGTGAGGTGGTGGAGACGGTGAGGCGTTGCTACGACTACTGGAATTGTTGAGAATTGACGGTGCTGTGGGCGTGAAGGGGGGTGTCATGCTGATGGTGGGTGGAGTTGGTGTGGGGTGAAAATGGAAAGAAGTGATGGTAGCTGCGGTGGGATGGGATGACGTGAAGGAAGATGGAGGAGGCAGGTGGTTGGGCTGGCATGAGGAAGGGTGGGAGCGTGCGGCAGAACAAGGAAGAGAAGAGGATAAAGGGGAACTGGAGAAGAGAAGAGAAGAAGAAGGAAGCGTGGGCAGAGAGGGGGAGTCGGCTGGGGTTTGCACGCACAAGAGGGAGAGAGAGAGAGAGAGAGAGAGAGGGGGCAAAGAAAGTCCAAAGCTTGGCCAATTAGAAACCTAATGAAATATCTTAGTAATCATGAGAAAGCCCCCAAAGTCTTCATCCAACTAAGTCAATTGGCCCTCAAATCGCCATTTAACTTCAATTTCCCCCAAATAAAGCTAATTTGGGCAGCCAAATAACACACTCCTCTTCCCATCCGAATTTCCACTAATTTTCCAATTTGTCCGAAATTCGATTTTCCGCAAAATTCTGGACTCGACGAAAGTTCTCCGAAAGATGAGACGATGTCCTAAAAATAAATCGTGACACGCTCGAACGTCTGATTGCTGTAACCGAATTCAATTTCGTGGTTAAAATCGACCGAACGCGATTTTAGTACAACCTAACCTATCAAGTAGCTTTTAGAGATTTTAGCGCATTTGACCCGTGATCGATAATTTTCGATCTACGTTTGTGCATCTTTGAATCATAGACGACTCTCGGTTGTCATAATATTGCGAGGTTTCAATTACGTGTCCCGAGTGCACTATCAATAGAAAATCGAGTTATAGCCGTTCGACGCGAATATTGCAATCGTGTGGAACCACTCGCAATTCGACTACGCAATTCCAACGAATCAACTTATATCCGTTCGCTAATAAATTATAATGGTGTCGTATTGACCCTTGTCTATTATTATGGTAGAGCAGTCGATTTCTGATCAAATTCTCAAGTCTGTTGTGTTTATATCTCTTAACAGCTTCACTTAATAGATTAGTTAACTCGTGAGGGGCCAGTTCAGAGAAAAAGGACCATAGGCGCGTCGACGAAATGCCCATTTCATATATTTGAGATGGGGTTGAATTTCAGGATGTCACACTTAGTATTGGAGATTTAATTTTTCCCTTGACAAGCGTGAGCTCTAATGGAAGCCCATTTGGTCCATCTATGACCTCGAGTAGTGCTCTGAGTTTAGGGGGAGATTCCCTCTCCCCATCAGGGGACACTAACTCATCGGATCCTGTTCTAAATTGCATAAGTCAAATGCTTATGAAAGAGAACATGGAGGAGCAACCGTGGGAATTTGTTGATCAGGTTGCTTTGCAGAATGCTGAAACGTCATTGTACGATGCCCTTGGTCAGCAGCATCAAAGCCCCTCACAGCTTGATATAAGCCATTATATCAAGAGCCCAAATAGCAACCTTTCTAGAAGCAGCAGTGCTTGTGGAAGCCATGATGCTACAAGCGTTACAATTAGCTCTAGCGACTCAGCTGGTGCTAATATTCTTTACACAATCAAAGAACATCGCCATGCTGTGCAGGAAAATCCTGACCTGGACTTCCAGTCAAATGTGGCTTCTAGTTTGCAATTATTGTCCAATTCTTCAAGCAGCATCACAAATCCTGATGATTGGTCGGAGAAATCTTTGCATAAGCTTCTTGTCAAGAACATTTTCAGTAATAGTGAGTCTATGATTCAGTTCAAGAAAGGATTAGAGGAGGCCAGCAAGTTCCTTCCTACCACAGTAAAATTAACCCAGAGGACAGAAAACTGCCATTAGAAACAAAGAACGGAACCCCAAGAATGCACATCAATGAGGAGATCAACATGAGGCGCTCATCTGATAGATTGAAGGGATTAAAGAATCACGAGAGGGATGAGGATGCTTTTGAGGAAGGAAGGGCCAATAAGCAAATAGCCTTGTACATAGAAGAAGGTGAACTTTTGGATTTGTTCGATAAGGTGTTGTCCTGCAATTGTTCTGGCGACAAATCCATGGAGACAAGGCTGAGCAAAGACTTATGGCCACAAGGGAACAAGTGCAGTTCCAATAGAGATAGGGGTTGTGGTAAGAAAGAAGCAAGGAAGCAAGAATACAATACCCGGACCCCTGGAGTGTCAAAAGTTGGCATAAATGGACATTTAAGTGTCAAAATCGGAGAGAAATGTATCACTTAAGTCCGACCAAAACGCTGACATTTCAATTTTTGGTGAAGCAAGTGCAAAACGGCGTCGTTTTGGTACTGGCGTGGTAAAAAAATTAATTAAATTAAATTTAAAAATAAAAATATTTAAAAAAATTTTAAAAAAAATTTTAAAAAAAAATTTTTATTTTTATTTTTTTTTAAAAAGGGAGGCGCTAAGCCGCCGCCGTCGGGAAGGGTCAGTGACAGAGGAGGGAGGGTTGGCTGGGGTCGCTGGGCCCCGGCTAGGGGTCGGTGACCCCGGCCGACTAGGTGAGGGCTCGCGGCCCTCACTGGATCTGGGCGAGGGCTGCGACCCTCCCCCTAGATCAGGGCAAGGGCTCGCGGGCCCTCGCCGCCGATCGGCCGGGTCGCCTTCCCGATGGTAGTGGGGAGGCGGTGGCGAGGGCCGAGCCCCCTGTTGCCTCCTTCCTTTTTTTTTTTTTTTTTTTTTTTTTTTTTTTTAATTTTTTTATTTTTTTTTTAAATATTTGTATTTGTATTTTTAAATGTTTTAAATAAATTTAGTTTTAAAGTAAATTAAATTAATTTTTTATTATTTTTACCACGTCAACATCAGAACGACGTCGTTTTTGCATTGTCTGGCCACATCAGTATGCAAAACGACACCGTTTTGCACTCGCTTCGCCGGAAAATTGACATGTCAGTATTTTGGCCAAATTTTGACAAGAGTGACACTTAAGTGATCCATTTCTCTTCGATTTTGGCACTTAAGCATCACTTTCGTAACTTTTGACACTTAAGTGTTATTTTGTGCCAACTTTTGGCACTTGCAGCGTACTTTTGCCCAAGAATACTACTAAGTTGAGAACTCTTCTAATTCTCCGTGCACAAGCTATCTCTATTAGTCATTTCAGGACTGCTAATGAATTGTTGAAGCAGATGAGAGAGAACTCATCTCCATCTCGGGATGGGTCTTAAAGATTAGCACATTACTTTGCCAGTGGGCTAGAGGCACGACTGGTGGGCAGCGACAGTTGAACACAAGACTTTTATTCTATTATTGTTGCCAAGAGGACCTCAGCAGCCGATGTCTTGTTCACATTTCAACATGTCCATTTAAGAAGTTTTGCATTGCCTTTGCAAATTGCATGATTTTGAAAATAGCAGAGAAAGCCACTATCCTTCGTAAATAGATTTTGGCATTCGGTTTGGTTTCCAGTGGCCAATCCTCATACAAAAGCTCTCTTCTGGATCAGAAGGGCCCTGTAAATTGCGCATCACAGGCATAGAGCTTCCACCCAGCAGAAAGAATAGGGGAGACAGGTCGCCGTTTGAAAAAGTATTGTGAGCATTTTAGTGTCCCTTTTGAATTCAACTTCATAGCATCCAGGAATTGGGAATCCATCAAACTTGCCGATCTCAAGATTCAAAGTAATGAGACAGTTGCTGTGAATTCTTTAGACCGGTTTCAGAATCTCTTTGACAAGACAGCTGAGGACAACAATCCACGAGATGCTGTATTAAATCTAATTCAGGAAATTAAACCGGATATTTTCGTTCATGCCATAAGTAACGGCTCCTACAACGCGCCCTTCTCTGTGACAAGATTCTGAGAGGCACTTTTTCATCTTTCTGCAGTGTATGATGTGTTTGATGCTATTTTAGATGCTAACTGCAAAGAGAGGGTTTTTGAGAGAGTTCCATGGACGGGAAATTATGAATGTCATACCATGTGAAGGTTTGGAAAGGGTAGAGAGGCCGGAAATGTACAAGCAATGGCAGGTTCGTCAAATGAGGGCTGGATTTAAGGCGCTTCCTCTGGACCAAGAGCTCACGAAGTTGTTCAGGGGTAAGATGAAAGAATCGTACCGCAAGGATTTTGCACTTGATGAAGACAGCAACTGGATGCTGAAAGGTTGGAGAGGTCGGATTATCGAAGGTTCCTCCTGTTGGGTGCCCACTTAGGATAGTCGAAAGAAACTATTTTCTGTCATGACCTGTACATTATAGGGATTCTTCTCGGGTCAACAGGTCAAGGATTTGTAATAGGGTAGCTCAGAATGAACTTATTTCCGGCTCCTCTGTTTGGACATGCATCTTTTACTTGCAAACAATTTTGAGTCTGGAATGTTTGCTATACTTTTTATCTAATTCTTGAGATAGGAAGATACAATTTGCAGCTTCTATGCCACACAGGCATCGTGAATTTTGCTGATAATGTGTCATGATTTGCCTATCCTATATCTCACAAGTTGTGCAAGTAATATGGCAGCTCCAAGCTGATGATGGGAAAGGGTGCAGCATTGTCATGTATGGTTCGTCCTGTACTCTTGGTGGCTCTGCGGTTTACTAGTATCCTACAATGCCGAAAGCTGTCTAACTCTTTTAAGAACTTGAGTAGCCAAGGAGGGGCTCATGGAGGTGCGTTTCAGAATACGATGCAGACAACCTTGGGCTCCTGCTGAAGTTGTTTGTGCCTTCAAGTCAACTTGAGGGCAAATGAATTTCTAGATTACTTTCTGGCATACAGGCTTTATATCTTATATCTCCGTTTTGTCTTTCTGTGAAGAAATTTGGATGGATCCATTGTTGGTTTATATACAAGGGGGATCAAGTATGTGACTAAACTAGTCATTGTAGATCCAGTTGAATTCTCATGCAATTCATTCTGTCAATAAATTGTTCCAATTACACCAAGGACTGATAAATGGAGTTGGAGATTGATTTAATCTGTGAAAGTTTTAACTTTTCTGCATTTTAATTAAACATAATTATGCAATGTCCTAAAGTTTCATGAGAAATGTCTTTTCTAAACTACTAAGAGAGCTCGCATGTTGCCGCATCCTTGCAATAATAAGCTCCGATGATGGAAAGATCACAATAGTTATTACTTAATAGTTTCTTTTCCCCCAAAAATCTAAGTTACAGTCATTTTTCTAATTTCTCTCTTAGTAAAATAAATAAAAATGTCTGGGGGTGAATCTACGTTGCACGGTCTCAATAGCTATAAAGTTTTGGAGTTGTGATAATTAATGTACTAGCATGGAATAATGTTGTCATATTTTTTCTTCCAACTAATGTCGTATAATAATATTCAATTAGATTAATGTCATGGTTCCATTTTATGCTACCATTAGAATTTCGACAATGGAAGGCTAATGTGATTAGTGCAACATTTTGCTAGGAAATAATTCTCTCGAGTTTTTTCTCGTTATGTTTTAGTGACGAGGGTGAATAATGAGAAAATTTTTTATTTCTCATTTTTGTTCCAAAAAAAAAAAAAAGTATAAAATTTTCACTTCTCATATATATTCCAAATTTGGATATAGAAAAAATAAAATTACTTTATCAAGTTCCAAATCTGTCCGAAAATAGAAAAATAAAAATAAAATAAAATGATCATTATATGCGTCCCCAATTGGCCAATAAATATGACGGAAAGTGAAAGCGGGACTCACAGTTTGACCCATCGCTTTTCCCGATCGAACACAGATCGAGATTATCCGGGCCCTCCCTCATCGTCCGACCCAAATCCTTCCTACACAATTTCTTGTGTTCTTTTCACTTATTTTTCTTTTTGTATTTATTTATCTGCAGCTTTTATTTCGGTCGGTCTCGGAGATGTCAAGCTACCCTGCTCGGGCCGCTTCATGGAAGGTTCAGAACTTCACCCGTGATTCACTCGTACCATTGGAGAATCCTCATCAGATTGGTCTTTGTTCAGCTTCCAGCTCCACTTCTCAGTTTTAAGGTATGCAGATCCGGTCTCTGTTTCCCTTCTCATATTGTGTCTTCTCTAACCATCTGCTTTGGTAGGAGCATGTCCATGTTTGCTTCCTGCTCTGCCCTTTCCCTGCGAAGTACTCCACTTTCCTCCTTGTACGTGATCTTTTATTCTTGGACTTTAATCGACGTTGTTTGGGTGAGCGAAGAAAGAAAGAAAGAAAGTTGTTGAAGAGGGAGTTGTTTTGTTGCAGGCCGAGTGCATTTTACTTTAATTGATTGATGTTCTGGGGAGTGCAAATATACTGGCGTGGGGTTTGAGAGACGTGACGTGGCGTGGCCGGCCCACAATATTTTCCCAGGGTTTGAATAGTAGATGTGTAATACTTGGACTCTTTGATCAAGTCAAAAGAGGCGGGCGCGTAGCTGAGGTAGAGTTTTATTTTTTAACACTATTTCTAATTTATTTGATAGGGCTACGAGCGCGTACGTTTATTGTTTGATCATAGGCGATGGGGCGAGTGATACTATATCTTCTTTGGTTTTGTAAAATCCATGCCTTGAATTGTGTGTGTATATATATACATATATTGAATTGAGAACAATATTTTTATTGCAAAAAGCGAGATTGAGGATATATATATTGAATTGAGAAGAGCATTTTGTATTGTATAAAGTTGGATCGAATATTCCCTACGTCTTGATTATTTGAGAATGGTTTGAGAAACTTATTATGAAATGTGTCATAACAGTTTACGAATATGTAATTGCTTTGTGACCAATTTATGGAAAGTTCTATGAATGATTTGAGAAATGAATGAGAAATGACAAATAATTATATTTTGAAAAGTTATTTACTTGACTTATGAGATTGATTTTCAGATTGGATTTATGGTATTGATGGATGGTTGTTTATGCTCGTTATTATTGTGAGCCCACTGAGGGGCATATACCGAGTTTAGGGTATAATTCTAGGCCGAGCCACCGGCTTTATAGGTGGAGACTTTTCCAAGGGGGAATTTTGGTCATCCTATGACAAGGTATTGTGTCGTAACTATAGTTTGATATTAAGCAAAATATTGGATGATGGATGGACCATAGAGATGTAGTTTCATATGAGATGAATCAATTGAATAAACCATTGATATGTGACATAAGATTAACCAATGGAATAAACTATTGGCATGTGACATGAGATTGATCGATGGATTGGATCATTGATATTTGTTATAACATTATTGATTTAATAAGCGTTTATAGATATGTATATGGTTATGTTAAAACAATATATCTCATTTATATGTTATATGTGTATTATATACTGAAATTGAGATAAACGAGTTTTAAAATTGTTTTATAAAGCGCATAGTGATTACTTGATCTGCTTGGAAGATATGACTACTCACTGAGCTTATGGTTGCTTGTCTTACTATTTTCAAATCTTCCTAGATTCCTCAGTTAGTGGACAATAGAGTGTGAGTAATTTTGTTGGGAGGTTTTCGGAAGTGGACTTTAGATAGGGTTTGAGGTGCATCTTTCCGGTAGAAGGACGGCCGTGTCACCCGCATCCATGTAGGATTGGGGTGTGACAAGATGACCATGGATACCGTAAGATATGGGCTTTGAAAAGTCAAAAGTGGAAAGAAAAAAGAAATAAAAGAAGAAAAAAGACTCAAAAGGGACCACCGTGAGATAAAAGGGAGAGAGAGAAGACTGAGAGCAATTCGGAAAAGAAGGAAAGAAGAAGAAGAAGAAGAAGAAGAAAGGGGAAGAAAGGAAAGAGGGTTTGGCGTGTGCATGCTGCGGATGCCTCGCCAAGCCGACTTGACTCTGTAACGTAACACCCGGTAAGAGATTAAGCGCCTCCTTCGTCCAATCGAAGTATTTTTCGGGTTTAGGGCTCAAATTCGGAATTTTGGGAAAATCGAGCGGCGAAGTCCAATTTTGGAATCGTTGACCTCGTATTTTTATAGAAATCATAGTTTAGGGTGTTATGGAGCCATAGGTTTTTACGGATTGTGATTTGAGCTTACGGTTTGCCCGAAACAAAATTTCGAAGTTTCCCATGCGCAGTGAACAGTAAGCGTCCAGCAGATTTGGGACCATATTTTGTCATTTTTTGGCTTGATTTTGGGACGGCCAAGTTGTGATTCTTGTAGTATGTTTGAAAGGCTTTCTATTGACTATAAGTACGTTCGGATTGGGGTTTGGAGGAGAAAGTTAAGGCGTGATCAAATTTTGCACTTAAACTCCGTGTTGTGAATGGCTTGAACAATCGCTTTGGTTATGCAATTTGTTAGTGTGCAGGAGTCCTTTTGTTAAAGTTAAGGCGTAGTTTAGTCATTTCGTAGTTGAGGTAGAGTAATATTTTGATTTTAACATTATTTCCCGATTATTTGATAGGGCCATGAGTTCAACAATATGAGTATCGTTTGTTGTTTGATCGTAGACAACGAGGTGAGTGGTACTATATCTTTTTTGATTTTGTAAAATCATGTCTTGAATATATATATATATATATATATATATATATATATATATATATTGACTGGAGAAGAGCATTTTTATTGCGTAAAAGCTGGATCGAGCAATTGCTACTCTTTGGTTGATTATTAATGTTTGAAAAGCGTGTTATGCAAAGTTTGTAGAGAAATATATATGAAATTGCTTTGTGATTGAATGGATAGGAAATGGATGATGAGCTATGCTGCAAAAGGTTATTTGCTTGGTTTACGATATTGATTTATGAATTAGATTTTTGGTATTTGAGAATGGTTGTTTATCTCGATATGATTGTGAACTCAGTGAGGGGTTTTTGGGGTAATGCATACCAGGTTTAGGGTATCATTCTGGGCTAAACCATCGGTTTTATAGGTGGAGACCTTGCTAATGGGGGAATGTTGATCGCCTTGTCACAAGACATTGTGTCGTGACCATGCTTAGGTATTGAGCAAAAGATTAGTCGATGGATGGACCATTGACGTGTGTTTTGATATGAGATGAATCAATGGATAGACCATTGATATAGTTTTTGATAGAGATTAATCAATGGACTTGACCATTGATATTTGAATCGTGATGATGGATTTAAATGTGTATTTTCGACCCGTATAAAGTTTTGTTGAAATGAACGATTCGTTCTTGATTTGATATGTATATTTAATGAGTTGGATTATGATTTTTGATAGTGCTCTATACTTATATATATGCATAGTGGCTACTCAATCTGCTTAGAAGATATGTACTACTCACTAAGCTTGTGTTGCTCACCCCTCTATTTCCAAACATTTTCAGGTCCTTTAGTTAGCAGCTAGCAGGTCAAAGGGTGCTATCGATGGGGACTTTTGGAGGTAGACTTTGGGTATGGTTTGAGGTTGCGTCCTTCGGGTGGAAGCACAACCATGTTACCCCTATTCCTGTAGGATTTGGGGTGTGACATCTTGTGGTATCAAAGCTTAGGTTATGATCTTTTGGGTGTAGATTTTATGGAACATTGTGAGTGGTGTTATCTCTTTTAATAATTTATAAGCTCATGTCTTCAAAATGATAAAGATTTGATATTTTATGAGTTATGACTAAACATGTTTTGTTGCAAAAAAGTTGAATTGAGTTCAAATTTCGAGGACATAATTTTTTAAGGAGGGGGAGAATGTAAGATATTGGCTTTGAAAAGTCAAAAGTGGAAAAAAGAGAAAGAAATAAAAGGGACCACCGTGAGATAAAAGGAAGAGAGAGAAGATTGAGAGCAATTCAAAAAAGAAGGAAAGAAGAAGAAGAAGAAAGGGGAAGAAAGGAAAGAGGGTTTGGTGCGTGCATGTCGCGGATGCCTTGCCAAGCCGACTCGACTCCGTAAGTTAACGCCTGGTAAGAGATTAAGCACCTCTTTCGTCCAATCGAAGTATTTTTCGGGTTTAGGGCTTAAATCGGAATTTTGGGAAAATTGAGCAGCAAAATCCGATTTTGGAGTCGTTGAGCCACGTATTTTTATAGAAATCATATTTTAGGGTGTTGTGGAGCCATAGAATTTTACAGATCATGATTTGAGCTTATGGTTTGCTTGAAACAAAATTTTGAAGTTTCCTGCGCGCATTAAACAATACGCGTCTAGCAGCTTTGGGTCCATATTTTGTCATTTTTTGGCTTGATTTTGGGACAGCCAAGTTGGGATTATTGTAGTATGTTTGAAAGGCTTTCTATCGACTATAAGTACGTTCGGATTGGGGTTCGGAGGAGAAAGTTAAGGTGCAATCAAGTTTTGCGCTTAAACTTCGTGTTGCAAACGCTTGAACAATCGCTTTGGTTATGCGATTTATTAGTGCGTAGGAGTCCTTTTGTTAGAGTTAAGGCGTGATTTAGTTGTTTCATAGTTGAGGTAGAGTTTTATTTTGATTTTAACATTATTCCCCAGTTATTTGATAGGGCCGTGAGTTCGACGATATGAATATCATTTGTTATTTGATCATAAACGACGAGGTGAGTGGTACTATTTCTTCTTTGGATTTGTAAAATCATGTCTTGAAGTATATATGTATATATATCGAATTGAGAAGAGCATTTTTTATTGCATAAAAGCCGGATCGAGCAATTGCTAATCTTTGGTTGATTATGAATGTTTGAAAAGTGTGTTATGCAAAGTTTGTAGAGAAATATATATATGAAATTGCTTTGCGATTGATTTATGGAAAGTTTTATAATGATTTGAGAAATGGATAGGAAATGGAGGATGGGCTATGCTATAAGAAGTTATTTGCTTGGTTTACAATATTGATTTCTGAATTGGATTTCTAGTATTGGAGAATGGTTATTTATGCTTAATATGACTGTGAACCCAATGAGGGGTTTTGGGGGTATGCATACCAGGTTTAAGATATCATTCTGGGCCGAGCCACCGGCTTTGTAGGTGGAGACCTTGCCAAGGGGGGAATCTTGGTCGCCTTGTCACAAGGCGTTGTGTTGTGACCATGGTTAGTTATTGAGCAAAAGATTGGTCGATGGATGGACCATCGACGTGTGTTTTGATATGAGATGAATCAATAGATAGACCATTGTAGTTTTTGATAGAGATTAATCAATGGACTTGACCATTGATATTTGAATCGTGATAGTGAATTTAAATGTGTATTTCCGACTTATATAAAGTTTTGTTGAAATGAATGATTCATTCTTGATTTGATATGTATATTTAATGAGTTGGATTATGATTTTTTGATAGTGCTATATACTTATATATATGCATAGTGGCTGCTCGATCTGCTTAGAATATATGTACTACTCACTGAACTTGTGGTTGCTCACCCCTTTATTTCTAAATCTTTTCAGGTCCTTTAGTTAGCAACTAGCGGGTCAAAGAGTGCTATCGATAGGGACCTTTGGAAGTGGATTTTGGGTATGGTTTGAGGCTGCGTCCTTCAGGTGGAAAGACGGCCGTGTTACCCCCATCCTTGTAGGATTTGGGGTGTGACAGATACTCATTGCACCAGTTGCGGCAATGTCGATGATCTTCCAATAGACAGCCATGGCTTTTCACCTAATCCAGATCAGCACCCGCGTCTTGCAAATGATTTCCTTTTGGATGACCCTTTTCTAGACCTTAAATCCTCGGATATTGCTTTTGTTTCGAATAAAGTAGTGAAACCAGTCGACCTCGATAATGGAGATTTAATCCTTCCCTCGACAAGCATGAGCCTAGATGGAGACTCATTTGGTCCATCTAGGAGCTTGAGAAAGGGCCAGAGTCCAGAGAGAGATTCTCTCCCACCCTCGGGGGACAGTGACTCATTGGATCCCGTTGTAAAGTACATAACTCAGATGCTTATAGAAGAGAACATGGAGGAGCAACCGTGGGTATTCGCCGATCAGGTTGCTCTGCAAAATACTGAAAAATCATTGTACGATGCCCTTGTCCAGCAGAATTTGCAACAGTCTGATCAGAGCTCCTCACAGGTTGATTTAAGCCAATATATCGAGGGCCCAACTAGTAACCTTTCTGGAAGTAGCAGTGCTCCCAGAAGCCACGATGCTACAAACGTTACTCTTAGCTCTAATGACTTGGCCGATGCTGATATTCTGTACACAATCGGAGAATATAGCCATGCTGTGCTGAAAAATCCTGACCAAGACTTCCAGTCAAGCAGCATCACCAATTATGATGATGGGTCCGAGGAATCTTTGCATGGGCTTCTTTTCAAGAGCATTTTCAGCCATGGAGAGTCTATGATTCAGTTCAAAAAAGGATTAGAGGAGGCCAGCAAATTCCTTCCCACTGACAATCAATTAGCAATTAATACAGAGGACAGCAAACCGTCCTCTGAAAAAAAGAAAGGAACCACAAGAACGCACGTGAATAAGGAGATCAACATGAAGAGCTCATCCAATGGATTCAAGGGATTAAAGAATCACGAGAGGGACGAGGATGCTTTTGAGGAAGGCAGGGCCAATAAGCAAACAGCCTTGTACACAGAAGAGAGGGAGCTTTCAGATTTGTTTGATAAGGTATTGCTCGGCACCGAAAATGGTGCGGGCATGTCTTCTGGCAACGAAGCTGCAGAGACAGGTGTGAGGAAAGACATACAGCCACAAAGGAACAAGCACGGTTCCAAAAGAGGTAGTGGTTGTGGTAAGAAGCAGGGAAGCAAGAATACTGTCGACTTGAGAACTCTTCTGATTCTCTGCGCACAAGCTATTTCTACTAGTGATTTCAGGACTGCTAATGAATTGTTGAAGCAGATTAGAGAAAACTCTTCTCCATTTGGGGATGGCTCTCAAAGATTGGCCCATTACTTTGCAAATGGGCTAGAGGCACGATTGATGGGCAACAACGTCCGAACGGAAGTCTTTTATTCTACTGTTGTTGCCAGGACGACGTCAGCAGCTGATATCTTGAAATCTTACCATCTTCACATTTCAACATGCCCGTTTAATCAGTTTTGCCAGTTCTTTGCAAATTACATGATTTTGAAATTTGCAGAGAAAGCCACTACTCTTCACATAATAGATTTTGGCATTGCATTTGGTTTTCAATGGCCAAACCTCATACAGAAGCTCTCTTCTAGACCAGGAGGGCCCTGTAAATTGCGCATCACCGGGATAGAGCTTCCACAGGCTGGTTTGCGCCCGGCAGAAAGAATAGAGGAGATAGGTCGCCGTTTGAAAAAGTATTGTGAGCGTTTTGACGTCCCTTTTGAGTTCAATTTCATAGCATCAAGGAATTGGGAATTCATCAAACTTGCGGATCTCAAGATTCGAAGCAATGAGACAGTTGTTGTGAATTGTCTAGATCGGTTTAAGAATCTCGATGACACAGTTGAGGACAACAATCCACGTGACGCTGTGTTATATCTAATTAGGAAAATTAAACCAGATATTTTTGTTCATGCTGTACGTAGCGGCTCCTACAATGCGGCCTCTTTTGTGTCAAGATTCCGAGAGGCACTTTTCGAATTTTCTGGTGTGTATGATTTGCTTGATGCTACCATTGATGGCGACAGCAAAGAGAGGTTGGTCATTGAGAGAGAGTTCCATGGACGGGAAATTATGAATGTCATAGCATGTGAAGGTTCGCGAAGGATTGAGAAGCCAGAAACGTACAAGCAATGGCAGGTTCGTCATATGAGGGCTGGGTTTAAGGGGCTTCCTCTGGACCAAGATTTCATGAAGTTATTCAGGGCTAAGATGAAAGCATGGTACCACAAGGATTTTGCGCTTGATGAAGATGGCAACTGGATGCTGCAATGTTGGAGAGGTCGGATTTCTTTTGGCTCCTCCTGTTGGGTGCCTACTTAGGATGCTCCAAAAAGAACGTTTTCTGTCATGGACCTGTATGTTACTGGGATTCTTCCCCGGTCGACAGGTCAAGGATTCGTATTAGAGTAGCTCAGCATTTACTTATTTTCGGCTCCTCTATTTGTTGAAGTATCTTTTACTTGCAAACAATTTTGAATCTGAAACGTTTTCTGACTATTATCTAATTCTCGAGATAGGAAGATTTAATTTGCAGCTTCTGTGCCACACCGCATTGGGAATGTGCTGCTAATGCTTTGTTAGTTGTCTATCCCATATCTCACAAGTTCTGGAAGTAATATGGCAGCTCGTAGCTGATGATGGGTATGGTGCAGCATTATCATGTACGATTTGTGCTGTTCTCTTGATGGCTCTATCGTCCGCCAATGTCCTACGAGACTGCAAGCTGTTTATCTCGTTTTGAAATTTGAGGGGCCAAGGAGGGGCTCGTCGAGGATGGTTTTCAAAATATGATGGGGACATAAATGATGCTCGTGCTAAGGTTGTTTCCATCTTCCAGTTGACTTATGGCAAATGAACTTAAGGATACTTGCTATCGGTAAATATTATTTCGAATCAGTACAACAATCAAGTCGAACTTTGTGGCGTGTATCACTTTAGGATTTATTTGTCTCACAATGTTACTAATAGTCATTGGCAAATATCCTTCGGGATGCAACAAAGTTTCAAATGAGAATACTAGATAACAATTCTAGTATTTATTCAGGGTCTTTTTAGGAAAGGATTGAAAAGATGATTATAGTTTTGAAAAGAAGACTTGAAGAATAATTTCATACTCGTTTATGCCAAAAATTAACATGTATATAAATATTGGTTATAAAAAATATATACAGCTTTTCGCGAAAAGTTACAAAATGAACAAATGTATCCCTTCGGAAAAAGTTGCAAAATGAACAAATGCAACCCTTCATGAAAGGTTGTAAACTGAACAAGTATAATTTAAAAAGTTATCTTAAAAAGACACATATAAAAATAATAAAAATAATAAAAATAATAATTTTTAATAAATAAAATTCCAATTTTTCATAATTTATAAAAATACTTAATAAACAAGAAAAGAATCGTACGAAATAAAATAAAATAAAGGGGTTAGTGCTAATTAAATTGCGGGCGCACAAGCATGCAAAGTACTAGGTATGCCTAATACTTGTGCCAAAATCGCATAATTATTCACACACCGCACGTGAGTATTGTAAGGTCAAGCCCACATCCTTACCTTTTCTTTAAACACGCTAGAAAATGCTTACATTTATAAATTGACCCATATTCTCCTAACTTTCCTATGTGGGACAAGGAAAAACACATTTTGCTGGTTTTACAAACAAACATTCAACAATCCTCCACTTTATTTGTAAAACAAAGATTTCAAAAATAAAAATTTCAAAACCATATAGCCAAAATTTTGTTGAGATTAATAAATATACATAAAGTTCTCTTTTGAGTTAAACATTTACTTAATGCAAGTATCTCAATACTCTATCAAAGTAATAAGTTGTTCGGCTTTAAACTTGTATTTTTATATAATAAAATCAGACATATCGTGCATATACTAACCTTTTGTTTCAATGAGAAGTTTTATATTACTCCGCAGTATTATGTCCTTGTGTTTGATCCTGTTTCATAAGCTCTTTAGAAAGTAACTCTAACTTTCGTAAGAAGCGGCATCATTTCTAAGCTCATATAGGTGAAGTATCTATTATGTCTTTCTATTAATATTAACACATTACGAATTTGTACCATACTATATTAAGAATTCAATTCAACCTACAAAATATAAGAAATGATATTGACTTCTCATATCAGGGCTACGTTAGTATCAAACAATCATATTCAGCGACTTATTTTTACCTTGTAACTTGTGATATTCTAGAAAAAAGGTCGACTTGCCATTACTGGTGATTTCGACTAAAGGGTTTTAACCCTATTTCTTGTAAGGTCATTATTACCATGTCTTTTGATAAAATCTTTGTCAAGGAATTGGCTAGATTATTATTTGACCTCACGTAGATAATTATTATAGTACCATCTTTAATCAATTGTCTCACATACTCTTGTTTTAGACTAATATATCTAGACTTATCATTATAGGTGCTACTATAAGCTCTTACCAAAGTAACTTGACTATCACAATTGATAGAAATAGGAGGCATATGATTAGACCATAATTTGATATCCAACAATAAATTCCCAATCCATTTAGCCTCTTTCCCAGTTGCTACTAAGGCAACGAATTCTAATTCCATTGTTGAGTGAGCTATACATGTTTGTTTTTTGCTCGCCCAATATAGCACATTCACCTAATGTAAAAACCCATCCATAAGTGGAATACTCATCTTCCACACTTGAAATCCAACTAGCATTGGTATATCCTTCTAATACAGTGGGATAATTATTATAGAACAATCCTAAATTTTTAGTTTTCTTAAGATAACCAAAGATTCTAGTAATAGCCATTTAATGCTCTATACTTTAGTTACTAATATACCTAGTCAACTTGCACACAGAATAAGTACTATCAGGTCTAGTACAATGCATCATATATATTAAAGACTATAGCACTCGCTTATTTAAGTTGTGATACTACTGTACTAGTATTATAATTTAATTTAATACCGGAATTAAATGAAGTACTTCTTTCCTTAAAACCAAGATGTTGAAATTTATTTAATAATATTTCAACGTAATTACATTCGCTCAAAGAATAATCCCTACTATGCTTCTTAACTTTAATACTTAAGATAGTATCTACTTCATCCAAATCCTTCATTTTAAACATGGAGGTTAGATACTTCTTAGGGTGTGTTTGTTTTGTGAAAAACAATTTCTGAGAAAACGTTTTCCTCATTTTCTAGTGTTTGATTCATTTAGGAAAATGAGTCAATGGAAAATGTTTTCCTTCAAAAGCTTAAATTTAGGAAAACGATTTCCCCTTTGAAAGAACTGGAAAACGTTTTTCAAAATGTTTTAAGGTCCTTGTTTAAAAATTTATTATTAAAAATAATTTCTAATTAAAATTTTTGAATTTGTTATTATTATTTCTTTTTTTTTTTCTTTTTTCTTGTTTTCTCTTTTCTTTCTTTGCCTATGAACGTAAACCCTAATTCCTCCTCCCCTCTCTCATTCTCCTTCGCCCCCTCTTTTTCGTTTTGACTTGCTCTTGTAACTGGAAATCATGTCCATTTTCAAAAAATAAAAAATAAAAAAAATGTGTATGAATTCAGGTTTCCTTTTCATTTTGTAGATTCAAATTCTAGATTTACTAAACTGATTGAGAAAAATCCATTTATCAAGTAATATGGAGTCAACAAATTAATTTGGAAGTAAGATGCACATTATCGTCAATTGTTAGGTCAAATGTCATTCAATCATTTTTCAAATGCGATCCAAATACCAGAAAATACTTTCAATTATGTATCACCAAACAAAGGAAAACTAACCATTTTCCTGGAAAATGGTTTCCCGGAAAACATTTTCTAAAAACGTTATGTTTTTCGTAAAAAAAACACACCCTTAGTCTCAACAATTCTAGTCATGTTCGTTTCAAAGATAAGTATATCATTAACATACAAGCACAATAAGACATCTTAGTCTCTAGTGAATTTAGAGTATATACACTTATCGGTACTATTGTGGATGAAACCATTAGAAAATATAACTAAGGCTCCATTCGTTTCGCAGAAAATAATTTCCGGGAAAACGTTTTCTGGATTTTCCGGCGTTCGTTTTACGGAAAACGTTTTCCGGATTTTCCGGCGTTCGTTTCACGGAAAATGAATTCATTGGGAAAAATGTTTTCCATGAAAGGAAAAAAGTCTTCTAAATTATGGGAAAATGTTTTCCACTTTTGAAAAGTGGAAAGCATTTTCCTCACTTGATCTCTCTTATCTCACACCTCTACAAATCCTCACTTCCTCCTCCCCTTTTCTTCTTTTTTTTTTTTTTTCTTTTAATTCGAATTATTTTTTAATTTTTTTTTTTTTTTGAATTATTTTTAATTTCCTTTTTCTTTTCTATTTTTGTATTTTTTATTTTTTGTTTTTGTTTTCTTTGTTCCTCATCTTCTTCTTTCTTGGCTAGTCGTTAGCCGTTGCTAGGCGAACCTCGAGCTCGTCGATCTCAAACTCGCACTCTACATTCTTGCTTATCATTTTCTTTATTTACTCTACCATGCAGTTGTACATTGCTCAAGTAAAAAGCTTTACATGCTTTGCTTCTTTTTTCTTTTGTTTATTAGAACATAAAAGACGTAGGGGGAGAACAGACCACTCAACTAGAAGATTCTCATTAGGGCTGTACATGCTTTGCTTCTTTTCTCTTTTGCTTCTTTTTAAAATCTATACGAACATTTTTTAGAGTAAATGAGCGTTTGGCGACAATGAGGGAACAAAGATATGAAGCAAGTTTGTCCAGATTTAAAGGCAAGTTCATATTTGATGGATTTATAGGTTGGTAAGTGATGCATGCCTAAGTGGTGAAGTCTTAGAAAATATTTTCCTTACCGAACACCGGAAAATATTTTTCGAAATATTTTCAGGTTTTAGCCGAACACTAGAAAATATTGTCATTTTCCTGGAAAATGACTTTTGAGAAAATATTTTTTCGAAAATGGCCCATTTTCCATGAAACAAACGGACCCTAAATTTAATTTTTCATGTCACTATTTAGAAGCTTGTTTAAGCCCATAAAGAGACTTAATCAATTTACATAATTTCCCTGCATTTCTAGGGAGAATGAAACCATATGGTTCTTCCATGTAAATTTCATCATTTAAGTCTCCATTTAAAAAAGCAGCCTTGACATCCATTTGATGGATACATAGACCATAAATGGATGTTAGTGCAAAAAGAATTCGAACATAAGTTATACATGCAACAAGAACACGTGTCAAAATAATCTATCCATTCCTTTTGCTTATGCCCTTAACCATTAATCTAGCTTTAAAAGTTTGGATAAAACCATTAGAATGATATTTCCTTCTAAAAACCCATTTGCACCCAATATTCTTGGATCCTTTTGGTAAATATACTAATACTTAAGTATTATTGGACATAATTGAGTCCATTTAATCATTTATAGCTTCTTTTCAAAAAGAAGCATCTCTAGAAGACATAGCATAATCAAAGTTTTTATGATTGTCTTCTAAATTTAATACCATAGGGTATTTATTTATCACGTTATTATCTCTCTCCCCTTTAATAAGAAAAACATAAGTAATAAAATCAGGACCTAAGTCAATTAGTTTCCTAGCTCTAGTGCTTCTCCCCAGTTCAATCATGTCTTTAGAATCATTTGTTTCTTTTGGTTGAGATCTACTTGAGTTTCTATAGGTTTTGAATTATTTTCATAAATTTTAGAACCCATAAAACATTTATTCTCAAAAAATTCAACATATCTTGATTCTACAATGACATTAGACTCTAAGTCAAGAACCCTATAAGCTTTACTATTTTTGGCGTATCCAACGAAAACACTTTTGATAGCTCTAGGATCAAGTTTTGTTCTCTCAGGATCCGGTACTTGGTAGTATGCCAAACACCCCCACATTTTTAGGTATGCCATATTTGGTTTTCTATTTTTCCATATTTCATAAGGGATTATTTCATTTTTTTTACGGTATTCTATTATGAATATAACATGCAATAAGCAATGCTTCTCCCCAAAGATTAATTGGTAGCTTTGAATTTGAAAGCATACAATTAACTATTTCTCCAAGAAATCGATTTTTCCTTTCAGCCAAATCATTTTGTTGTGGAGTATGTGGTGTTGAAACTTGATAAATAATACCATGTTCTTCACAAAATAAAGAGAATTTATTTAGGAAATATTCCCCACCTATATCTGAACATAGAACTTTGATTTTCCTTTATAATTGATTTTTTTTTATGTTAGCTTTATATTTCTTAAACATGGTAAATGCTTCACCCTTCGACCTTATGATATAATATATAAAAACCTACTGCAATCATCCACAAAGGTAATAAAATACTTTTTACCACCACGTGTTAGCATGCCGTTGAATTCACATATATCACTATAAACCAAATCCAATAAATTCGAATTTTTGTTAACACTAGGAAAAGGTTCCTTAGTTAATTTAGATTTAACACATATTTCACATTTATCGAATTTGCCATTGAAATTTATCAAGTTTAACTTCTTCATATTCTTCAAATGAAGGCTGTTTATATGTACCAACTAACTACGCCATAAAAATGAAGACTCAACAATATAAGCAGAACTAGTAATATTATTAATGATACTCAGTTGATACATGCTGTCACTGACATAACCCTTTTCTACAAATAGCCCATTCTTTGATAGGATAATCTTGTCGAATTCAAACAAAACTCGAAACCCTCTCTTACAAAGTAAATTAATAAAAACTAGGTTCTTCCTAATTTCGGGTGTAAATAACAAATTAAGAAGAGTAATCTTCTTTCTAGAAGTGAAGTCTATCTCCACTGTGTCTTTGCTAGCAATCTTTGCAAGAGCATTATTCGCCATCAAGACCTCTTGAACATTTGAGTTAGACAATCTCTTCAAATTGCTTGAACATATATTTGTCCTTACACACATGGACTATTGCTTTAGAATCCAAGCACAAACCAGATTGGATAGTAGTAGAGTTGATTTCAGAAACTATAGTCATCACATCAACCTGTAACAAATTTACCCAAAACTAATTTTTTGATACCAAAAACCGGTACACTTATAACAAATTTACTTTATGCTAGTTTATGTTAAATGATATCATTAAATTACTAAGATGATACATGACAATTGACTGATGTACCGGTTTGACATTTTACTCTTCATTTGTCACGGTTATACAATTTTTATGATTTTTTGTGGTATGAATCTAATTTAATGGATAATATATTTGTCATAAATGTATTAGTTTGAGGTTTTTGACGGTTTAACAAATTAGTTTGTGGTAAATTTATCACAAATGCACAAGTTTGTGATTTTTGTGGTTATTCAGAGTAAATTTATCACAGGTGTACTAGTTTGGGATTTTCATGATAAAAAAAATTAGTTTGGGGTAGTTTGTTACACATGTATAAATTTGGGGTTTTTAGGGTATTAACCCTTAATTTAAGAAATTTTCATGCTTGAAAACATAGTTGAAATCATGGTCACATAGTTTTCTTCAAACAATTTCGCATTTGCCTTTACCATTGGAATGTTCTTGTTCTTTGATATGTTCTTGCGGTGAATACTTTCCTTGTCATATTGTCCCTGTTTGCCACAAACAAAATAGTAACCATTTTTCTTCTTTTGCGTTCTCTTAAATTTATGCCCATTCTTTACTTTGAAGTTCTGGCTGATTTTTCGTTTTCTTTTCACAACATTCACCTTGAATCATACAAAATAGAATTATCACGTAAACATGACTCTTACTCAATATGAAAATGTTTTTGTATTTTCTCCAACTTGAAAAGCTTTTGGAATATCAATCTTGAGGACACAAATTTTATTCACTAGAACTTGCAACCTAAGTAGCACCAACACTGACATGTGACACGCGATACGATACGACACAACACGCCGACACGTCGTTTTTAAAAAAAGTAGAGAATTTCGACACGTTGAGACATGTTGTATATTAAATATATATTTTTATATATACATAATAAATTATCATTTTTATGATCATTTCAATAAAATTAATTTGATTCAAATTCAAAAAGAAATAAATAATTAAAAAAGCCTAGAATGAATTTACACTAAAAATATTAATCCACCATTTATTAATATCAATTATTATTTCAATTTGACAAATTCAACTCTATTCCAATAATTCATAAAACTTGGAGAAAAGACAAGCAATCTACATTCTGGACTCGCATGTTAGATATGTCAGAAAAGGAAAAAAAAACTTAAGGGGTGAATTGTGTATCACGGGAAGTGGGAGTCCGAAGAAAAGAGAAGACTAGGATTTTCTTCTTTCTCTATTTATTATTTTTTCACATATATATATATATATATATATATATATATTTTGACCTCTCATTTATTGAAAATTTTTAAAATTGACCTCGATATCATAATCATGTGTCGGAAACTCGTATGTCGGAATTCCGACTCGAGTGTCAAAGAGTGTCGAGAAAGTTGACTAGGTGTTGAATTTTCCAACACGCGTTGACCGAGTGTCGGAGAGTGTTCAACACGTGTCGAAGTGTCCAACATTTCTTGGAGAGTGTCGATGCTTCATAGCTTGCAACTCATGGACTTGTTCCAACAAGGGTTTGATATCAATAAACTTGAAATCAAAATACTTTGCAATTAAATATTTGTTGGTACCTTGCTCCTTTGCTTTGTACTTGAATTCTAGTGTGTTCCAAATTTCTCTGGCCAACTTTATTTTAGTGAATAAGTTGTAAAATAGATCAAACAGTGTATTTAGAATATGTCCACGACATAATAGTTTGTCCTCTGCACGTGTTCTTTTCTCGCTGTTAACCCTTTTAATCGCTTCCACACCTAGTTGTCCTCCCTTAGTAGTAGGCTTAAAATCTTCTATAGGTGCCAAGTTAAGATCCAATATGTAGGAAATCTTCAGGGTGGTGAGTAGGAACACCATCGTGTCCCTCCAGTGAGCAAAGTTGTTCCCATCGAACCGGTCCAGCTTGACCATGTCTTGATTCATGACTTTGATTGTCTCAAACTCTCTTGTTGAACAAAATAAATCCTTAAAATTGTTGGTAAACATGGCTTTGAATCAATGGAACAATCAAATCAGACTGTGAGTCGTGATATTACTTTCTTTAAGATTTTATTTGCTCCACAATGTTTTTAATAATCATGGGCAAATATCTTCTAGGATACAACAAAGTTTTAAATGAAAATACTAGATAAATTCTAATATTTCTCAAAAGTTTCTCTAGGAAATAATTGAAAATATGGTTGTAGTTTTAGAAAGAAGACTCGAAAAATGATTTCACACTCGTTTATGCCAAAAACTGACATACGTATATATGTATATCAGTCTTAAAGAACATATACAACTCTTTGCAAAAGGTTACAAAGTGAATAAATGTATCACTTTCGGAAGAAGTTGCAAAATAAACAAATGCGACCCTTCGTGGAAGGTTGTAAACTAAACAAGTATAATTTCAAAGATTATCTTAAAAAGACACATAAAAATTCGAAATAATAAAAAAATAAAAAAAATTTACTAAATAAAATTTCAAATTTTCCGTAATTTCCGAAAATACTTAATAAACAAAACAACCTTTCAACTAATAGATGTTAATAAGATTACCGTACGAAATAAGATAAAAATAAAGGGATTAATGCTAATAAAATTGCGGGCGTGCAAGTGTGCAAAGTGCTAAATGCGCCTAATAATTGTGCAATTATTCACATACCCGCACGAGGATTGTGACACCCCGAATCTTGGGCATGCACACACCCCTCAGCAATCGATCAAATTGCGACGTTCCTAGGATGCGTCACCGACCCTTTCATTTTATGTTCGATTAAGCACATGTGGAAGCAAATTAAATAAATACCCTGACAACCATCAAACACTGGGATAGTAAAACACAAGAACACCTTTTTCACAAACTACTATTCACATATATGTATCAAGTTAATTTTACAGGTCTATACACAAAAGTCTGACTCAAAAGAGAGTTCTAAACAACCTAAGCCTTAGATCCCACCGACTCTGGCTCCGGATCCTCCACGACACCATCCGGGATGTCAATGTCCATGGGGTGCCCTATTTCCCACTCCTCGATCCCGACAGGAGGCCCATCAAAACCTTGCAGAGGACCCTCCCGAGCCCCGTTAGGATAATTGATGAACCACGCTCTGAAACAATGGGGTACCCAGTGACGGAGACCCTCATCGACCCAAATAGTGGTCTCAACTAACTCACGGGTTAGGTTGGTCTCAGGAATAGGGATATATGAGGGCTCATAGACTATTTCCTTCAGAACCCCAAAACGAACAGGTAGCCTCTCCATTCTAAGGACATGAAAATATTAAACCACGACGGGGTAAGATAAAATCTCAACAAGTCAACACCCTAAACCTCGATTAGGACAAGAATTCACTCAGAGGCAGCCTAAACAGGCATCACATACAAACTTATCTCGCCTCAGCACGTCCCAACACATTAGTACACCACATATATCATATATATACAGCAAACGTATTTCATAACTGGAACACATCAATTCATCTTTCAAACAATCATAGGGGTCTCGATTATAAGGTAAAATTGTTATGACACGTCCCATTCCGTGCCACACAATTTTGCCCCATAATAAGGCGCGGCTATCTCAATCACTCAAGCGTGTCTTGGTTATTATGACCCATCGGCCACGGCCAACTCAATAGTCGGCGGTCATCCGACATAACCAGGCATCATCCTGCTCCATCGAGAACGACAACATCTACATCTAGATGGCATTCCATAAAGGAGCATCGATCCAGCCTCCACTACGATTGGCATCCGTTGATGTGGGGCATCGAAACTTAAACAGGCATCGCCTCCCCGACTCCCGGCAGGTGATGAGTTCCGATAGTGATCACACGCACATCCATACTCGGCCAAGAACATCGTGCTTTGCACTCAAATACCTCATATTTCAAATAATGGACTTGGCCAATTTTATTCGTATTAAAAATTCCCGATAAAATAATTATGCATGGTCACACATTTAATTTGAACCAATAAACATGGTACTCTCCCATTTCAAAATTCCACGATTTTATATAGTACATAAAACATTTTTGGCGTCAAAACCGACACTCGGTATTTTTCTAATTAAATACCATAAAATCATATTTTTGCAATAATAATCCAAACCGACAATCAAGCACTCAATTGCACAATTAAGCAATCAATTTCACATATAAACTCATCCACGACGATCAGCGTAAAATTAGGATGAACGGCTATCCCGTCACAATTTACGCTAATTATAATTAATTAAATAAATTACAATTAAATTAAATAAATCTAATTTCAATAAACTAAACTAACCATGGTAAACTAACTAACCCTAGTCAACTAACTAACCTAGGGTAGTAACCTAACTAAACTAACCCCTAACCAACCTAGTTACACTAACCAAACTAATCTAACTAGGCTAGTTCATCTAACTAAGATTAACTAATTCTTAATTAACACTAATCCACCTACTAAGTGCAATTAACTTCCTAATATGAGATTAGGGCATTAACTCACCGGATTTTTTCACGGCGACAGGTTCACGACGAGGTCCTAAAAATAAATCGTGACACGCTCGAACGTTCGATTCTCGAAATCAAATTCAATTTTGTGGTTAAAATCGACCGGACGCGATTTTAGTATAACCTAATCTACCAGGTAGCTTTTAGGGATTTTAGCGCATTTGACCTGTGGTTGATAATTTTCGATCCACGTTTGTGCATCTTCGACTTGTCAGCAACTCTCGGTTGTCGTAAAAATCGTAAGGTTTCAATTACATGTACCGAGTACAAAATCGACAGAAAATTGAGTTAATGCCATTCGACTCAAATTTTGCAATCACGCAGAATCACCCGCAATTCAATTGCGTGTTTCTGTCGAATCGACCTATATCCGATCACTAATCAATTATAACGGTGTTGTATTGACCCTTGCAGGTTATTACGGTCGAGAAGTCGATTTTTGATCGAATTCTCAAGTCTGCCGCGTTTATATCCCTTAACGGCTTTACCTAATAGATTAGTTAACTCGTGAGTGACCAACTCAGAAAAAAAGGACCATAGGCGCGTTGACAAAATGCCCATTTCATATTATCGAGACGGGGTCGAAATTCAGGATGTCATAGGGATATTATGGGGTCTAGTCCACATCCCAACTTTTTCTTTAAACACACTAAAAAAAGCTCACACTTATGAATTGACCCATCTCCTCTCAATTTTCCTATGTGGGATAAGAAAAAGCACAATTTGTTAGTTTTATAAACAAACATCCAAAACTTATTGGCATACGGAGATTGTAACTATATCTCCATTTGGTCTTTCTTTGAGGAAATCTTGATGTTCCAATTGTTGGTTTATATACATTATACTGGGGCAATCAAATATGTAATTAAACTAGTTATTGTAGATATAACTAAATTTTGACGCAATTCAGCCTGTCAATTGACTATTTCACTTACATCAAATGACTGATTAATATGGGGGTGAGTTTGATTTGATTTGCAAAAGTTTTAGCTGATTTATTTTTATTGAGCATTATTCTGCATGTGGGGTAGGTAAGACGAGAAATGTCTTTTTAAAACTAGTAAGAATGCCCACATGTTGCCACGTCCTTGCAATTGTAAGTTCCCATGAGGGAGAGATCACATTAATTAGCAATTTAAAAGTTTTTTTTCCTCCAAAATCTAGGTTAGGTTTGGGATCCCTATGTTTGAAAACTGAATAATTCGAAAATAATTTTCTCAAAATGATCCTTCATATTTCTTTCTAAAAAGAATAAACAAAGATTTTTTCAATCGTCCCGAAAACATTCTTCATTGGAGAATTATTCCATCTCTTTCTAAAAAGAATAACCGAAGATTTTTTCAATTGTCCTAAAAATATTCTTAATTGGAAAATTATTCCAAGTTATATAAATGATCATTTAAATAAAATATTTTTTTAAATCATTCATTTTTATGAAACAAAATAGAGTCTCATTTTATAATCAATTTCTTAGTTTAAAAAAGAAAGTGGAAATGTTTGTGCAATGAATCTACAACTCACAGTTTCAATAACGACAAAGTTTTGGAGTCGTGGTCATTGTGGTCATTGATGCATAAGAATGAGACATTAATAACCATGTTTTTTCTTCCTACTAATGTGAGAAAATATCATAGAACGCTACACATTTAGATAAATGTCCTCCATCTTGTCCTGCTTGGTGAAAAGTTTATTTTAATAGTTGATGTAATTATATTGAGGGAAAATTTCAAATAAGAACTCAAAGTGGGCTGTTTTCTCAAAAGAGGTTGAAAGTAGATATTATTTCAAATAAAAATTTGAAGTGTCTAACTTAATCTCAAATAAGAATTTGAACTCTAAATCTTATTCATAGTCAAGGGCACTTTCGTTCAAGGATACTTTTCTTTTTCTTTCTTCATTTCCACTCTCCTTTTGTTTTGTTTTCTTTTTTTTTTCCTCCTTTTTCTCTCATCATCCTCCCTCCTCCATCTTGCTCTACGTCACCGCCATCTTTGACACCTTTATCCGCCTTCTCTGTGTGTGTTCCAGAAAGCAAGCGATCAAATAATAATATAAATAGAATAAGGAAATATACCGGACACAAGATTTACGTGGTTTGGTTGTAGAGACCTATGTCCACGAGGAGAGTAGCGACAAATTCACTATAGATCAAGCGATACGATAGACATTACATACTCGAGTCACTCAAACACTTACGGTGTTTCCCAAATCCCAATTACATCCAATAACGCACGCAGTGTTTAACCTCGAAATTTCTCAAGAAATAATCTCTCAATTTCACGAAGGAAATTCACAAATCTTACCACAAGATTTCACAACTACAAATACTAATCTTTCTTGGTGTAATTGCACGAACAAACTTCAATACCAAGCACTTGTGTGAAAACGGCACTTCAAGAAACCTTCACGTCAACTTTCACCCACGAACTAGCCTTGAGAATTGATATATAAGCCACCGCCAAAGAAGTCCACGCGTGAGGGAAACCGAATCAAGCTAGGATTCGGTCAACCCAAGTGAAAGTTGGACTTTCCCCTACAGTTTTCTTGCCGAATTTAACCAAAACATATCTCTGTATATTTTAAACAAAATCCAAGTCCAAGTCAAAGTTTGACTTTCATATTTCAGCAACCAAACTCTCCAACGTAGATTCGGAATTTTGGGGAGTTGATCTTCGTATCTTCTTTGCTCAATTTCGAACGTCCACAAAATATCCAATTCGGAATATTCAGACTTTCGCATTGGGCTCAAACTCGACACATATTTTAACAATCTCTACTTTGGTTGAACGTTTGAGTTAAGTCACAATCGCTTCACAAAAATTCAAACTTTGCCGTTACTTTCCCATAGCCTCGATGGGCTCAATCGCCACAGATATTATCCAAGTCCAAGCCTTACTTGAACTTCGCCATAACCGACCAACTCCATATACACCTTTAATTGTTCCGCAAGGATTTTCCAACGCAACCTCCCTAAACGCAGATAAAACAAAATCATTATTGCATCCATGTTTGTTAGGAGATCAAAGACGTACCTTGTTACAACAACCATTGGCTTTATAGGCTCCACCTCGCTACAAGCACCATTTGTGTCGATTACTTTGCTGGTACTCATACTCGCTATCTCAAGAGTTTCTGGTCGTAACTCCACCTTAAGCTGAACACCGTTCAGATCCGTTTTAATACTGCTACAATCACTCCTAGCCAAAAGTACTGGAGACTCGTCAAATGTAACTTCTCTATTGATAATAGGTGAATTTAAATCTGAGCACCACAACCGATAACCCCTCTCACCTTATGGATAGTCTTGGAACATGCGCTTTCTTACCCTTTCATCAAGCTTACCATCACTTGCTTGAACATAACATGGGCAACCAAATATTCCTTCATGCAGAATTCGTTTAACAGCGTCAAGCAAAACTCCATGCTATTACCAGTCTGCACCTGCTTGATCGTCTTACCAGTTTCATTTTCGATCAAAGCTCTCAATTGCATGATCCTGACAATAACATCAAATTTGTGCTTAAGCACAAACACCCACGTCCTTATCGAGTAGTCATCAACAACTATTAGCATATATCTAGCACTCTTCCTTGAAAAAAATCGCGACAACCTGCGAACATTCAAGTGAATTAATTCTACAATTTCCGTGGTTTCTTTAACAGTCGTACTAAATTACACTTTCCGCTGTTGATTTAAATCATAGCACCTACATATATTCAATTTGTTAGCATTATAACCACATAGCAGATTTCTTTCACTTAAACCTTCAGGCTTCTCTCACCAATGTGCCCCAAACGCATTTGCCACAATTCAGACTCTCGAGTAGATGCATTCAATGTTTCCACGGCGAAATCGGTCACTGTCTCACCTTGAAGTTCATACTGGTCACTGCGATTGATTCCTTTCATTATCACAAAAACATCTTAAACAATTTTCTAAATTCTACATTCTGAAATATATCGATACCCAACTAAATCAAGGGCACTCAAGGAAATTAACTTTTTCTTCAACTTAGGAACATGCCTCACTCCAATCAATGTCCTCACGATACTATCATACATTCTGATTCTAATATTGCCAACACCAATGACATCGCATTCAGTGATGTTCCCCAACTGTACTTTACAACCATCCGTGCATTGATAAGTAGTAAACCAGTTTCTATTTGGTGTAACATGAAAAGAACAACTAGAATCCATAATCCATCCATCAAACGATGAATAATTAGTGATAGACAAGACATAATCAGCACTATCAATTATAGTTGCAACATCATCTGCAGAATCAACTATAATTCTCTTACCCTTCTCATTCTTCAGCTTAAGACAATTCTTTCTAAGATGCCCCCTCTTGCCATAGCTCCAACAGACAGCATCACTAGTCCTAGACTGACTATGCCTGTTCATATTAGTACTACTCTTACCAACACGTGTTGTCACGCCCCGAACCCCGGGCACGTGCACATCCCTTGGTGGTTGATTAAAATGCAACGATCCTAGGACGCGTCGCCGACCCTTTCTATTTATTTTCGATTATACACATGCGGAAGCGAATTAAATAAACTTCAGACAACGATTAACACAGGGATAATAGAAAGCCAAGCCATTTATTTGCATAAACTACTATTCACATATACACTAGGTCAACCCTAACAACTGTATACACATGAGTCTGGTCCAAAAAGAACTATTGATTCACCTACGCTCCTGACCCTTCCACCTCGGGCACCGAGTTCTCAATCTAAGGACCTGAAAAAGGGTTAACCATGACGGGGTGAGATAAAATCTCAGCGAGTCCACACCCTAAACCCCGATTAGGATGAGAATTCACCTAGAGGCAACCTAAACATGCACCATATAGGCCTTATCTCACCTTAACACCTCCCTACACATTAGTACATCACATATGCATTTATAAATGCAGCAAGCGTAAATCAATAACTGGAACACCTCATATCATTCATCAAATATTCACAGGGGTGTCGATTATAAGGCCAAACCGTTATCACACGTCACATTCCGTGCCACGCATTTTTGTCCCATAATCAGGCGCGGCTATCTCAATCACTCAAGCGTGTTCCAGTTATTTACGACCCAACGGCCATGGCCAACTCAATAGTCGGTGGTCATCCGACATAACTGAGCATTGTCCCGTTCCATCGAGCATGGCAACGTCTACCCTAGATGGCATTCCATAAAGGAGTATCGACCTAGCCTCCACTGCGACCGGCATCTGTTGTCAAGGGCATTTGAACTTAATCAGGTATCGTCCCGCGTAAACGTATTAGGACGGGTTCCAATAATGACCACACGCACATCCATACTTGGCCAAGAACATCGTGCTTTGCACTCAACTACTTCCATTTCAAATAATGGACTTGGCCAATTTTCTTCGTATTAAAAATACCCGGTAAAATAATTGTGCGTGGTCACACAGTCAAATCGAATCATAAAATGTGATACTCTTCCATTTTAAAATTCCACGATTTTATATAGTACATAAAATATTTTTGGCGTCAAAACCCGACACTCGGTATTTTTCTATTTAAATACCATAAAATCATATTTTTACAATAATAATAAAAAATCATCACCAAGCACTCAATTGCATAATTTAGCAATCAATTTCACAAATGAGTTCAATCACGACGATCGCCGTAAAATTTCACTAACCGGCTATCCTGATACAATTTACGCTAATTCAAATTAAATAAATAAATTTCAATTAATTAAATAAATTGCAAATTATTTAACCTAAATCATTTAATTAAATTAAATAGGCTAACCGAACCAACCTAATTGAACTAACTAAACTAACTATCTTAATCTAATTAAGCTAACTAAATAACCTAACTAACCACCTAACTAACTAGTTGGCCTAACTAACTAACTTAACTACTAGTTCATCTAACTAAGGATTAACACTAATTCATAATTAACACTAATTCACCTACTAAGTGCAATTAACTTCCTAATCCAATATCTGGATGTTAACTCACTGGATTAGTGAGGCGACGGGTCCACGGCGACGGTGGCACGAAGGCAACCAAGACCCAAGCCTACGGCGTCTCCAACGGAGGGCCGGAAGAGGCTGAAAACAGTCTTGCAAGGCTCATGGCCAAGCTGGAAGACCAATTCTGTGGCTGAGCTGGTTGAGGGAGCTGGGTGGCTGGTTAGTGCGGCTGAAGTGGCGGGACGATGAGTTGGACAAGCTGGGACTAGTGGCGGATGGCCAGGTAGTCCAGCGGGTTGGACGAACGGCAGCGACGAGCGAAGTTGGTCGACGGTCGGCTTGGCGGGCTGGACATGAGGGTGAGGCGGGGTTGGCGTCTTGGCTCGGTGGGGTAGTCGGGTGGTTGCTGGCTGCAACTGGCGGTGATTGGTGGCTTGTGGCAAGATGGAGGTGGGGCAGCAATGGAGATGAAAAAGAAATGGAAAGGAAGAAGAATAAGATGAAGCAAAGCAGAAGCAGCTGGTCGACCAGGGGGTGTGCGCACAACCAAGGGGGAGGAGAGAGGGAAGAGAGAAGGAAGAGGGGGGCAGACAAGGGGCCAAGGAAGTCCACCATGTAGTCAATGGCCATCCAAGCCAAATATCTTGGCACTTAAGTGTCAAACCACAAAAGTCTTCAGCCCCACAAAGTCTTGGCACCACCCAATGTCAATTTTCCCTTCCTATCTTCACAAATTAAGCCTTTTTGGTGGCCAAATGCAGCAACCTAGCAGCCCTTACAAATTTCCCTCTAATGCTTCACAAACTACTTCAATTTGGTAGCCCAAAATTCCTCTAATTTAGCCCATACAAATTTCCTTGCATTTCCTTCACCAATTAATCCATTTTGAAGGCCAAAAAGTCCCTTAATTCTGCCTATCCGAATCTCTTCCATTTAAAATTGCCGAATTTGATTTTTCTGTAAAATCCCGGGCTCGACGGAATTTTCCCAAAATAGGAGACAAGGTCCTAAAAATAAATCGTGAGATGCTCAAACGTTCGATTTCTGAAATCGAATTCAATTTCGTGGTTAAAATCGATTGGACGCGATTTTAGTACAATCTAACATACTGGATAGCTTTTAGGGATTTTAGCGCGTTTGACCCATGGTCTATAATTTTCGATCCACATTTGTGCATCTTTGACTCGTCGGTGACTCTGGTTGTCGTAAAAATCTCAAGGTTTCAATTACGGGTACCGAGTACAAAATCGATAGAGAATCGGGTTAGTGCCATTCGACACGAATTTTGCATTCATGCGGAATCACCCGCAATTAAATTGTGCATTTCTGTCAAATTGACCTATATCCAATCACTAATCAATTATAATGGTGTCGTATTGACCATTGCCAATTATTAAAGTCGAGCAGTCAATTTCTGGTCGAATTCTCAATTCTACCGCATTTATATCCCTTAATGGCTTCACATAATAGATTAGTTAACTCAAGAGTGATCAGCTCCAAGAAAAAGGACCATAGGTGTGTCGATGAAATGCCCATTCCATATTATCGGGACGGGGTCGAAAATTCAGGATGTCACACGTGTTCTAGATCTTCCTTTATTTTCACAAACTAAAGCAGCATATATAAGTTTGCCAGATTCTCTTCTACGGATGTCCTCACTTAGAATCAAATTTCGAACCCCATCAAACGTCAAACTTGTTGATCCAGAGGAATTACTAACGGCGGTAACAATAGTATTCCAACTATTAGGCAATGAGGATAACAGAATCAAAGCACGTACCTCATCTTCAAAGTCAATTTCAATTGAACTCAATTAACTAACAATCACATTGAATTCATTGATATGATTTGCAGCTAACGCACCTTCACTCATCTTCAAATTAAATAGATGTCGCATCATATAGACCTTATTGATCGCAGAAGGCTTCTCATACATATCTGACAGGGCTTGCATCAAATCAACAGTGGTCTTCTCCTTCACAATGTTAAACACAACGTTTCGAGCCAACGTCAATTGAATAACACCCATAACTCGTTTATCTAGTAAATCATAATCAGCTTGCTTCATCGACTCTGGTTTCTCCCTAGACAGGGGCAAGTGCAGTTTCATCTGGTAGAGATAATCTTCAATCTGCATCTTCTAGAAGCCAAAATCCTTCCCATCAAATCTGTTGATTCTCACTTTTCCTTCTTCTATCGCCATCAATTTGCTTCAACTTAGCAAAGTCTGGCTCTGATATCAATTGTTGTAGAAATCGAGCGATCAAATAATAATATAGACAGAATAAGAAAATATATCAGACGCGAGATTTATGTGGTTTAATCGTAGAGACCTACGTCCACGAGGAGAGCAACGACGAATGGAGAATACATACTCAAGTCACTCAAACACTTACGGTGTTTCCCAAACCCCAATTACACCCAATAACGCACGTAGTGTTTAACCTTGAAATTTCTCAAGAAATAATTTCTCAATCTCATGAAGGAAATTCACAAATCTTACCACAAGATTTCATGACTACAAACACTAATCTTTCTTGGTGCAATTGCACGAACAAACTTCAATACCAAGCACTCATGTGAAAACAACGCTTCAAGAAACCTTCACGTCAACCTCCACCCACAAACAAGCCTTGAGAATTGATATATATGCCACCACTAGAGAAGTCGACGCGTGAGGGAAACCGAATCAAGCTAGGATTCGGTCAACCCAAGTAAAAGTTGGACTTTCCTCTGCAGTTATCTTGCCGATTTTAACCAAAACATATCTCTGTATATTTTAAACAAAATCCAAGTCCAAGTCAAAGTTTGGCTTTCCTCTTTCAATGGCCAAACTCTCCAATGCAGATTCGGAATTTTGGGGAGTTGATCTTCGTATCTTCATTGCTCGATTTCGAACGTCCACAAAATATCCAATTTGGAATATTCAGATTTTCGCATTGAGCTCAAACTTGAGACATATTTTAATAGTGTGTCATCTCGTTTGTCACGCCCCGAACCTCCAGGCACGCGCACATCCCTCAATGGTCGATAGAATTGCGACGTTCCTAAGATGCGTCGCCGACCCATTCGTTTTATGCACATGCGGAAGCAAACTAATAAATCTCCAGACAACAATCAACACAGGGATAGTGAAACATGCTAACACCTTTTTCATAAAACTCACTTTATATACAGTCAAGCCAAACCTACGGGTTATGTACAGGAGTCTAGATCAAAAAGAGCTACTGAACCACCTAAGCTTCAGATCCTCCAGTCTCAGGCTCTGGGTCCTCCATGACACCATCAGGGGTGTTGATATCCATAGGATGCCCTATTTCCCACTCCTCGGTCCCGATGGGAGGCCCGTCAAAACCCCCCATAGGACCCTCTTGGACCCCATTGGGCTTGTTAAGGTACCACGCTTTGAAACGATGAGGTACCTAAAAGAGTTAGCATAAACACCTAGATAGGGATGAATAGGTGTAAAAAAAAATTATTCAAAAGATGCAATAGAAATGTTTCTTTTAAACTGAGTCTATTAAACAATAGACTTTTGATGGAAATTAATACTTAAATAGGATATAGCGTAACTCAAAAGAATAACTTAGCATATAAATTAAAAGAGTTCAGGGAAGAGAAAATGAATACAAGATTTATAGTGGTTCGGCTTAGATTAAGCCTATGTCCACTCTCCCACGCTAATAGTATTCTAGCTAATTTCCACTATGAATCGAAAGAGAATTACAACAATTTATCACTAACTACTCAATAGAGAGTTTCTATTTCTCTCACTAAGTCACTCTTTAGTGTTTCTCTCTCTTTCGAATACACGTTTGAGCACTGATGATGAAGAATAAGTGATTGAAAACTTCAGACTCTGAAATTCTAGCTTTCACGCATTATCTTGAATGACTTGAAAAATCTCCTTAAATACTCCTCCATGCCTTTGTGACCTTTGGCACTTCCCAAAGGAATTCTTCAAATCAACCCGTTGGACAAAATCAATCAAGGAGATTTTGAGTCGATTGAAGATCAAGATGAAAGTTCGATGATCCTAGTAGGCCATACAATCAAGATCTAGGTTTCCATAAGTAGATTCTTTCCAAATAAACTTGTCTTCTAAATTGATATTTACCGTTCTTGATTTTTTTGGTCGGTATATTACCGTTCTTGATTGATTTCAATAATAATATCCAAAGCAGGTAAGTAAGATTTCCATCCAAAAAGCCATATAAATCTTGTTCGTACTGAATCCTTGAAGAAAGAATAATAATTTTGATTCTGATTATATCTTCGATCTTCACTTGAGTTTAGTCTGGATCTTCGTCGAGTGGAGAGACTTCGATGTAGGATAGACTTTTGAGAGAATTCCATAGAAGTTTGGTATACTTCATAATGAGAATAGAAAAGTTTTGTCAACTTCAAAATCTAGTGAGAGTTTTCTCAACAATCTCTCCATTTTTTATGGTGACAAAACTTTCATGCAAATTTAAACATTATATCCTGCAAAACAACACTTTAGCAGCACATGATAGTTTATAATAAAAACGGAATATTATAGAAGTGAATAACATAGAATCTGCAACCACAAATCATATTAGTCACAACAGTTCTACAATAAGAAGATAATAGGCACTACAAATGTTCAATCCACACGTTCAACCCACAACCACAAAAGTGAACCACGATCCACAAAATCACAAGTTCAATCCAACACAATCAATCCAAAGTTCAGCAAAAATTTTAAATCTACTTTCACCTCTCCCTTTTTTTGTCATCAGCAAAAAGATAGAGTCGGTCAGGAAAAGAATGAATAAAAAAAATGATCAGGGCTGTTTTGAAACGCGAACAAGTTGGAAATCCTCCAGTGACTGCACGGTCTCCTCAAGCTTTTGTAAGCACTGAAGATATACATTTTCCACCTTGGCGACAGTCTGTGAAGTCTGTTGATTCAACGTTTGAACTTGAGTATCAAGAGACTGTACTTTGCCTGTGAGAAAATTTGAGGTAGACCTTGAGGAAGTATGTAACTTCCGAATCTCAACCTCCATAGCATATTGTTGTGCCTTTATCTCCAGAAGGAGTTCCACTATCCTTGGATAGTTTGCTTCAGCTTCAGTTTGGGCACCAGCTTCAACATAATGAGTCTATGGAGAATGCAGAAATGAAGGAACATCAACTTGTACGTGTGTAGTTTGATGCTTACCCTGACTTGGAGATTCATTTGAAATATTACTTTAAGGGAAATGAGATGTAAAGACATCTTCAGCGTCTGTAAGAGATCGACTGATACCATCACTAGCAGTAGGTAGAGTTTTCTCATGTTCTCCCCCTATTTTGATGCCTTCAGGTTGAGATGAGACTTCTCCTTCTTGCTCCTTCTCCTTTCTAGCACGAGAATGCGTCTTTGGTTTAGTCTGCTCTTTTGCTTGTGCTTCAATTTCCCTGTTTCCCTCAGCTTCTTCCAATTCTGGTATTGTACCAGCGTCTCCCTCGAAATCATCATCATCATTTTTCTTCTCTCCAGAGTCTTCACTCTCTCCTTCTTCTTCTTTGTCACCTGCTTCTTCTTATGTCTCTTCAAAATAAGCAAAACCTCAAAGATTATGCAAAGCAATGGCGGAAATTGTCAGATTATCATCTTTCTCCTCTTCATCCCGCCGAAGGATAGATTTCTTTTTCTTTGATGCCGTCTGGACAACATCCTTTCCCTTGCGCTTCTTTAAGTAACAAACCCTTCTTTGATTCTGCTAGATGATTCATTCTTTAAAAGATCTAGGGCTTTGGAAAGATCTTTCAGCCTCATCTTGGAAATCATCTTCAATCCAATTTCCATAAAAGAAGAGATCTCGATCGAAGTTGAGAAGGTAACTGAGTCTGAAAGTGTCTGAACAATCTTGTTACCAAGGCACAATAAGGCAGTTGTCCTTTTTCTTTCATCATAGTTCTGTACATATGCAAAAAGATAGTGTGTGGAAGAGAAAAAGGAATTCCATTACAAATTGCCCACATGATCTTCGCTTCAAATCTCGAGACATCAGTCTTGGATGCTGCCTTTGGTCTAATGCAATTTATCACAATCTTATGCAGCAGAATGTTTGAGGCTAGCATATGAGAATAAGTAATACTCCCACTCGGAAATCTGTCCTTCACGAGAAATCTAGTGGCTTGATTGATGGAAACATTTTTAGGTAGAAAACCACTCCTTTCTACACCCAAAATGTTAGCCAGAATATCCACATCGACAGTAAACACTCTATCACAAACAGTCTACTGAATATGAGTGTTATCTATAAATGACAGATTAGAGTAAAAGTATGCTGTTAATTCAGGGTATGCTTCAATAGTCTCTGCACATAATTTTTCAAGTTGAAGATTTGCTAACTTTTCTCTCAAGTTAACCTGTATGGAGTCCAGAAAGTCAAAGTCAACAGTGCGTGGGTTTATCACTCCTCTGTTCAACATTTGAGCATAAACCCTTTTGTCCTCTTTTGAACGACAAAGTTTCATTTTTTCTCCAGGAATCTCAGCAGCCACACCCATTCTAGGTTGGAAATTTGTAAAAATTCTCTCATCATCATCTTTGTTCTCAAGCTGACTATCTGACCCAAAGCGAAGATCGGAGGGAAAATTCAAAAATTCCTTTTCCGTTATTCCTTTTGGCGCTAGACCTAACCTTTCCATCGTTTTTAAGAATAGAGTCTCGTTTCCATACCTATTATTTTTCAGAAAATCAGTGATAAAGGTCATTGGACTTCCACCCTGTTTCAAAAACGTATAATGCTTGTAAAGTACCTCAGGCCTCTTTACTCTGACAGGAGTTGCGTCTTCTATAACTTCTTCATCTACAGACTGGCGAGGAGAACTCCGTGGGGAATCGTCTCCAGTAAGATCAAAGTGAGTTGGTCCTTCAGGCATGTTGCGAGGACCACGGCTTGCGATGCGAGAGGATTTCCTTGACATTGATGTAGATTTGGAGGACTTCGACATGTTTAAATGGAAGAGAGAAAGAGATTTTTGCAAAAAAATTTGAGAAAGAAAGGGAGAGAGCTCGAGAATTAGGGCTTGAAAATACTGTATTCGAAGGAAATGATTTTCAGAATTTAAAGAAAACGAAATGGGGTAACTAAATCGTCACAAAGGAAATACCTTTTCAGAGAATAATTCAAAAATAATAACTGTCAAGGAAATTTGAAATAAACTCCGAAATTTCAGCAATAATTTCTAAAAATAAAAGAGGCAAGCATTGATTCAAAGATAATCACACCTTTTCAGTATTCTCATACCAAAAATAAAATACCTGGAATGGAAAGATTTCCATACTAAAATAACTTCCTTAAGTTAAAATGCTGAGTCTGGCTAAACGTAGACTTTAGCCAGGAGGAAGGATGATATTCAGCTTGCTACGAATTGAATCAAATAAGCTTTTCTCCAGCGGTTTAGTAAAGATATCTGCCAGTTAATTCTTTGACTCAATAAATTGAACATTAATCTCACCATTCTGAACATGATCTCTTATGAAATGATGACGAATCTCAATGTGCTTTACTCTTGAGTGAAGAATTGGGTTTCTGGTAAGGTTGATAGCACTTGTGTTATCGCATATGATCTTTGTGCATGATTCTTCTATTCCAAAGTCTCTTAGTTGTTGTCTAATCTATAGAATTTGAGAACAGCAATTTCCAATAGCAACATATTCTGCTTCTACTGTAGATAGTGCTACGGTACTTTGTTTCATTGATAACCAAGATACCAGCATTTGTCCCAACAATTGACATGTGCCAGATGTACTCTTTCTGTCGATTCCACAACCGGCTAGATTAGCATCAGAATAACCGAGTAAAGTAAAGTCTCCTGATTTTGGATACCATAGACCCAACTTTAGAAAAGTTGCAACATATTTGATGATGCGTTTAATGGCACTTAGATGTGATTCTTTTGGATCAGATTGAAATCTAGCACAGATGCACACACTAAATAAAATGTCAGGTCTAGATGCAGTGAGATAAAGAAGAGAACCAATCATGCTCCTGTATAGCTTTTCATATACTTTCTTTCCTCCTTCATCCTTGTCGAGCTTTGATGAGCTTGAAATGGGAGTTTCTGTTCTCTTGCAATTCTCAATTCCAAACTTCTTGATAAGATCCTTGGCATATTTCTCCTGATGAATGAATATTCCTTTCTTGACTCGTAGTCCCAAAAAGAAACCTCAGTTCACCCATCATGCTCATTTCAAATTCTTCCTGCATAGATCTAGAGAATTTCTTGCAGAGAATTTCATTAGGAGATCCAAATATTATATCATCTATATAAATCTATACGAGCAGAAAATCTTTTTCTTCTCTTTTTATAAACAAGGTTGTATCAACTTTTCCTTTTTCAAAGCCATTGTCTATTAAAAACTTACTCAACCTTTCATACCAAGCTCGAGGTGCCTGCTTCAAACCGTACAAAGCCTTCTTTAGTTTGCAGACAAAGTTTAGTTTTCTTGGATCTTCAAATCTTGGTGGTTGTTCTACGTAGACTTCTTCTTGTATGAAACCGTTGATGAAAGCACTTTTGACATCCATCTGGAATAACCTGAAATTTTGAAAACAGCCAAAAACAAGTAATAATCTAATTACTTCTAACCTTGCTACTGGTGCATAAGTCTCGTCATAATCTATCCCTTCTTCATGTGTGTATTCTTTAGCCACAAGTCTTACTTTGTTTCTGATCACTTTACCTTTTTCATCCATCTTGTTTCTGAATACCCACTTTGTTCCAATCACATATTGCCTTTGAGTTTAGGAATCAACTCCCATACATCATTAATGCCGAATTGTCTGAGTTCTTCCTGCATAGCTTCTATCCAGCTTTCATTAGATGAGGCTTCTTCTACTTCTTTTGGTTCTATTTCAGAAATAAGTGCTACAGCACTGGAATCTTCTTTTCCTTTGGATCTAGTGCGGATTCCTTCATCTAATTTGCCAATGATGAGATCTTTGGGATGACTTGATTTATGCTTCCAATTGCTGACATTTATTGATCATCTGCTTCCTTTGAATCTTCAAGTTCTGCTTGCTGCTTCACTTCAAAAGATTGAATTTCGCCGGGGGAAGTAGACTTTGTTGAGTCTGGAACAGGTTCAGACTCTTCAAGTTGAATTTGATCTGGTTGATTTTGCATATTTTCTTGAAATTTGACGTTCATTGATTCTTCGACTAATTGAGTCTTATTTTTGAAGACCCTGTAAGCTTTACTTGACAATGAATAGCCAAGAAAAATTCCTTCATCCGATCTTTCTTCAAATTTTTCAGATTGATCATTTGCATTTTTTAAGACAAAACACTTACAGCCAAAGACGTGAAAGTATGAGATATTTAGTTTCTTCCCTTTATATACTTCATAGGGAGTTTTCTCTAGGATAGGCCTTAAAAACACTTTGTTGATTATATAACAGGTAGTAGAAACTGTTTCTACCTAAAATCGAGAGATATTTTGCTTTCTATCAATAGAGTTCTGGCCATCTCTTGTAAAGATCTATTTTCCTTTTCACAACTCCATTTTTTTCTGGAGTATATGAAGAAGAGAACATATGTTGAAAGCCAGATTCATCACAAAATTCTGCAAAATCTTGATTTTCAAACTCACCTCCATGATCTATTCTTATGCTTGAAATAGCATAACCTTTCTCATTCTAAACTTTCTTGGCAAACTTTGAAAAATAAGAAAAGGTTTCGGACTTATTTGCCAAAAAGAATACCCAAGTGAAATGTGAATAATCATCCATAATTACTAAATAATATTTCTTTCCACCAATACTCTGAGTTCTCGTTGGTCCAAAAAGATCCATATGGAGAAACTGCAAAACCCGACTGGTAGAGATCTAATTTACTAGTTTAAAAGAACTTCTGACCTGTTTTCCCAAAATACAAGGAGTGCACAACTCAGACTTCTAATAAGCCAAATAGGAAGCCCTTGAACCAGCTCCTTAAAGGAAATTTTAGCAATATGTTTCATGTTTATATGACCGAGCTTTTAATGCCAGAGACTTGCTTCATCTTGTATCGAGATGAGGCACTGAGAACTTTCTGGATTAGCGTCCAGAAGATATATATTGCCATGTCTTCGCCTAGTAAAGGATTGAGAAAAATCTTGACTTATTCTAGACCAAACACCTTCTTGAAAGTTTATTCTGAAACATGTATCACAAAGCTGACTTATACTCAGAAGATTGTAGCTTAAACCTTTCACCAGGGAAACATTGTTGATAGTCAAACTACCAATCTTCACTGTTCCATATCCTATAATCTTCCCTTTACTATTTTCACCAAAAGAAACATTTCCTCATTTTAATCTTTCAAGCTTCACAAAGCAACTTGAGTCTCTTGTCATATGCCTAGAGCAACCACTATCCAAATACCATTTGATTTTTCTTTTAATAGTGACCTGCAATTAAAAAAAAAAAAAAAAAAAAGCTCAAATTTTCTTTGGTACCCAGATTTTCTTAGGTCCAGGAGAGTTAGTATTAAAGATAGTCTTTGCCTAATCCTTCTTAATTGGTCTCCAAACCTTGGGACATTCATTCTCAAAATGTCTTGAGCTGTTGCACTTAGAACATTTGAGAGCACTTCGACCAACAGGTTTTACAAACACTTTTTGAAAATGATTTTTGTAAAATGCCTTTGTAGGTTTTTGTTTAAGTCTCTCTTTTACTTTAGGAAAATCAATTAAAGGAATAATTTCATTATTCACACCTAAGCCAGATTTATTAAAATAGGGTATTTGAACTGTAAGAATTTTCTCCAATTTTTCCGATCCTTTGGAAAATCTTTTTGAAATATCTGAAATCTTTTTAAAAAAAAAAAAAAAACATTTTCTTTTGAGAGAGAAACATAATTTTCTTTCAAATCATCAAAGCTTCTTTTTAGATTTTCAAACTTTTCTTTCCAGGAACCTTCCTATTGCCTAAGCTTAGAATTTTCCTTTTTCAATTCAAAAATCCTTTTTAGAGAGGATTTAAGGTTGAGGCAAAGTTCATCTATATACATAGAAACTTTAACGAGAATTTCTAAGTGACTAACCTCGATTTCTTTGTCAGAATCTGAATCAGTGTTTGTTTCTGATTCTAACTCTGAATGAGCCATCAGACATATGTTTGCAAATTCCTCTTCGCTTTCTTCACATTCGGTGTCACTCCAGGTTTCTACCTTAAGAGCTTTCTTGTATTTCTTAGACTTCCCTTTCTTCTTTTTCAACAAGGGACAATTTGGTCTGATATGCCCATTTTTCTTACATTCAAAGCATATTATGTTCTTGCTAGTTTCGACATCTTCTGTTGGTCTCTTCTGGGAATTATGCATGCTCTGCATCTTCCAATTGAACCTTTTACATTTTCTATTCAGTTTTATGAATTTCTTTATCATAAGGGCCAGCTCCTCATCATCCATGTCATCTTCCGAATTTGTAACATCATAATCAATGTTAGACTTTAATGTAATTGATTTCTTACCTTTTGGATATTTCTCATCATTGATTTGCTCCACTTCGTACGACTGAAGTGTGCCTATTAGTTCGTCAACTGATAGAGGCATAATCCTTTGAGTTTCTCTGATTGAAGTCTTCACATGATTCCAATTCTTTGAAAGTTCTCGCAGCAATTTGTTGACTTTCATCGGTCCAGAGATTGGTTGTCATTGATAAGCTAGGCCATTCACAATTTCTATAAAGCGACTAAACATATCAAAAATAGATTCTCCAAGCTTCATTCTGAAAGACTCATACTGTCCAAGCAGAATATTTATTTTTCTCTCATTCACACGGTCAGTCCCCTCATAAGTGACGTGTAGTATGTCCCATACTTATTTTGTTGTTTCACAAGAGGAGATTCGGTTATATTCAGTGGGAGACAAAGTACAATATAAGGAATAAATTGTTTTTGCATCAAGAGCCTGTCTCTTGGTAATTTCAGCTTGTGTTGATTCATCAACATCAATCACTTTATTCCCTTTGTCTGAAGTTGATGTTGCCTTTGGATTAATTCCTTTTTCAACAACATCCCACCCCCAAAGGATCTCTTGATCTGAGGAATGCCTTCATTTTGTTCTTCCATACATTATACTCATTTCCATCGAAATAAGGAGGTCTGATATTACTCTGTCCTTCAATCAAACTTGGAGCCAAAATACTAGTCATAGAAGATCTTTAGCTTAGAAGTAAAACACTTCAACAAAGTAAACACACAACTCTAATACCAATTGAAAGAGCTAGTATAAACACCTAAAGGGGGGTGAATAGGTGTAAAAACAAATTATTCAAAAGATGCAATAGAAATGTTTCTTTTAAGCTGAGTCTATTAAACAATAGACTTTAGATAAAAATTCAGACTTAAATAGGATATACGTAACTCAGAAGAATAACTCAGCAAATAAATTAAAAGAGTTCAGGGAAGAGAAAATGAATACAAGATTTATAGTGGTTCGGCTTAGATTAAGCCTACGTCCACTCTCCCACGCTGATAGCCTTGTGGCTGATTTCCACTATGAATCGAAAGAGAAATACAACAATTTATCACTGACTACACAGTAGAGAGTTTCTATTTCTCTCACTAAGTCACTCTTTAGTGTTTCTCTCTCTTTCGAATACATGTTTGAGCACTGATGATGAAGAACAAGTGATTTGAAAACTTCAGACTTTGGAATTCTAACTTTCATGCATTATCTTGAATGACTTGAAAAACCTCCCTAAATAGTCCTCTATGCTTTTGTGACCATTGGCACTTCCCAAAAAATTCTTCCAATCAACCCGTTGGACAGAATCAATCAATGAGATTTTGAGTCGATTGAAGATCAAGATGAAAGTCCAATGATCCTAGTCCGCCACACAATTAGGATCTAGGTTTCCATAAGTAGATTCTTTCCCAATAAACTTGTCTTCCAATTTGATATTACCATTCTTGATTGATTTCAATAATAATATCCAAAGCAGGTAAGTAAGATTTCCATCCAAAAGCCATATAAATCTTGTTTGTACTAAATCCTTGAAGAAAGAATAATAATTCTGATTCTGATTATATCTTCGATCTTCACTTGAGTTCAGTTTGGATCTTCGTCAGAGTGGAGCAGACTTCTAATGTAGGATAGATTTTGAGAGAATTCCACAAAAGTCTGGTATACTTAAGAATGAGAATAGAAAAGTTTTGTCAACTTCAAAATATAATAGGAGTTTTCTCAACAGTACCAAGTGAGGTAGGCCCTCATCAACCCAAACAATGGACTCAACTAACTCACGGGTCAGGTTGGTCCCGGGAATAGGGAAATAGGAGTGCTGAAAGTCTACCTCCTACGGGACCCCATAACATACATGACGTACCTCCATCTAAGGACTTGAAAAATTTTAAACCACGACAGGTTGAGACAAGGTCTCAGCGAGTCTACACCCTAAACCCCAATTAGGATGAGAATTCACCTAGAGGCAACCTAAACATACACCATATAGGACTTACCTCGCCTCAGCACCTCCCTGCACGTTAGTACATCTCATATATCATATGTAACCGCAGTAAGCATAAACCATTAATTGGAACACCTCATAACATAAATCAATCAATCACAGGGGTCCCGATTATAAGGCTAAATTGTTATGACATGTCTCATTCTGTGCCACACAATTTCGTCCCATAATCAGGCGCGGCTATTTCAATTACTCAAGCATGTCCCAATTATTTACGACCCAACAACCACGGCCAACTCATCAGTCGGTGGTCATCCGGCATAACCGAGCGTCGTCCCGCTTTATCGGGCACGGCAACATCTACATCTAGACGGCATTCCCGAAGGAGCATCGGCCCAGCCTCCACTACGACTGGCATCCGTTGACATGGGGCATCCGAACTTAATCAGGCATCGCCTCTCCAACTTTCATTTGGTGATGAGTTTCGATAGCGATCACACGCACATCCATGTTCAGCCAAGAACATCGTGCTTTGCACTCAAATACTTCCATTTCAAATAATGGACATGGCCAATTTTCTTCGTATTAAAAATACCCGGTAAAATAATTGTGAGTGGTCAAATAGTCAAATCGAACCATAAAACGTGATATTCTCCCATTTCAAAATTTCACGATTTTATATAGTACGTAAAATATTTCTGGTGTCAAAACCCAACACCCGGTATTTTTCTAATTAAATACCATAATATTGTATTTTTGCAATAATAATTAAAAATCATCATCAAGCACTCAATTGCATAATTTAGCACTCAATTTCACAAATCAATACATCCACGACGATCAGTGTAAAATTCTGATAACCGGCTATCCCGGTATAATTTACACTAATTAAAAATTAAATAAATTAATTACAAATTAATTAAATAAAACCACTTAATTAATTTACCTAAGCTAACCGGGCTAATCTACTTAAGCTAATTAAACTAATTCACTAAGCTAATTACATTATCTAATTAAAGTAACTAAACCACCTAAGTAACAACCTAAGTAAATAATTAGCTTAACTAACTTAGTTACATGAACTAACTCCCATTAATCCCTAATTAGCCTAACTAATCCAACTAAGTGTAATTAACCCATAATCAAATATTAGGATGCTAACTCACCGGATTAGTGAGCAAACGAGTTCATGACGACGATGGCACGACGGCAGTGAAGTCCCGTGTCTACGGCGGCTCCAAAGGAGGGCTAAAAGGGGCTGAAAAAGCCCACAAGGCTCACGAGTCTAGCTGGGAGAATCGATTTTGCTTGGGGCTAGTCTTGGTCTGGGATGGAGCTGGCTACGGCGTCAGTGGCTGGACGGCGTGGGGACGGCAGCTAGAGCGGAGCAGGCGAGCAAGCGGCTTGGTCGGGACGGTGGTCGAGCAGGGGCTGGCTTTAGCGAACGTGGGGACGACGCTGGTGAACACAGTTGGAGTCAAGGTTGGCGAGCTAAAGCTGTCGGTGTCTCGGCTCGGTGGCTATTCCGATGGCTATGTTTGGGTTGGTTCAGTGTTGGCCTTGGCTGGTGCAAGTTGGTTTTGGTTTGCAAGCAAGAGAAATGGAGATGAGGAAGTGAGGAAGAAGAAGAAGTTGGCTTATGCTGGGGGCTTCTGCTGGGCTGGTCGCACAAGAGGGGAAGGAGAGGGACAAGAGGGAAGAGAGGGGGAACAAAGGGGAGAGGAGGTCAAGGCAGCAGCCAATGGGCTTCCAAGATAAATATCAAGCACTTGAGTGTGCCCACAAAGTCTTCAACCACCCCTTCAAGTCTTGGCAGCAACCAATGGTTGATTTCTCTCCAATTTCTTCACAAAATAAGCCAATATGGCAGCCCAAAAGTGCCCATGCAGCAGCCATACAAATTTCTTCCCATTTCCTTCTCAATTCTACACCAAACAACTCAAATCGATGGCCCAAAAATGCCATGGCAGCAACCCTTACAATTTTCTCTTCAACTCTTCACAAAACAAATCAATTTGGTGGCCAAAAATCGACACCAAAGTGCCCATCCGAATTTCCTTGAATTTAATTTGCCAATTTGATTTTGCGCCAAAAATCCCGAGCTCGCCAAAAATTCTTCAAAGGATGAGACGATGTCCTAAAAATAAATCGTGATATGCTCAAACTTTTGATTCCCGAAACCGAGTTCAATTTCGTGGTTAAAATTGACCGGACGTGATTTTAGTGTGACCTAACCTACCGGGTAGCTTTTAGGGATTTTATCACGTTTAACCCATGGTCAATAATTTTCGATCCACGTTTGTGCATCTCCGACTCGTCGGCGACTCTCGGTTGTCGTAAAAATCTCAAGGTTTCAATTACGGATACTGGGTACAAAATTGACAGAAAATTAGATTAATGCCATTCGACGTGAATTTTGCGATCAGGTGAAATCACCCACTATTTAATTACGCCATTCCATCGAATCGACCTATTTCCGATCACTAATCGATAAAATTCGCACGGTTGAGCAGTCGATTTTTGATCGAATTCTCAAGTCTGTCACGTTTATATCCCTTAACGGCTTCACCTGATAGATTAGTTATCTCGTGAGTAATCAGCTTAAAAAAAAAGAACCATAGGCGCATCGATGAAAAGCCAATTTCATAAAATCGAGACAGGATTGAAATTCATGATGTCACATCGTCGATGCGGGCAAGCGAACTCTTGGACTTTGTCGAGAGCTTTTGGGCAGTCCTTTCGTCACTTGGCATCTCACACATCTTCCTGCTTGTCCTTTCCAGGCTTCTTGGGGATTCCCCCGGTGACGGGATGACGGTCTCCGAGTTCGCCATTTTCAGGTCACGAAGAAGGAAGAGAGAGTGAACAACTAAACTCAACTGAGGAGAGAGAGACTTTTTCCTTTTGGGTGGCCATTGTAGATTAGGAAGTACAAGCTCACAAGCTCACTGGTGGGGAGGCTGATGAAGGTGTGGAAGATGGAGGGCATGTAGAGCAAGATGGAAGCGTGAGGAAAAGGAGGAGAAATCTATAGACCTTAGTATTGGAGATTTAATCTTTCCCTTGACAAACGTGAGCTCCAATGGAGGCCCATTTGGTCCATCTATGACCTTGAGTCGTGCCCTGAGTTTAGGGGGAGATTCCCTCTCCCCATCGGGGGATACTGACTCATTGGATCCTGTTCTAAAGTGCATAAGTAAGGTGCTTATGAAAGAGAACATGGAGGAGCAACCGTGGGAATTTGCTGATCAGGTTGCTCTGCAGAATGCTGAAACGTCATTGTACGATGCCCTTGGTCAACAGCATCAGAGCTTCTCACAGCTTGATATAAGCCATTATATTGAGAGCCCAAATAGCAACCTTTTTGGAAGTAGCAGTGCTCGTGGAAGCCACGATGCTACAAGCGTTACAGTTAAATCTAGCGACTTAGCTGGTGCTAATATTCTTTACACGATCGAAGAACATCGCCATGCTGTGCAGGAAAATCCTAACCTGGACTTCCAGTCAAATGTGGATTCCAGTTTGCAATTGTTGTCCAATTCTTCAAGCAGCATCACAAATCCTGATAATTGGTCGGAGAAATCTTTGCATGAGCTTCTTGTCAAGAACATTTTCAGTAATAGTGAGTCTAAGATTTAGTTCAAGAAAGGATTAGAGGAGGCCAGCAAGTTCCTTCCTACCACAGTAAAATTAACCCAGAGGATGGAAAACTGCCATTGGAAACAAAGAACGGAACCCCAAAAACGTGCATCAATGAGGAGATCAACATGAGGCGCTCATCTGATGGATTGAAGGGATTAAAGAATCACGAGAGGGATGAGGATGCTTCTGAGGAAGGAAGGGCCAATAAGCAAACAGCCTTGTACATAGAAGAGGGTGAGCTTTCAGATTTGTTCGATAAGGTGTTGTCCTACAACTGTTCTGGCGACAAATCCATAGAGACAGGGCTGAGCAAAGACATACGGCCACAAATGAACAAGTGCAACTATTCTAGCAAAGACATATGGCCACAAAGGAACAAGTGCAGTTCCAATAGAGATAGGGGTTGTGGTAAGAAAGGAGCAGGGAAGCAAGAATACTATTGACTTGAGAACTCTTCTGATTCTCCGAGCACAAGCTATCTCTACTAGTGATTTTAGGACTGCTAATGAATTGTTGAAGCAGATTAGAGAGAACTCTTCTCCATCTGGGGATGGGTCTCAAAGATTGGCACATTACTTTGCCAATGGGCTAGAGGCGCGACTAGTGGGCAGCGATAGTTGAACACAAGACTTTTATTCTACTATTGTTGCCAGGAGGACCTCAGTAGCCGATGTCTTGAAAGCTTATCACTTTCACATTTCAACATGTCCATTTAAGAAGTTCTGCATTGCCTTTGCAAATTGCATGATTTTGAAAATAGCAGCGAAAGCCACTATCCTTCATATAATAGATTTTGGCATTCGGTTTGGTTTCCAGTGGCCAATCCTCATACAAAAGCTCTCTTCTGGATCAGAAGGGCCCTGTAAATTGCGCATCACAGGCATAGAGCTTCCACCCAGCAGAAAGAACAGGGGAGACAGGTTGCCGTTTGAAAAAGTATTGTGAGCATTTTAGTGTCCCTTTTGAATTCAACTTCATAGCACCCAGGAATTGGGAATCCATCAAACTTGCGGATCTCTAGATTCAAAGCAATGAGACAGTTGCTGTGAATTCTTTAGACCAGTTTCAGAATCTCTTTGACAAGACAGCTGAGGACAACAATCCACGGGATGCCGTATTAGATGTAATTCGGGAAATTAAACCGGATATTTTCGTTCATGCCATAAGTAACGGCTCCTACAACGCGCCTTTCTTTGCAACAAGATTCTGAGAGGCACTTTTTCATCTTTCTGCAGTGTATGATGTGTTTGATGCTATTTTAGATGCTGACTGCAAAGAGAGGGTTTTTGAGAGAGTTCCATGGACGGGAAATTATGAATGTCATAGCGTGTGAAGGTTTGGAAAGGGTAGAGAGGCCGGAAATGTACAAGCAATGGCAGGTTCGTCATATGAGGGCTGGATTTAAGGCGCTTCCTCTGGACCAAGAGCTCATGAAGTTGTTCAGGGGTAAGATGAAAGAATCGTACCGCAAGGATTTTGCACTTGATGAAGACGGCAACTGGATGCTGCAAGGTTGAAGAGGTCGGATTATCTAAGGTTCCTCCTGTTGGGTGCCCACATAGGATAGTCGAAAAAAACTATTTTCTGTCATGACCTGTACATTACAGGGATTCTTCCCGGGTCAACAGGTCAAGGATTTGTAATAGGGTAGCTCAGAATGAACTTATTTCCGGCTCCTCTGTTTGGGCATGCATCTTTTACTTGCAAACAATTTTGAGTCTGGAATGTTTGCTATACTTTTTATCTAATTCTTGAGATAGGAAGATACAATTTGCAGCTTCCATGCCACACAGGCATCGTGAATTTTGCTGATAATGTGTCATGATTTGCCTATCCTATATCTCACAAGTTGTGCAAGTAATATGGCAGCTCCAAGCTGATGATGGGAATGGGTGCTGTACTCTCGGTGGCTTTGCGGTTTACTAGTCTCCTATAATGCCGAAAGCTGTCTAGCTCTTTTAAGAACTTGAGTAGCCAAGGAGGGGCTCATGGAGGTGCGTTTCAGAAAACGATGCAGACAACTTTGGGCTCATGCTGAAGTTGTTTGTGTCTTCAATTCAACTTGAGGGCAAATGAATTTCTAGATTACTTTTTGTTGGTAATTGCCGAAGTGTGTATTTGATATGTGTGCAAGGGAGTATTTTGTGTGTAAACTATCAAGAGAGCAAAAGAACTAAGGAACAATGTGGGCAAGAAATGATTGGGCAAAGTAACAATAAGAATACGTAAAAGAGAGTGGCAGCAAAAGAGCACAAGGGAACAAAAAGAAAACATTTTTATTATTTATTGTAGTACAAAAGGAAGGGGAGGAGCTTACCTTTGTGGTCTGCCCCTCAAAATGGACGACCACAAGGCTTTTTATAGGCCTACATCACCGACTTTACCCAAGGAAAATCTTCTGCTCTTGTCAGAGATTTTTCACTTTCCTTCTTCTCCTAGACACTTCTACACTTGTGCTTCTACACTTTTCATTGCTGCCCATGCTAGAATTTTATTTTTTATTTTTTTGAATTTTTCTTGACTTCTCTAGCTAAAGTCTATCTTGAAGTTTCTAGAAATTGGATCAACAATTCAACACTCCTCCTTGATCCAATTTCGTGTTACACCAAGCTTCTTCCGCAATGTCTCAAACTTGGCTAACGGTAATGCTTTAGTGATAATGTCCGCTACTTGATCCTCGGTCTTGCAATATTTCAGCTCGATCTCTCCATTATTTTGCACCTCTCGTATGAAGAGATATTTGATGTCATTATGTTTGGTTCTTCCATGGAATACTGAATTCTTTGATATAGCGATTGCGGACTTATTGTTGCAAAGTAACGGAGTCGGTTTTATCTGTGCTTCTCCAATGTCTTCTAGAATTCTTCAAAGCCATATTGTTGGACTAGCGGTCATAGCAGCTGTGATGTATTCAGCTTCTATAGTAGACTGTGCCACTGAGTATTGTTTTTAGGATGCCCATGAGAATATTCCAGAACCCAGTGTAAATGCATAGCCAGTAGTACTTCTCCTATCATCAGCTGAGCCTGCCCAGTCATTATTAGTGTAGCCAATGAGCTTCGCATTTGCACTTGGCCGATACCAAATGCCGTAATCTATAGTTCCTTGTAAATATTTGAGAATTCTCTTGGCAGCTCCAAAGTGAATTTGACTCGGACTTTGCATGAATCATGATAATAGACTTGTCGCATACATAATATCCAGTCGTGTAGCAGTGAGATATAGTAGACTGCCAATCAAAATTCTATAGAGGGAGGCATTAGCTTTTTCCACTCCATCTACCTTCAATAGTTTCTCATTTGTCATGAGCGGAGTTGAAACTTCTTTGCAATAGTTCATCTTGAAATTTTTCAAGAGGTTCTCGGTATATTTCTTTTGTGAGATAAACACTCCTTCATTTTGGTCGATCTCGATGCCAAGGAAGTAATGCATCAAGCCCAAGTCCATCATCTCGAATGTCTTCATCATTTCTTCTTCAAATTCTTGGATCATTGTTTCACTGTTTCCTGTATATATGAGATCATCTACATATAGAGAGACAATGAGAGTGTCGGACTCACCTTGGGTCTTGATGTAGAGTGTTGGCTCACTCATACTCCTCCTGAACCCTTGCTTGATGAAGTACTCATCGATTCTACTATACCACACTCGTGGTGCTTGCTTTAACCCATACAAGACTTTCTTGAGTTTAAGAACTTTTTCTTCTTGGCCTTTGAGGATAAAGCCTTGTAGTTGTTCTATGTATATTTCTTCTTGAAGATATCCATTTAAGAATGCCGACTTCACATCTAGTTGATGGATCTTCCATTCTTGTTATGCTGCTAGGGCTATGAATGCTCGAATAGTATCAAGGCGAGCGACGCAGGCAAAAGTTTCAATATAGGCAATACTTGGTTGTTGCAAGTATCCTTTCGCCACAAGCCTTGCTTTATGCTTCCAAATTGATCCATTTGCATTGAGCTTTGTCTTGTAAACCCACTTGATGCCAATGATCTCTTTGTCTTCGGGTCGATCGACAAGCTCCCAAGTTTCATTTTTCTCGATCATCTTGATCTCTTCCTCCATGGCTTTTATCGAGACTTCTTCTTTGGATGCTTGTTCGTAGTTTTCTGGTTCCAAAACAGCAAAGTTGCATGTGTCGTAAATTCTTCTAAGGGTTTTTACCTTTAGTATTGGAGACTCTAGAGTAGATTCTTCTTGCGTTACTCTTGGAGAGGTTGGTGGAGTTATGTCGTGAGTGGTGGAATCCGGTACTTCTCATTCTTCTTGTGACGTTGACTCCTCTTGAGCAGGTGGTATGTTTGGCAAGGTGATGTACTTCTTCTCGATCTTCTCATCCTCCCAATTCTAGGCAGCATTCTCATCGAACTCAATGTCTCGACTAATCATAAGCTTCTTAGTTCTTAGGTTGTAAACCCGATAGCCTTTTGATTAGTCACAGTAACCGAGGAATATTCCCTTTTTCTGTCTTTTCATCTAGCTTACTCATTTTCTGAGCAAGGATGTGGACGTAGCATATGCATCCGAATACCTTGAGGTGCTTTGCTGAAGGCTTCCGTCCACTCCATGCTTCGACTGGAGTTTTATTTTGGACTGCTCTAGTTGGACACTTGTTTAAGATGTATACAGCCGTGTAGACTGCTTCTGCCCAGAACGAGTTAAGAAGTCCTTTTTCCTTTAGCATAGACCTTGGCATCTCCATGACGATTCTATTTTTTCTTTCAGCTACTCCATTTTGCTCTGGGGCATAGCCAATAGTTAGTTGATGGTGGACTCCTTCATCTTCACAAAATTTATTAAACTCCTTTGAATTGTATTTTGTGCCTCTGTCACTCCTTAGAACTTTGATTCTCGACGTGGCTCTTGAATCTTCTGAAGATAGAGAAGACCTCTGACCTTTCTCGAAGAAAGTATACCCACGTCATTCTTGTGTAATCGTCAATGAATAGGATGAAATATTTATTCTGAATGAGTGTGTGGGTTCTCATTGGACCACACACGTCCATATGAACTAGCTCCAATGGTTTCTTAGCTCTCCATGCGCCTCTAGATGGTAAGGACTATTTCTATTGTTTTCCAAGGAGGCAACCTTCACAAATATCTGAAATTTTTCAAATAGCCGGAAAGTCTCTCATCATATTTTTCTGATGGAGAGTTTTTAGCCCAACAAAGTTGAAGTCGCCAAATCTTCGATGCCATAGCCATGAATCATCAAGTTGAGCTTTCATGGCTATATCTTTGACATTTTTCCATCAAATAGGAAAATTCTTATTCTTCATCTTAACAAAGCAATGATATTTTTATATTTATCATAGATAATGTAGGCATCTCCACTAAAATATAGAGAATACCCACTTTGTATCATTTGGCCCACACTCAAGAGATTTTGTGCAAGACAAGGGACTAGATATACATTATGTATATATTTTGGGCCTTTATTCGTTTCCACGATGATGGTGCATTTTCCTTTGACATCTACTAATGCACCATTGCCCAACTTTACTTGAGATTTCACTAACTTATCAATATCAGTGAATATAGATCCGTCCCATGTCATGTGATCGCTACACCCACTATCAATGTACCATGTTTCATTTTTATTATCATTTGCCACTTGGCCTGCGTAGAATGTATTCTCCTCACTTTTTTTTTTTCCACATAGTTTGCTCGATTATTTGTTTTCGAGCAATAATCTTTTTCTGCGTGGCCATATCTTTTACAAAAGCGGCATTGTTTTTTTTATTTTTAAACCGGCAATCCTTCTCCAAATGATTTGTTTTCTTGCAAATACCACAAGGTGGATAATTTTCCTTTTGTGTAGTTTATCCTCCTCTTTTATATTTCCATGAGCTCCTTCCACCATTTTTAGATTGATGAGACCGTATGCTTATTTTAGATTGAAATGCGCTTTCAACTAAATCTTCATCTTGTCCCATTAGTCTTTTCTCATGTGCTTCTAGAGAGCCAATTAATTCACTCACTGATAGGGGCATCAAGTCCTTAGTTCCTTCTATAGTTGTGACTATGGGGTTGTATTTTTTAGTAAGTGACACGAATATTTTCTCAACAACCCTTTAATCAGTGATCCCATCTCCATAGACTCTCATTTGATTAACTAGTTCCTTTAACTTTCCACAATATTCTTGTAAGGTCTCATAATTTTTCATTTTAGAATTCTCAAAATCTCTTCTCAGAGTTTGAAGGCAAATAGTGCATACCTTTTCTAATCCTTGAAATTCTTCTCATAGTATTTCCCAAGCCCCTTTTGTAGTCCTTGCTCCAATTATTCTTGGAAATACCGTTTCTGAGAGTGCTTGTTGGATAAAGTATAGTGCCCTTGCATCCTTTTGTAGTTGATCCTTTGAAACACTTGCACCTTCTTGTGGAACCTCGTAACCTTTTTCCACGATGTCCCATAAGTCTTGGGCCATCAAGAATGTAGTCATTTTTATGCTCTAAAAGTCATAGTTGTTTCCATAAAAAATGGGAATGGGAAATGAGGATAACGTAGTGTTGGCCATAGTTTAGTCGTTAGTTATTTGGAAATGGTAGTTTTAGGAATAGGTAGGTAGGACAAACGCCCAATACTAACCAAAGACGTGGCTCTGATACCACTGTTGGTAATTGCGGAAGTGTGTATTTGATGTGTGTGCAAGGGAGTATTTTGTGTGTAAACTATCAAGAGAGCAAAAGAATTAAGGAACAATGTCGACAAGAAATGATTGGACAAAGTAACAATAAGAATACGTAAAAGAGAGTGGCAGCAAAAGAGCACAAGGGAACAAAAAGAAAAACTTTTTCATTATTTATTGTAGTACAAAAGGAAGGGGAGGATCTTACCTTTGTGGTCTACCCCTCAAAATGGACGACCACAAGGCTTTTTATAGGCCTACATCACCGACTTTATCCAAGGAAAATCTTCTGCTCTTGTCAGAGATTTTTCACTTTCCTTCTTCTCCTAGACACTTCTACACTTGTGCTTCTACACTTTTCATTGCTGCCCATGCTAGATTTTCTATTTTTTTTCGGATTTTTATTGACTTCTCTAGCTAAAGTCTATCTTGAAGTTTCTAGAAATTGGATCAACAATTCAACACTTTCCGGCATACAGGCTTTATTTCTTATATCTCCATTTTGTCTTTTTGTTAAGAAATTTTGATGGATCAATTGTTGGTTTATATACAAGGGGGATCAAGTATGTGACTAAACTAGTCATTGTAGATCCAATTGAATTCTCATGCAATTCATTCTGTCAATAAATTGTTCCAATTACACCAAGGACTGATAAACGGAGTTGGAGATTGATTTAATTTATGAAAGTTTTAGCTTTTCTGCATTTTAATTTAACATAATTATGCAATGCATGGCAGGCGAGCTCCAATCCTAAAGTTTCATGAGAAATGTCTTTTCTAAACTACTAAGAGAGCTCGCATGTTGCCGCATCCTTGCAATAATAAGCTCCGATGATGGAAAGATCACAATAGTAATTACTTAATAGTTTCTTTTCCCCAAAAAATCTAAGTTACATTCATTATCAATTTCTCTCTTAGTAAAATAAATAAAAATGTCTGTGGGGATGAATCCACGTTGCACAATCTCTATAGCTATAAAGTTTTGGAGTTTGTGATAATAAATGTACTAGCATGGAATACTGTCGTCATATTTTTTCTTCCAACTAATATTATTAGATGTCGTATAATAATATTCAATTATATTAATGTCACGGTTCCATTTTATGCTATCACTAGAATTTCGACAACGGAAGGCTAATGTGATTAGTGCAACATTTTGCTAGGAAATAATTTGACGCTGTCTTGAACTAAAAACGGTGTTGTTTTGATTGCTTAAGTCATTAGGGTTCATCACTCTCTCTCTCTCTCTGAAGATGAAACCCTAGAATGAAGCCAAACCAATCACAATAAGTAGACTCACCCAAGCTCGAATTCTAACTGGAAAGAGGCCTCCACAGGTCGGGGAATGAGCTCTTGAGCTGGACGAGGACCAATTCCCAGGGGTCTCTCACCACCTGCACAGACATCCATGAAAAATGCGAAAAAGAAATAGAAAAAATGAAGATGCTGGAAAACGATAGACTATATCATCGCTTATAACAACATTGCTTTTATTCATTAAAGTCACATCAAAGTAACGTTAGTTTCATTTGCTTTTAGTTGTCCACGTAAACTGCGATGCAGAATTTTTAATGATGGTCTTGATGGAGACATTTATGGAAGTTACTGATGTTGCCGTGAAGATAAACACAAAATTAAAAATTAAATTAATTAAATTAAATTAAATGTTGATGCGCAATGAGTCTTATTTGTGAATTTTGTGGGTTTTTTCCCTCTAGTTTTTTCTCGTTATGTTTTAGTAGTGAGGGTGAGCAATGAGAAAAAAAAATTTACCTCATTTTTATTCCGAAAATAAGAAAGTACAAAATTTTCACTTCTCATATATATTCCAAATCTATTTTTGGATATAGAAAAAATAAAATTACTTTATCAAGTTTCAAATCTGTCCCAAAATAGAAAAATAAAAAAAATAAAAAAAATAAAATGATCATTATATGCGTCCCCAATTGGCCAATAAGTATGACGGAAAGTGAAAGCGGCACCCACAGTTTGACCGATCGCTTGCCCCGACCGAACACCGATCGAGATTATCCGGGCCCTCCCTCATTGTCCGACCCAAATCCTTCCTACACAATTTCTTGTGTTCTTTTCACTTATTTTTCTTTTTGTATTTATTTATCTGCAGGCTTTTATTTCGGTCGATCTCAGAGATGTCAAGCAAGGTAGGGGTGTGATCAGTTCCCAATTTGGTCCGGTTCCAAATTGGAACCAGGAGCACCGGTTCCCAAAATTGGGAACCATGGATCGGACCGTTTGGTCCAGTCTGGTCCGGTCCAACAAAATCGGCACTTTTTTTTTGCACTAAAGAGTGACCATGCTCTAGACTAGCCTGATCAATCCAATTCGGTTCTTGGGTGATTCAACAAAACTAATCACACATGTTTCCACGTGCAAAATATTCAAACTCCACTTGTTTGAATAATAATCACACTTTGTGTGTTTCACAGTTAACCTTAACCATAAAGGCCATGAGCAATTTAACAAGAATTTGAGCTTGGCTTAGGTTTTATAGACAATCTCTCTTCTACTGTTTGAATGTTTAGTCGATGTGGGACTCCTGGAGGTTTGAAGTGCCTTATGGGTCTCTTGGAGCCCTAGTCCCATATCTAGTAGAGGATGAAATTAACTAGTAGATTTTCTTTATAAATAAAAGAGTAACAAGAAGAGTTTTAATGGTCTCTTGGCCACATAAGAGGTTGCTACCTCAATTGCAATTTCGATTGCAATAAGTTATAATGTTTATATATTATATATATAAAAAAATTGATTCGGTCCGGTTCCCACCTTGGAACCGAGAACCAGATTGACCGGCCACCGGTTCCAAGATTAGGAACCGGTGACCGGACCGCCGACCGTGGGAACCACTCAAAACCGGCCGGTTCGGTCTGGTCCAGGTGGTTCCCGTTGCACACCCCTACCGAACTTCACCCGTGATTCACTCGTACCATTGGAGAATCCTCATCAGATTGGTCTTTGTTCAGCTTCCAGCTCCACTTCTCAGTTTTAAGGTATGCAGATCCGGTCTCTGTTTCCCTTCTCATATCGTGTCTTCTCTAACCATCTGCTTTGGTAGGAGCATGTCCATGCTTGCTTCCTGCGCTGCCCTTTCCCTGCGAAGTGCTCCACTTTCCTCCCTGTACGTGATCTTTTATTCTTGGACTTTAATCGACGTTGTTTGAGTGAGCGAAGAACAGAAAGAAAGTTATTGAAGAGGGAGTTGTTTTGTTGCAGGCCGAGTGCATTTACTTTAATTGATTGATGTTCTGGGGAGTGCAAATTTACTGGCGTGGGGTTTGAGAGACGTGACGTGGCGTGGCCGGCCAACAATATTTTCCCAGGGTTTGAATGGTAGATGTGTAATACTTGGACTGTTTGATCAAGTCAAAAGAGGCGGGGGGACCTATGGAAAATAAATGAATGAAAAAAGGGGAAAATGGGCTGAGAAGTCAAAGAGAAAAGGGGAAAGAAAAAAAAAGTGGGGGAGGAGGAGAGGGCGCTCGTTTCAGAATAAAGAGAGCCGGAGGGCTCGCGCAAGAAAGAAAAAGGGGAGAGAAGAAAGCAAAGGAAGAAGAAGAAGAATAAAGGAAGGAGGCCTTGTGCATTCGTGCCATGAGATCTCGCCAAGTTGACTTGGCTACGTATAGCAACGTCTAGTGAGTACTCATGCTTCTCGTTCATCTTATTGGAGTAGTTTTCGGGTTTAGGGCCACGAAGTTTGATTTTTGAGTTGTAGAGCTTCAAGCTTTCTTGGAAATGAGGGTTTATGGCGTGGTAGAACCGTGGGTTTTGACAGGGGTCGTTTTGGCGCAATAGTTTTGTTGTAGTGAGATTTTAGGATTTTGCCAGCGAGTTTTAAGTTGAGTTTAAGTTTGAGTAATCGCTTCGGCTGAGCGATTTGCTAACACGTAGGAGTTGCTTTGTTAGCATTAAAATTTAGTTTAGTTATTTCTTAGTTGAGGTAGAGTTTTATTTTTCTAACATTATTTCTCAATTATTTGATAGGGCTACGAGCGAGTACCGTTTATTGTTTGATCATAGGCGACAGGGCGAGTGGTACTATATCTTCTTTGGTTTTGTAAAATCCATGCCTTGAAGTGTGTGTGTGTGTGTGTGTGTGTGCGTGCGTGCGTGCGTGCGTGCGTGCGTGGGTGTGTGTGTGTGTGTGTGTGGTAGAGTTTTATTTTTCTTAACATTTCTCAATTATTTGATAGGGCTACGAGCGAGTACCGTTTATTGTTTGATCATAGGCGACAGGGCGAGTGGTACTATATCTTCTTTGGTTTTGTAAAATCCATGCCTTGAAGTGTGTGTGTGTGTGTGTGTGTGTGTGTGTGTGTGTGTTTTTTATTGGATTTATGGTATTGAAGGATGGTTGTTTATGCTCGTTATTACTGTGAGCCCACTGAGGGGCACATACCGAGTTTAGGGTATAATTCTAGGCTAAGCCACCGGCTTTATAGGTGGAAACTTTTCCAGGGGAAATTTTGGTCATCTTGTGACAAGTTATTGTGTCGTAACTATAGTTTGATATTAAGCAAAAGATTGGATGATGGATGGACCATAGAGATGTAGTTTCATATGAGATGAATCAATGGAATAAACTATTGATGTGTGACATAAGATTAACCAATGGATCAGACTATTGGCATATTTATTGATGAGATTCATCGATGAATTGGATCATTGATATTTGTTATAATATTATTGATTTAATAAGCATTTTTAGATATGTATATGGTTATGTTAAAGTGATATATTTCATTTATATGTTATATGTGTATTATATACTAAAATTGAGATAAACAAGTTTTAAAATTGTTTTGTAAAGTGCATAGTGATTACTTGATCTGCTTGGAAGATATGACTACTCACTGAGCTTATGGTTGCTTGTCTTACGATTTTCAAATCTTCCTAGATTCCTCAATTAGTGGACAATAGAGTGTGACTAATTTTGTTGGGAGACTTTTGGAAGTGGACTTTGGATAGGGTTTGAGGTGCATCTTTTTGGTTGAAGGACGGCCGTGTCAACTGCATCCATGTAGGATTCGGGGTGTGACAAGATGATCATGGATATTGTAAGATATGGGCTTTGAAAAGTCAAAAGTGGAAAGAAAAAATAAAATAAAAAAGAAAAAAATAAATAAAAAGGGACCACCGTGAGATAAAAGGAAGAGAGAGAAGACTAAGAACAATTCGGAAAAGAAGAAGAAGAAGAAAAGGGAAGAAAGGAAAGAGGGTTTGGTGTGTGCATGCTGTGGATGCCTCGCCAAGCCGACTCAACTCTGTAACGTAACCCCGGTAAGAGCTTAAGCGCCTCCTTTGTCCAATCGAAGTATTTTTTGGGTTTAGGGTTCAAATTCGGAATTTTGGGAAAATCGAGCAGCGAAGTCCGATTTTGGAGTCGTTGACCGCATATTTTTATAGAAATCATAGTTTAGGCTGTTATGGAGCCTTAGGATTTTACAGATCGTGATTTGAGCTTACAGTTTGCCCGAAACATAATTTCGAAGTTTCCCGTGCGTAGTAAACAGTACGTGTCCAGTAGATTTGGGCCCATATTTTGTCATTTTTTGGCTTGATTTTGGGACGGCCAAGTTGTGATTCTTGTAGTATGTTTGAAAGGCCTTCTATTGACTATAAGTACGTTCGGATCGAGGTTCGGCGGAGAAAGTTAAGGCGCGATCAAATTTTGTGCTTAAATTCCGTGTTGCGAATGACTTGAACAATCACTTTGGCTATGCGATTTGTTAGTGCGTAGGAGTCCTTTTGTTAGAGTTAAGGCGTAGTTTAGTCATTTTATAGTTGAGGTAGAGTTATATTTTGATTTTAACATTATTCCCCGGATATTTGATAGGGCCGTGAGTTTGACGATACGAGTATTGTTTGTTGTTTGATCATAGATGATAAGGTGAGTGGTACTATATCTTTTTTGGTTTTGTAAAATCATGTTTTGAAGTATATATGTATATATATTGAATCGAGAAGAGCATTTTTATTGCATAAAAGCGGATCGAGCAATTGCACTGTTTGGTTGATTATGAATGTTTGAAAAGCGTGTTATGCAAAGTTTGTAGAGAAATATATATTGCTTTGCAATTGATTTATGGAAATGTTTATGATGATTTGAGAAATGAATAGGAAATGGATGGTGAGCTATGTTGCAAAAGGTTATTTGCTTGGTTTACGATATTAATTTCTGAATTGGATTTCTGGTATTGGAGAATGATTGTTTATCTCAATATGACTGTGAACCCAGTGAGGGGTTTTTGGGGGTATGCATTCCAGGTTTAGAGTATCATTCTGGGCTAAACCACCGGCTTTGTACGTGGAGACCTTGCTAATGGGGGAATCTTGGTCGCTTTGTCACAAGACGTTGTGTCATGACCATGGTTAGGTATTGAGCAAAAGATTGGTCGATGGATGAACCATCGACGTGTGTTTTAATATGAGATGAATCAATGGATAGACCATTGATGTAATTTTTGATAGAGATTAATCAATGGACTTGACTATTGATATTTGAATCATGATGATGGATTTAAATGTATATTCCTGACCTGTATAAAGTTTTGTTGAAATGAATGATTCGTTCTTGATTTGATATGTATATTTAATGAGTTGGATTATGATTTTTCGATAGTGCTCTATACTTATATATATGCATAGTGGCTGCTTGATCTGCTTAGAAGATATGTACTACTCACTGAGCTTGTGGTTGCTCACCCCTCTATTTCCAAACCTTTTCAGGTCCTTTAGTTAGCAACTAGCAGGTCAACGAGTGCTATCGATGGGGACCTTTGGAGGTAGACTTTGGGTATGGTTTGAGGCTGCATCCTTCAGGTGGAAGGATGGCCGTGTTACCCTCATTCGTGTAGGATTTGGGGTGTGACATCTTGTGGTATCAAAGCTTAGGTTATGATATTTTGGGTGTAGATTTTATGGGAAGTTGTGAGTGGTGTTATCTCTTCTAAGAATTTATAAGCTCATGTCTTCAAAATGATAAAAGATTTGATATTTTATGAGTTATGTTGCAAAAAAAAGTTGAATTGAGTTCAAATTTCGAGGAATAAATTTTTTAAGAAGTGGGAGAATGTAAGATATGGGCTTTGAAAAGTCAAAAAAAGAATTAAAAAAAGAATAAAAAAAAAAGAATAAAAAGGGACCACCGTGAGATAAAGGGAAGAGAGAGAAGACTGAGAGCAATTCGAAAAAGAAGGAAAGAAGAAAAAGAAGAAGAAAGGGGAAGAAAGGAAAGAGGGTTTGGTGCGTGCATACCGCATATGCCTTCCCAAGCCGACTTGACTCCATAATGTAACGCCCGGTAAGAAATTAAGCGCATCTTTCGTCCAATTGAAGTATTTTTCGGTTTAGGGCTCAAATTCGGAATTTTGGGAAAATTGAGTGCCGAAGTCCGATTTTGGAGTTGTTGAGCCGTGTATTTTTATAAAAATCATAGTTTAGGGTGTTGTGGAGCCATAGGATTTTACGGATCGTGATTTGAGCTTACGGTTTGACCGAAACAAAATTTCGAAGTTTCCCGCGCGCAGTGAACACTACGCGTCCAGCAGCTTTGGACCCATATTTTTGTCATTTTTCAGCTTGATTTTGGGACAGCCAAGTTGAAATTCTTGTAGTATGTTTGAAAGGCTTTCTATTGACTATAAGTACGTTCGGATCGGGGTTCGGAGGAGAAAGTTAAGGCGCAATCAAGTTTTGCACTTAAACTCCGTGTTGTGAACGGCTTGAACAATCGCTTTGGTTATGCGATTTATTAGTGCGTAGGAGTCCTTTTGTTAGAGTTAAGGCGTGATTTAGTTGTTTCATAGTTGAGGTAGAGTTTTATTTTGATTTTAACATTATTCCCCGGTTATTTGATAGGGCCGTGAGTTCGACGATATAGGTATCGTTTGTTGTTTGATCGTAGACGATGAGGTGAGTGATACTATTTCTTCTTTGGTTTTGTAAAATCATGTTTTGAAGTATATATGTATATATATTGAATCCATAAGATAATTTGAATTGCATAAAAGCCGGATCAAGCAATTGCTACTCTTTGATTGATTATGAATGTTTGAAAAGCCTGTTATGCAAAGTTTGTAGAGAAATATATATGAAATTGATTTGCGATTGATTTATGGAAAGGTTTATGATGATTTGAGAAATGGATAGGAAATGGATGATGGGCTATGCTGCAAAAGGTTATTTGCTTGGTTTATGATATTGATTTTGAATTAGATTTCTAGTATTGGAAAATGGTTGTTTATGCTCAATATGACTGTGAACCTAGTGAGGGGTTTTTGGGGGTATGCATACTAGATTTAGGATATTCTTCTGGGCCAAGCCACCGGCTTTGTAGGTGGAGACCTTGCTAAGGGGGTAATCTTGGTTGTCTTGTCACAATGCGTTGTGTTGTGACCACGGTTAGGTATTAAGCAAAAGATTAGTCAATGGATGGACCATCGACGTGTGTTTTGATATGAGATGAATCAATGGATAGACCATTGTAGTTTTTTGTAGAGATTAACCAATGGACTTGACCATTGATATTTGAATCGTGATGGTGGATTTAAATGTATATTTCCAACTTATATAAAGTTTTGTTGAAATGAACGATTCGTTCTTGTTTTCATATGTATATTTAATAAGTTGGATTATGATTTTTCGATAGTGCTCTATATTTATATATGTGCATAGTGACTATTCGATCTGCTTAGAAAATATGTACTACTCATTGAACTTGTGGTTGCTCACCCCTCTATTTCCAAACCTTTTCAGGTCATTTAGTTAGCAGCTAGCAGGTCAAAGAGTGCTATCGATAGAGACCTTTGGAAGTGGACTTTGGGTATGGTTTGAGGCTGCGTCCTTCAGGTAGAAAGACGGCCGTGTTACCTCCATCCCAATGTCGATGATCTTCCAATAGACAGCCATGCCTTTTCACCTAATCCAGATCAGCACCCGCATCTTGCAAATGATTTCCTTTTGGATGACCCTTTTCTAGACCTTAAATCCTCGGATATTGCTTTTGTTTCGAATAAAGTAGTGAAACCAGTCTACCTCGATAATGGAGATTTAATCCTTCCCTCGACAAGCATGAGCCTAGATGGAGGCTCATTTGGTCCATCTAGGAGCTTGAGAAAGGGCCAGAGTCCAGAGAGAGATTCTCTCCCCCTCGGGGACAGTGACTCATTGGATCCCGTTGTAAAGTACATAACTCAGATGCTTATGGAAGAGAACATGGAGGAACAACCGTGGGTATTCGCCGATCAGGTTGCTCTGCAAAATACTGAAAAATCACTGTACGATGCCCTTGTCCAGCAGAATTTGCGACAGTCTGATCAGAGCTCCTCTCAGGTTGATTTAAGCCAATATATCGAGGGCCCAACTAGTAACCTTTCTGGAAGTAGCAGTGCTCCCAGAAGCCACGATGCTACAAACGTTACTCTTAGCTCTAATGACTTGGCCGATGCTGATATTCTGTACACAATCGGAGAATATAGCCATGCTGTGCTGAAAAATCCTGACCAAGACTTCCAGTTAAGCAGCATCACCAATTATGATGAAAGGTCCGAGGAATCTTTGCATGGGCTTCTTTTCAAGAGCATTTTCAGCCATAAGGAGTCTATGATTCAGTTCAAAAAAGGATTAGAGGAGGCCAGCAAATTCCTTCCCACTGACAATCAATTAGCAATTAATACAGAGGACAGCAAACCGTCCTCTGAAAAAAAGAAAGGAACCACAAGAACGCACGTGAATAAGGAGATCAACATGAAGAGCTCATCTAATGGTTTCAAGGGATTAAAGAATCACAAGAGGGACGAGAATGCTTTTGAGGAAGGCAGGGCCAATAAGCAAACAGCCTTGTACTCAGAAGAGAGCAAGCTTTCAGATTTGTTTGATAAGGTGTTGCTCGGCACCGAAAATGGTGCGGGCATGTCTTCTGGCAACGAAGCTGCAGAGACAGGAGTGAGGAAAGACATACAGCCACAAAGGAACAAGCACGGTTCCAATAGTGGTAGTGGTTGTGGTAAGAAGCAGGGAAGCAAGAATACTGTTGACTTGAGAACTCTTCTGATTCTCTGCGCACAAGCCATTTCTATTAGTGATTTCAGGACTGCTAATGAATTGTTGAAGCAGATTAGAGAAGACTCTTCTCCATTTGGGGATGCCTCTCAAAGATTGGCCCATTACTGTGCAAATGGGCTAGAGGCACGATTGATGGGCAACAACGTCCGAGGGGAAGTCTATTATTCTACTGTTGTTGCCAGGACGACGTCAGCAGCTGATATCTTGAAATCTTACCACCTTCACATTTCAACATGCCCGTTTAAACAGTTTTACCAGTTCTTTGCAAATTACATGATTTTGAAATTTGCAGAGAAAGCCACTACTCTTCACATAATAGATTTTGGCATTGCATTTGGTTTTCAATGGCCAAACCTCATACAGAAGCTCTCTTCCAGACCAGGAGGGCCCTGTAAATTGCGCATCACAGGGATAGAGTTTCCACAGGCTGGTTTGCGCCCGGCAGAAAGAATAGAGGAGACAGGTCGCCGTTTGAAAAAGTATTGTGAGCGTTTTGACGTCCCTTTCGAATTCAATTTCATAGCATCAAGGAATTGGGAATTCATCAACCTTGCGGATCTCAAGATTCAAAGCAATGAGACAGTTGCTGTGAATTGTCTAGATCGGTTTAAGAATCTCGATGACACAGTTGAGGACAACAATCCACGTGACGCTGTGTTATATCTAATTAGGAAAATTAAACCGGATATTTTTGTTCATACTGTACGTAGTGGCTCCTACAATGCGGCCTCTTTTGCGTCAAGATTCCGAGAGGCACTTTTTGATTTTTCTGCTGTGTATGATTGTCTTGATGCTACCATTGATCGTGACAACAAAGAGAGGTTGGTCATTGAGAAAGAGTTCCATGGACGGGAAATTATGAATGTCATAGCATGTGAAGGTTCGCAAAGGATTGAGAAGCCAGAAACGTACAAGCAATGGCAGGTTCGTCATATGAGGGCTGGGTTTAAGGCGCTTCCTCTGGACCAAGATTTCATGAAGTTATTCAGGGGTAAGATGAAAGCATGGTACCACAAGGATTTTGTGCTTGATGAAGATGGAAACTGGATGCTGCAATGTTGGAGAGGTCGGATTTTTTTTGGCTCCTCCTGTTGGGTGCCTACTTAGGATGCTCCAAAAAGAACGTTTTCTGTCGTGGACCTGTATATTACTGGGATTCTTCCCCGGTCGACAGGTCAAGGATTCGTATTAGAGTAGCTCTGCATTTACTTATTTTCGGCTCCTCTATTTGTTGATGTATCTTTTACTTGCAAACAATTTTGAATCTGAAACGTTTTCTGACCGTTATCTAATTCTCGAGATAGGAAGATTTAGTTTGCAGCTTTTGTGCCGCACCGCATTGGGAATGTGCTGCTAATGCTTTGTTAGTTGTCTATACCATATCTCACAAGTTCTGGAAGTAATATGGCAGCTCAAAGCTGATGATGGGTATGGTGCAGCATTATCATGTACGATTTGTGCTGTTCTCTTGATGGCTCTATCGTCCGCTAATGTCCTACCAGACCGAAAGCTGTTTATCTCGTTTCGAAATTTGAGGGGCCAAGGAGGGGCTCGTTGAGAATGGTTTTCAAAATATGATGGGGACATAAATGATGCTCTTGCTAAAGTTGTTTCCATCTTCCAGTTGACTTAAGGCAAATGAACTTCAGGACACTTGCTGTTAGTAAATATGATTTCGAATCAATAGAGCAATCAAGTCAAATTTTGAGGTGTGATATTACCTTTTTAAGCACTTATTTACCGCACAATATTGCTAATAGTCACTGACAAATATCCTCCGAAATACAACAAAGTCTCAAATGAGATTACTAGATAACAATTCTAGTATTTCTCTCAGGTATCTCTAGGAAACAATTGAAAAGATAACTATAGTTTTGAAAAGGAGACTCGAAAAATATTTTCATACTCGTTCATGTCAACTATTAACATGTATATAAATATCGGTTTTAAAGAACATAGGCAACTTTTCGCAAAAAGTTACAAAGTGAACAAAGGTATCCATTTGAAAGAACCTGCAAATTAACAAATGTATCCTTTCCGAAGAAGTTGCAAAATGAACAAATGCAATCTTTCATAAAAAATTGCAAACTGAATACGTATAATTTGAAAGGTTATCTTAAAAAGATACATATAAAAATTTGGAATAATAAAAATAATAAAAATAATAATTTAATAAATAAAATCTCAAATTATTATAATTTCCAAAAATAATTAATAAACAAAACAACCTTTCAACTAATAAAGGTTAATAAGGTAGTTGTATGGAATAAAATAAAAATAAAAGGGTTATTGTGTGACATCCTGAAATTCGACCCCATCCCGATTTTATGAAATGGGCATTTCGTTGACGCGTCTATGATCATTTTTCTCTGAGCTAATCACTCACGAGTAACCAATCTATCAGATGAAGCCATTAAGGGATATAAACGCAATAGACTTGAGAATTCAATTAGGAATCGATCACTCGACTGTGATAATCGGCAAGGATCAATATGGCCCCGTTATAATCGATTAGTGATCGGATATAGATCGATTCGACGTAAATATGTAATTAAATTGTGGGTGATTCCATATTATTGCAAAATTCGCATCGAACGACAGTAACCCAATTTTCTGTCAATTCTATATTCGGTACCCATAATTGAAACCTTGAGATTTTTACAACAACCGAGAGTCGCCGATGAGTCGGGGATACACAAACGTGGATCGAAAATTATCGATCACGGGTCAAATGCACTAAAATCCCTAAAAGCTACCTGGTAGGTTAGGTCGCGATAAAATCGCGTCCGGTCGATTTTAACCATGAAATTGAACTCAATTTCAAGAATCGAACATTCGAGCGTGTCACAATTTATTTTTAGGACCTCATCTCATCTTTTGAGAAAATTCCATCCAGCTTGGAATTTTGCGGAAAAATACAATTCGGCAAATTTAAATGGAAGAAATTCGGATGGGCAAAATTAAGGGACTTTTTGGCCTTTGAAATGGAGTATTTGGTGAAGGATATGCAAGGAAATTGGTATGGGCAGCCTTGGAGGCATATTTGGTCACCAAATTGAATTAAATTGTGAGGAATTGGAGGGAAATTCGTAGGGGCAGCTAAAGGGGGCTATTTGGCCACCTAAATGAGTTTGTTTGTGAAGGTTTTGAAGAGAAAATGCCAATTGGTTGATGCTTGGACTTGGATGGCTGAAGACTTTTGTGCTTGGGCACTCAAGTGCTTAGATATTTCACCTAAACCCCCATTGGCTCATGCATGGACTTTCTTTCCCTCTTGTTCCCTCTCTTCTTCTTCCTTCTTCCCCCCATGCGTGAACCATCTCCAGCTCCTCTTCCTCTCTGCTCAGCTTCTTCTTCCTCATTCTTCGTCTTCTTCATTTTTCCTCTACTCAGCCACCCTCATCAACCGCTACTCATGCCCTCACACCCATAACCACTTCAACCCGCTCGACCATCCCGTTCAGCTGTCCCTCGCCCGCCAGTCCCCGCCTGGCCACCAGCAGCGCCATCTTCCCACAGCCTCGACGCCGCCTATGTCCAGCTCCGCGTCCAGGCCACTGCCGTCCAGCTCCAGTCGCGGCCTTCGCCCATCCCAGCTCCGACTAGCCGCTCGTCCAACCGCCGTCCCCACGCCGTGTCCAGCTCAGCCGAGCCCAGCCAACTCAACTCAAAACCGCCTAGCAGCTCCAAGCCGTGAGCTGTAGGGCTAGTTTTCAGCCTCTTTCGGCCCTCCGTTGGAGACGCCGTAGACACGAGATCTCACCGCCGTCACACCGCCATCGCCGTGGACCCGTTACCTTGCTAATTCGGTAAGTTAACGCCCTAATCTTGGATTAGGAAATTAATTGCACTTAGGGGGATTAGTTTAAGGTTAATTATGAAAGTGCTAGTACGAACACCTAGTGGGGGGTGAATAGGTGTTTAACATAAACCTTGGCAAATAAATGCATAATAAAATTAATTTCGAGCAAAGTTTGAATAAAAATTAGAGTCTGATAACGAGCCACCAAACTTCTAGTAAATGTTCAAAATTTGTTATGCGATGGAACAGACTTCTGAAATAACCTGTAAGTGTGCAACATATTTAAATAAGGAGAGTTAAGGAAAGAGAATGTTGCACACGAAATTTATAGTGGTTCGGCTTGGATCAAGCCTATGTCTACTCTCTCACGCTAACAGCCTTATGGCTGGATTCTACTATGCAATCAACGAGAGATTACAACTTTAAGTGTAAACACTTAGCGGTAGATCACACTATCTCACTAAGTCACTCTTTTGGTATTTTTCTCACGATCACAAATGTTTAAGCTCACCAAAGACAAGTGTATGATCGAAGTTCGCTCAGACTTTAGAATTATAAATTCTACGCTCCGTCTCTTACTTGCTCATCGGTCCTTGATCTCCTTAAATACTCCTCCACTTCCAAACTAGCCGTTGGACAGTATCTAGAGGATCATCTTCCAATCTACCCATTGGACAAATATGTATCTAAAAGATTTACTAGCCATTGAGTGATAAAAGTATAATCCCAAATTGATTCTGATCGCCCATACAAACAGAATCTTGGTTTCCATAAGTAGAGCTTCTTTGTATAGAAAGTTCTTATCTTCAATATCCAATTGTCAATCAATTAGATTGAGTCAATCAAATCTATCTTGATGTAGAATCCAAACCAGATCACTAACCGTTATATGTTTGGGGCTTGTGTTATGTTCTGTCAAGTTGTTTCGTTCTGAACATGCTTCGTTCTGAATTTGTTACGTTCTAAACTTGTGTCTCGTTCTGGACCTTGTCACGTTCTAGACTTGTTTCTCGTTCTGGATGTAAAGTCTGAGTGTGTTCTGTCGAAAGTAAAGTCTGAGTGTCTTCCATCGGAAATTGACTTTACAATATGGACGTAAGTCTAAACATATTATGCTTCTGAACATATTTAGCCTTAAGATCTGGACACAGTCTGAATAAGTTTAGCTCCAGCATAGAGTCTGTCTTATGATTTTCCAAGTATAGACTTCGACAATATCATTTACATGTTTTATCATCTGCATAGTCTATTACTCAACCATTAAACACGTTAGTAGCCTTTGATTTTTTTTTGTCATCTTCAAAACATCATAAGGGATTTCCCTAACAAATTAAGGATTAGTGGTTAGTTAGTTTGTGTAACTAAGTTAGTAGGCTAGTTAGTTACCTAGACTAATTACTTAGGTGCTTCGTTAGGTTATTTAGTTAGTTTAATTAGATTTAGGTAATTAACCTAGCTAGGTTAGTTTAATTAGTTCAATTAGGTTAGTTCGGTTAGATTATTTAAATTAATTAAGTGATTTAGTTTAAATAATTTGCAATTTATTTAATTAATTATAATTAGCGTAAATTATACAAGGATAGCTGGTTTGTAGAATTTTACGCTGATCGTCGTGGTTGAATTGATTTGTGGAATTGATTGCTAAATTATGCAATTGGGTGCTTGGTGATGATTTTTTATTATTATTGCAAAAATAAGATTTTATGGTATTTAATTAGAAAAATACCAGGTGTCGGGTTTTAACACCAAAAATATTTTATGTACTATATAAAATCGTGGAATTTTGAAATGGGAGAGTATCACATTTTGTGGATCGATTTGATTGTGTGACCACGCACAATTATTTTACTGGGTATTTTTAATACGAAGAAAATTAGCCAAGTCCATTATTTGAAATGGAAGTATTTGAGTGCAAAGCACGATGTTCTTGGCCAAGTATGTGCTGGTGTGTGATCACTTAAGTGCCCTAATGCGTTTACATGGGACGATGCCTAATTAAGTTCAGATGCCCTTGACAACGGATGCTAATCGCAATGGAGGCTGGGCCGATGCTCCTTTATGGAATGTCGTCTAAGGGTAGACGTTGCCATGCCCAACGGAGCTGGACGACACCCGGTTATGTTAGATGACCACCGACTGTTGAGTTGGCTATGGCCGTTGGGTCGTAAATAATTGGAACACGCTTGAGTGATTGAGATAACCGCGCCTGATTATGGGACAAAATTGTGTGGCACGGAATGGACGTGTCATAATGGTTTGACCTTATAATCGGGACCTCTGTGATTGATTGATATATGAAAATGGGGTGTTCCAGTTATTGAATGCATTTACTGTATGCATATGATATATGAGATGTAGATGTACTAATGTGCAGGGGGTGCTGAGGCGAGGTAAGTCCTATATGGTGCATGTTTAGGCTGCCTCTAGCTGAATTCTCGTCCTAATTGGGGTTTAGGATGTAGACTCGCTGAGATTTATCTCACGCCGTCATGATTTAAATATTTTCAAGTCCCTAATGTGGAGAACCGGAGCCCGAGGTTGAAGGGTCCGAAGTGTAGGTAGCTTAGTAGTTTCTTTTGGAGACAGACTAGTGTGTATAGACTTGTAGATTTAACCCGGTCTGTATATAAAGTGTGTTTTATGAAAAATGTATTGGCATGTGTTTTGACTATCCCTATCTTTGATTGTTGTATGGGGTTTATTAGTTCGCTTCCACATGTGTATAAAACGAATGGGTCGGTGACGTGTCCTGGGAACGTCGCAAAATTCTATCGACTATCGAGGGATGTTCGCGTGCTTGAGGTTCGGGGCGTGACATATTGCTAATTAAACCACAAGCACGAAAGCATGCAAAGTGTTAAGTACACCTAATAATTGTGCCAAAATCGCGTAATTATTCACACCCCACAAGTGGGTATTGTGGGGTTTAGCTCACACCCCAACCTTTTCTTTAAACATGCTAGAAAAGGCTTACACTTATAGATTGGCCCATCTCCTCCCAACTTTCCTATGTGGGACAAGAAAAAACACATTTTGCTTGTCTTATAAACAAACATCCAACAATCCCCCATTTTGTTGGTAAAACAAAGATTTCAAAAATAAAAATTTCAAAACCATATAGCCAAAATTTCATTGAGATTAATATATATACATAAAGGTTTCTTTCGAGTTAAACATTTATTTAGTGCAAGTATCTCAAAATTCTATCAAACTAACAAGTGGCTCAGCTTTAAACTTGTATTTTTATATAATAAAATCAAGCGTATCGCACATATACTAACCTTTTGTTTCAACGAGAAGTTCAATATTACTCCGCACTATTATGGTCTTATACTTGATCTTATTTTATGAGCTCTCTAGAAAGCAATCCTAATTTTCGTAAGAAGCGGCATCACTTCCAAGCTCATATAAGTAAAGTATTTACCATGTGTTTTTGTTACTATCAATACATTACGAATTTGTACCATACTATATTAAGAATTCAATTCAACCTATAAAATATAATAGATGACACTAACTTTTCATATTAGGGCTACGTCAGTATCAAAAAATCACATTTGGCGACTTGCTTTTACCTATTAATCCTTGTAATTTGTGATATTTTAGAAAAATGTCGAGTTACCATTACTGGTGATTTCAATTAAAGGGTTTCAACCTTATTTCTTGTGAGGTCATTATTACCATGTCTCTTGATAAAGTCTTTGTCAAGGGATTGGCTAGACTATTACTTGACCTCATGTAGACAATTATTATGGTACAATCTTTAATCAATTGTCTCACATACTCATGTCTTAGACTAATACTTTTAGACTTACCATTATGGGTGTTACTATAGGTTCTTGCCAAAGTAACTTGACTATCATAAAGAATAGAATAGGAGGCATAGGACTAGGCCATAATTTGATATATGACAACAAATTTTTAATCCATTTAGCCTCTTTCCCAATTGCTACTAAAGCAACAAATTCCGATTCCATCATTGAGTGAGTTATACCTGTTTGTTTTTCGCTCACCTAATACAACACCTTCACTTAGTGGGAAAATCTATCCATAAGTGAAATGCTCATCTCCTATACTTGTAATTCAACTAGTATCGGTATATCCTTCTAATATAGCGGGATAATTATATAGAACAATACTAAATTTTTAATTCTCTTAAGATAACAACAAATTCTGATAATAGCCCTCCAATGTTTTATACTTTGATTACTAATATACCTTCTCAACTTGCACACAGACCAAGTAATATCATGTCTAGTACAATGCATTGCATATATTAAAGACTCTATAACACTAGCTTATTTAAGTTGTGCTACTGTTGTATAGGTATCATAATTTAATTTAATACTGGAATCAAATGGAAAACTTCTTCCCTTGGAACCAATATGTTAGAATTTATTTAACAATTTGTCAATGTAATTACATTGGCTCAAAGAATAACCCCCTACTATGTTTCTCAACTTTAATATTTAAGATAGTATCTACTTTACCCAAATCCTTCATTTTAAACATGGAGGTTAGATGCTTCTTAGTCTCAACAGTTCCAATCATGTTCGTTCCAAAAATAAACATATCATCGACATACAAGCACACTAAGGCATCTTAGACTTTAGTGAATTTATAGTACATACACTTATCAGCACTATTGTGGGTGAAACCATTAGAAAATATGATTGAATCAAATTTTTCATGTGACTGCTTAGGACCTTGCTCAAGTCCATAAAGAGACTTAATCAATTTACATACTTTTTATTCATTTCTAGCAAGAATGAAACCCTCTGATTATTCCATGTAATTTCCTCATTAAGTCTCCATTTAAGAAAGCGGTGTTGATACATATTTGATGAATACAGAGATCATAAATGGACACTATAGTAAAAAGAATTCGAGTAGAAGTTATACATGCAACATGAATATATGTATCAAAATAATCTATTCATTTCTTTTGCCAATGCCCCTTGGCCACTAATCTAGTTTTAAAAGCTTGGATAAAATCATTAGAATGATATTTCTTTCTAAAAACCCATTTGCACCCAATATTCTTGGATCATTTTGGTAAATCTACTAATACCTAAGTATTACTGGACATAATTGAGTCTATTTCATCATTTATAGCTTCTTTTAAAAAAGAAGCATCTCTAGAAGACATAACATCATCAAAGCTTTTATGATTGTTTTCTAAATTTAATACTAAAGGGTATTTATTTTTCACGTTTGTCTTATTCAACAAGAAAAACATGAGTTATAAAATCAAGACCTAAGTTTTTTAGTTTCCTAGCTCTAGTGCTTCTCCTTAGTTCAATTGTGTCTTTAGAATCATTTGTTTCTTTTGCTTGAAATCTACTTGAGTTTCTATAGGTTTTGAATTATTTTCGTTAATTTTAAGAACCCATAGAACATTTATTCTCAAAGAATTCAACATATTTCGATTCTATAATGACAATGGACTCTAAGTCAAGAAGCTTATAAGCTTTACTGTTTTCGGCATATCTAATGAAAAAACTTTTGATAGCTCTAGGACTAAGTTTTGTTCTCTTAGGGTCTATTACTTGGTAGTATGTCAAACGCCCTCACACTTTAAGGTATGACATATTTGATTTTCTAATTGTCCATACTTCATAAAGGGTCATGCCATTTTTCTTGGATGATATTTTATAATAAATATAACATGCAGTAAGCAATGCTTCTCCCCAAAGATCAATTGGTAGCTTTGAATTTGAAAGCATACAATTAACCATTTCTTCAAGAGATCCATTTTTCCTTTTAGCCAAACTATCTTGTTGTGGAGTATATGGTGCTAAAACTTGATAAATAATACCATGTTCTTCACAAAATGAAGAGAATTTATTGAAAAAATATTCTCCACCTATATCTGAACAAAAAACTTTGATTTTCTTTTCTAATTGATTTTGTATTTCAGCTTTATATTATTTAAACGTGGTAAATGATTCACCCCTTCACCTCACGAAATAAACATATAAAAATCTACTATAATCATTTACAAAGGTAATAAAATACTTTTTTATCACCATGTGTTAGTATCTTTGTTGAATTCACAGATGTCACTATAAACCAAATCCAATGAATTTGAATTTTTTTTAACACTAAGAAAATGTTTCTTATTTAATTTAGATTTAGCTCATATTTTGCATTTATGGATTTTGCCATTGAAATTTATCAAGTCTAACTTTTTCATATTCTTCATATAACAACTATTTATATGTGTCTACCTATTATGTCATAAAAATGAAAACTCAACAGTATAAGTAAAATAGCAATATTATTAATGATACTCAGTTGATACATGCTGTCATTGGCACAATCCTTTCTATAAATAGCCCATTCTTCGACTGGATAATCTTGTCGGATTCAAACAAAACCAAAATACCCTCTTACAAAGTAAATCAATAAAAAATAGGCTCTTCCTAATTTTGGGTATAAATAACAAATTAAGAAGAGTAATCTTCTTTCTAGAACTAAAGTCTACCTTCATTGTGCCTTTGCTAGTAACCTTTGCAAGAGCATTATTCACCATCAAGACCTCTTGAACATTTAAGTCGACAGTCTCTTCAAATTGCTTAAATATGTATTTGTCCTTGCACACATGAACTGTTGTTTTAGAATTTAAGCGCCAACTAGATTGGATAGTAACAGAGTTGATTTCAGAAACTATAGCCATTGCATCATTAATTTAAGGGTTAATATCTTTAAAAACTCCAAACTGGTACACCTATGACAAATTTACCCCAAATTTATCTTTTGATCACAAAAAATGCCAAATTAGTACACCTTTAACAAATTTATTCCAAACCGGTATACTTGTGATAAATTTATCCTCTATTAGTTTATGTTAAATTTTACTGTCAAATTACTAAGTTAGATGACACGTGACAATTGAGTGGTGTACCGATTTGGGATTTTACTATTCGTTTGTCACAGTTATATAATTTTCGTGATTTTTTGTGGTATTAATATATTTTAACGAAAGACATATTTATCACAAATATATTAGTTTGAGATTTTTGACTATCCAACAAATTAGTTTGGGATAAATTTGTCACAAGTGTACCAGTTTTGGGATTTTTGTGGTCATTTCAAGTCAATTTATCATAGGTGTACTGGTTTATTATTTTTCATGGTCAAAAATTAGTTTGAGGTAAATTTGTTACAAGTGTACCAATTTGGGATTTTTCAAGGTATTAACTCTTAATTTAAGAAATTTTTATGCTCGAAAATATGGTTGAAATCATGGCAACATAGTTTTTTTCAATCAAATTCACATTTGCCTCCACCATTGGAATATTCTTGTCCTTTAATATGCTCTTGCAATGAATACAATCCTTGGCATATTGTCTCTGTTTGCCCCAAACAAATTAGTAACCCTTTTTCTTCTTTTGTGTTCTCTTAAATCTATGTCCATTTTTTACTTTGTAGTTGTGGCCGATTTTTCGTTTTCTTTCCATATGATTAACCTTGAATCATACAAAATAGAATTATCACGTAAACATGACTCTTCCTCAATATGAAAATGTTTTCATATTTGGTCCAACTTGAAAAGCTTTCGGAATATCAATCTTAAGGCCACGAATTTTATGTAAAAGAGCTTGCAACTCATGGACTTGTTGCAACAAGGGTTTGGTATCAATAAACTTGGAATCAAAATATTTTGTAATTAAATATTTATTGGTATCTTACTCTTCTACTTTGTACTTGAATTTCAGTGTGTTCCAAATTTCTCCGGCTGACCTCATTTTAGTGAATAAGTTCGTACAATTGATCAAACAGTGTATTTAGAACGTGTCCACAACATAACAGTTCGTCCTCTGCATGTGTCTTTTTCTCCTTGTTAACCCTTCCAATCACTTCTGCACTTGGCTATCCTCCTTCAGCATTAGGCTTCAAATCTTCTATAGGTGCCAATTAGGATCCAATATGTGGGAGATCTTCAGGGCAATGAGCAGGAACATCATCTTGTCCCTCCAACAAGCAAAGTTGTCCCCATCGAACCGGTCTAGTTTAACCATATCTTAATACATGACTTTGATTCTCTTAGACTCCATTGTTGAACGAAATGAATCCTTAAAATTGTTGGTAAACATGGCTTCGAATCAATGGAGCAATTAAATTGGATTTTGAGGTGTGATATCACTTTCTTTAAGAATTATATTTGCCCCGCAATGTAGCTAATAATCACCGACAGATATCCTCTAGGATACAACAAGCCTCAAATGAGAATACTAGATAAATTTTAATATTTCTCCAAAGTTTCTCTAGGGAACAATTGAAAAGATAATTGTAGTTTTGGAAAGAAGACTCAAAAAATGATTTCATACTCGTTTATGCCTAAAATTGACATACATATATTTATGTATATCAGTCTTAAAGAACATAAGTAATTCTACGCGAAAGGTTGCGAAGTGAATAAAAGTATCATTTCGGAAGAAGTTGCAAAATGAACAATTGCAGCCTTTCGTGAAAGGTTGCAAGGTTATCTTGAAAAAATACATATAAAAATTCGGAATAATAAAAATAAATAATAAATAATAATTTTTTAATAAATAAATTTTCAAATTTTCATCATTTCCAAAAATAATTAACAAAAAAATAAATAATAATAATAATAATTTTTTAATAATTAAAATTTCAAATTTTCATAATTTCCAAAATTACTTAACAAACAAAACAACCTTTCAACTAATAGATATTAATAAGATAACCGTCCAAGCGTGCAAAATGCTAAATGCGCCTAATAATTGCGCAATTATTCGTACACCCACACACAAGCATTTTGGGGTCTAGCCCACATCCCAACAATTTCTTTAAACGCACTAGAAAAGGTTTGCACTTATAAATTGACTCATCTCCTCTCAATTTTCCTATGTGGGACAAGGAAAACATATTTTGTTTGTTTTACAAACAAACATCCAACACTTACTAGCATACAGAGATTGTAAATTTATCTCCATTTGGTCTTTCTCTGGGGAAATCTTGATGTGTCAATTGTTGGTTTATATACATTATACAAGGGCAATCAAATATGTAATTAAACTAGTTATTGTAGATATAACTGAAATCTAATGCAATTCAGCCTATCAATAGACTGTTTCATTTACACCAAACGACTTATTAAAATGGGGGTGAGTTTGATTTGATCTGCAAAAGTTTCAGCTGTTTTGTCTTTTTACTAAGCATTGTTCTGCATGTGGGGCAGGTGAGACGAGAAATTTTTTTTTTTTAACTAGTAAGAATGCCCACATGTTGCTGTGTCCTTGCAATTGTAAGCTCTCATGATGGAGAGATCACATTAATTAGCACTTAAAAAGTTCTTTTTCCTCCAAAATCTAGGTTAGAATTGGGATCCATACGTTTGATGAAAAATGAATGATTTGAAAAATATTTTTCTCAAAATGGTTCTTCATATTTCTTTCTAAAGTGGAAATGTTTGTGCAATGAATCTACAACTCAGTTTCAATAGCCACAAAGTTTTGGAGTCGTGGTCATTGTGGTCATTGATGTATAAGAAAGAGACATTAATAACCATGTTTTTTCTTCCTACTAATGTGAGAAAATATCATAGAATAATACACATTTAGATAAATATTTTTCTTCTTGTTCTGCTTAATGAAAAGTTTATGTTAATAATTAATGTAATTATATTGAGGAAAATTTTCAAATAAGAACTCAAAGTGGGGCTGTTTTGTCAAAAGAGACTCAAAGTAGACATTATCTTAAATAAGAGTTTGAAGTGTCTAACTTAATCTCAAATAAAGATTTGAACTTTAAATCTTGTTCATAGTCAAGGGCATTTTCGTTCAAGGATATTTTTCTTTTTCTTTCTTCATTTTCACTCTCCTTTTGTTTTGTCTTCTTTTTTTCTCCTTTTTCTCTCTTCTTCCTCACCTTCTCTCTGTGTGTCATCTCGTCGATGCAGGCAAGCGAACTCTTGGAATTTGTCGAGAGCTTTTGGGCAGTTCTTTCACCGCTTGGTATCTCACACATCTTCCTGCTCGTCCTTTAGAGAGAGTGAACAACTAAACTCAACTGAGGAGAGAGAGACTTTTTCCGTTTGGGTGGCCATTGAAGATGGGGAAGTATAAGCTCACGAGCTCATTGGTGGGGAGGCTGACGAAGGTGTGGAAGATGGAGGCGATGTAGAGCAAGATGGAGGCGTGAGGAAAAGGAGGAGAAATCTATCGACCTCAGAATTGGAGATTTGATATTTTTCTTGACAAGCATGAGCTCCAATGGAGGCCCATTTGGTCCATCTATGACCTCGAGTAGTGCCCTGAGTTTAGGGGGAGATTCCCTCTTCCCATCGGGGGACACTGACTCATCGGATCCTGCTCTAAAGTGCATAAGTCAGATGCTTATGGAAGAGAACATGGAGGAGCAAATGTGGGAATTTGCTGATCAGGTTGCTCTGCCGAATGCTGAAACGTCATTGTACAATGCCCTTGGTCAGCAGCATTCGGAGGTGTCTGATCAGAGCCCCTCACAGCTTGACATAAGCCATTTTATCGAGAGCCCAAATAGCAACCTTTCTGGAAGTAGCAGTGCTCGTGGAAGCCACGATGCTACCAGCGTTACAGTCAGCTCTAGCGACTCAGCTGGTGCTAATATTCTTTACACGATCGAAGAACATTGCCATGCTGTGCAGGAAAATCCTGACCTGGACTTCCAGTCGAATGTGGATCCCTGTTTGCAGTTGTTGTCCAATTCTTCAAGCAACATCACGAATCCTGATGATTGGTTGGAGAATGCATGAGCTTCTTGTCAAGAACATTTTCAGTAATAGTGAGTATGATTCAGTTCAAGAAAGGATTAGAGGAGGCCAGCAAGTTCCTTCCTACCAACAGTGAATTAGGAATTAACCCAGAGGACGGAAAACTGCCATTGGAAAGAAAGAACAGAACCACAAGAACACGCATCAATGAGGAGATCAACATGAGGCGCTCATCTTGTGGATTCAAGGGATTAAAGAATCACGAGAGGGATGAGGATGCTTTTGAGGAAGGAAGGGCCAATAAGCAAACAGCCTTGTACCCAGAAGAGAGTGAGCTTTCGGATTTGTTCGATAAGGTGTTGCCCTGCAACTGCTCTGGCAACAAATCCATGGAGACAAAGCTGAGCAAAGGCATATGGCCACAAATAAACAAGTGGAACTATTCTAGTGACAAATCCGTGGAGACAGGGCTGAGCAAAGACATACGGCCACAAAGGAACAAGTGCAGTTCCAATAGAGATAGGGGTCGTGGTAAGAAAGAAGCAGGGAAGCAAGAATACTGTTGACTTGAGAACTCTTCTGATCCTCCGCGCAAGCTATCTCTACTAGTGATTTCAGGACTGCTAATGAATTGTTAAAGCAGATCAGAGAGAACTCTTCTCCATCTGGTGATGGGTCTCAAAGACTGGTACATTACTTTGCCAATGGGCTAGAGGCACAACTGGTGGGCAGAGACAGTCAAACACAAGACTTTTATTCTACAATTGTTGCCAGGAGGACCTCAGCAGCCGATGTCCTGAAAGCTTATCACCTTCACATTTCAACATGTCCGTTTAAGAAGTTCTGCATTGCCTTTGCGAATTGCATGATTTTGAAAATAGCAGAGAAAGCCACTACCCTTCATATAATAGATTTTGGCATTCGGTTTGGTTTCCGGTGGCCAATCCTCATACAAATGCTCTCTTCTGGATCAGAAGGGCCCAGTAAATTGCGCATCACAGGCATAGAGCTTCCACAGGCTGGTTTGCACCCAGCAGAAAAATAGAGGAGACAGGTCGCCGTTTGAAAAAGTATTGTGAGCGTTTTAGTGTCCTTTTTGAATTCAACTTCACAGCATCCAGGAATTTGGAATCCATCAAATTTGCAGATCTCAGGATTTAAAGCAATGAGACAGTTACTGTGAATTCTTTAGACAGGTTGCAGAATCTCTTTGACGAGACAGTTGAGGACTGTTAAAAAAAAAAAATTGGATGTGTGCGTTGCGGAAGCATGGTTTTGGTATTAGTTATAGTTTTTGGTTAGTGACGTGTGCAAGTGTATAATATAGTTTGTAGATGATGGACAAGAGACGAGATATGATAATTGAAGGATATAAGACATGAGATATAGGGGGAAATAGTCTCATTAGTTGAACAAAATAGTTTGATGGAGGTATGGTAGAGATCTATGACCTCTTGGTGGAGGGTTCACCTCACACACAAGGTGGAGGGTTTACCTCTCACACACAAATGAATGAACTACAAGCATATTTATAGGCATGAGTCACACCTTAGTACAACATTCTAGATTTCTATAGAATGTTGTCCATGTAGGCTTCATCTAGGTAATTCTAGATTGTAGTTCTTCTAGAGACTTCTACATTTTCTTGACCACCTAAGTTAGATTTTCTTAAGGATTTTTCTTGACTTTTCTAGCTAATATCAATCTTGAAGTTTCTAGAAAGTTTTAGAGAAAATGGATCACAATTTCCAACACTCCTCCTTGATCCATTTTCGGGATACTTTGGACTTGTGTTATAAAGCCTCGGACATACCTTGAAATTCCTCTTGTAGTTTGTCCCATGTCTTTTATTCCGTCTTCGTTCCACGATCCCTTGCATTCTCTTGTCGAACCACTTGCACTTGCCTTTGAACATGCATGACTTTTCTTCAATGATGTCCCATATGTCTCGGAACATCAAAATGCTCTTAGTTGTAGTTGTTAGCTCGGATTCTGGCTCTGGCTCTCATACGCTCTGGCTCGGCTCCGGCTCGGCTCTCGCTCTCGCTCGGCCTTTTATTTTGGCTCGGCTCCGACTACGCTCTGTTGGCTCTCGCTCGGGCTCTGGCCTTTTTAGTTGAGGATGGTGAGGACAAACGCCCATAACCATCCGATATGCCTAGCTCTGATACCATGTTAGAAATTTTGGACGTGTGCATGCGCTGCGGAAGCATGGTTTTGGTATTAATGATAGTTTTTTATTAGTGATGTTGTGTGCAAGTGTATGATATAATTTGTAGTGGATGGACAAGAGATAAGATAGGATAATTGAAGGATAAAGAACATGGGATATGGGAAATAGTTTCATTAGTTGGATAAAATAATTTTACAATAGTTGAAGGAGATGTTGGTGGGGAGTTACATGATGTGGTTTTTATGGGAAGCTCCCCACACAAAACATGGAGCACTTGCTCCTTTATATAAGCTGTTAAAGAAGATTCCGGACTTCTCTTGAATGCAAACCATGTAGGCTTCTCTAGCAAATTCTAGATTGTAGTTCTTCTAGAGACTTCTCTTACATGCTGGACATTTTCCTCTTTCTTCCGAAACTTCATCTAGGAAATTCTAGAAGTTTAGCAACTCTAGGAAATTCTAGAAAATGGATCACCATTTCCAACTCTAGGCAATTCAGGAATAATATCTCTCATTGCGGGGTTATTATGATGGAAAACATGCTTTCAGATTAAACTATGGTGACACCTGTTGGAAATTGTGATCCATTTTCTCTAAAACTTTCTACTTTCTTCAAGATTGATATTAGCTAGAAAAGTCAAGAAAAATCCTTAAGAAAATCTAACTTAGGTGGTCAAGAAAATGTAGAAGTCTCTAGAAGAGCTACAATCTAGAATTACTTAGATGAAGCCTACATGGACAACATTCTATAGAAATCTAGAATGTTGTACTAAGGTGTGACTCATGCCTATAAATAGGCTTGTAGTTCATTCATTTGTGTGTGAGAGGTAAACCCTTCACCTTATGTGTGAGGTGAACCCTCCACCATGAGAGGTCATAGATCTCTACTGTACCTCCATCAAACTATTTTGTTCAACTAATGAAACTATTTTCCCCCATATCTCATGTCCTATATCCTTCAATTATCATATCTCGTCCATTGTCCATCCTCTACAAACTATATTATACACTTGCACACGTCATTAACCAAAAACTATAACTAATGCCAAAACCATGCTTCCGCAACGCACACATCCAAAAAAAAATTTTAACATGGTATCAGAGCCAGGTTTACTTGGATGGTTATGGGCATTTGTCCTCACCATCCTCAACTAAAAAGGCCAAAGCCCGAGCGAGAGCCAATAGAGCCGGAGCTGGAGCCAGAGCCAGAATCAAAGGCCAGAGCCCGAGCAAGAGCCAAGAGAGCTAGAGCTAGAGCAAGAGCCAGAACTAAAGCCGGAGCCAGAGCCAGAGCTTACGAGAGCCCGAGCCCAAGCCCAAGCTAACAACTACAACTAAGAACAATTTGATGCCCCGAGACATATGGGACATCATTGAAGAAAAGTCATGCATGTTCAAAGGCAAGTGCAAGTGGTTCGACAAGAGAATGCAAGGGATCGTGGAACAAAGACAACACAAGAGGCATGGGACAAATTAGAAGAGAGATTTCAAGGTATGTCGGCAACTTTATGATACAATGTCCAGTATCCTGAAAATGGATCAAGGGGAGTGTTGGAAATGGTGATCCATTTTCTAGAATTTCCTAGAGTTGCTAAACTTCTAGAATTTCCTAGATGAAGTTTCTGGAAGAAAGAGGAAAATGTCCAGCATGTAAGAGAAGTCTCTAGAAGAACTACAATCTAGAATTTGCTAGAGAAGCCTACATGGTTTGCATTCAAGAGAAGTCCGGAATCTTCTTTAACAGCTTATATAAAGGAGCAAGTGCTCCATGTTTTGTGTGGGGAGCTTCCCATAAAAACCACATCATGTCCCCACCAACACCTCCTTCAACTATTGTAAAATTATTTTATCCAACTAATGAAACTATTTCCCATATCCCATGTTCTTTATCCTTCAATTATCCTATCTTATCCCTTGTCCATCCACTACAAATTATATCATACACTTGCACAAAACATCACTAATAAAAAACTATCATTAATACCAAAACCATGCTTCCGCAGCGCATGCACACGTCCAAAATTTCTAACAAGGACAACAATCCACGAGATGCTATGTTAAATCTAATTCGGGAAATTAAATGGATATTTTTGTTCATGCCATAAGTAATGGCTCCTACAACGCGCCCTTCTTTGCAACAAGATTCTGAGAGGCACTTTTTCATCTTTCTGCAGTGTATGATGTGTTTGATGCTATTTTAGATGCCGACCGGAAAGAGAGGGTTTTTGAGAGAGTTCCATGGGCGGAAATTATGAATGTTATAGCATGTAAAGGTTTGGAAAGGGTAGAGAGGCCGGAAATGTACAAGCAATGGCAGGTTCGTCATATGAGGGCTGGATTTAAGGTGCTTCCTCCGGACCAAGAGCTCATGAAGTTGCTCAGGGTTAAGATGAAAGAATCGTACCGCAAGAATTTTGCGCTCGATGAAGATGGCAACTGGATGCTGCAAGGTGGGAGAGTTCGGATTATCTAAGGTTCCTCCTGATGGGTGCCCACTTAGGATAGTTGAAGAAAACTGTTTTCTGTCATGACCTGTACATTAGAGAGATTCTTCCAGGGTCAACAGGTCAAGGATTTATAATAGGGTAGCTCCGAATGGACTTATTTCCGGCTCCTTTCTTTGGGCATGTATCTTTTTACTTGCAAACAATTTTGAGTCTGGAGTGTTTGCTTTACTATTTATCTAATTCTTGAGATAGGAAGACACAATTTGCAGCTTCTATGCCACGCAGGCATCGTAATTTTGCTGATAATGTGTCATGATTTGCCTATCCTATAGCTCACAAGTTGGGCAAGTAATATGGCAGCTCCAAGCTGATGATGGGAAAGGGTGCAGCATTGTCATGTATGGTTCTTGGTGGCTCTGCGGTTTACTAGTAGCCTATAATGCCAAAAGCTGTCTAACTCTTTTAAGAACTTGAGTAGCCAACGAGGGGCTCATGGAGGTGCGTTTCAGAATACGATGCAAACAACCTTGGGCCCCTGCTGAAGTTGTTTGTGCCTTCAAGTCAACTTGAGGGCAAATGAATTTCTAGATTACTTTCTGGCATACAGGTTTTATATCTTATGTCTCCTTTTTGTCTTTCCGTGAAGAAATTTGGATGGAACAATTGTTGGTTTATACACAAGGGAGATAAAGTCTGTGATTAAACTAGTTATTGTAGATACAGTCGAATTCTCATGCAATTCATTCTGTCAATAAATTGTTCCAATTACACCAAGGACTAATAAACGGAGTTCAAGAATGATTTAATCAGGGAAAGTTTTAGCTTTTCTGCATTTTAATTAAGCATAATTATGCAACGCATGGAAGGTGAGCTCCAATCCTAAAGTTTCATGAGAAATGTCTTTTCTACACTACTAAGAGAGTTCGCATGTTGCTGCATCCTTGCGATAATAAGCTCCAATGATGGAAAGATCACAATGTGTGACATCCTGAAATTCGAGTCCTCTGAAGAATGGATGAACGTGAATTTCGTCGATGCATTGTTGGTTGATCTCACTCGGAATTGATCACTCTTGAGATACCGACCTTGAAGGGAAAGGCTATTGAGGACGAGAACTCGTACGACTAAAGGACTCGACACAGGAAAACGACTTGACCGTGAGACTTGCGTGAGGATGATCACAGTAGATAGGCGGGCCGATTCAAAGGACGACTAGAAGTTGATTCGCGGACAGAACATAATGGAACGACGGGTGATTCCGTTTATCGTTATCGAACCCGCGAACGACCCTATGTCGATCCTTAGTGATCGTGTACTTTGAAATAAGAATCTATCCTCCGTAATTTCATGCAGTCAAGGACGTCCATGCGTCGAGATGTCTTGAACGTGGTTTGGCACGAGTCGGTTACGCGTGAATCCTCGAGCCGCCCGTCGGTCGAGTTATAACCAAAATGGCATTAGGGCGAAATTGACATGGCAAGAGAACTTAGGGACCGGACTTCGAATTATCGGGAATGTCGGGACGGACTTTGGATGAGGCTACTTGGACAATCGACGAGCAGTTAAGCGAGCAATTGAAAAGGGATTTTCGGACCGAGGAAGCAAGCCAGTGAGGACGTGGGCTGGGCCAAGCTAGTATGGGCCTTAGGCCCAAGTTGGGACAGCCACCAAATGGGCCTAAGTCAAGCAAATGAGCCCATTGGGCCAAACCAACTATTCATCTTCTAAGCCCATGGACCAAGCCTTAACCATTTCAAAGCCCAATAAATTCCCAAGCCCACTCCTATTCATGGCCAAGCCCATTTCTTAGGCCCATCCACCAATTTCAGCCCAAGGATAGAATGGTAATTTGTGCAAGGTGGAAATGACCAAATTGCCCCTAAAAGCATTTGGATAAGAGCAAAGGAAGAGAGAGAAGATGATGTCATGCATGGGGACTTGAAGCAAGCATTTATGGGGGTCTTGACAGCCCTCCCATCACCCTCTCTCTCCCTCATTCGGTCCCCATCTCGAACGGAGCCTTCTCTCTCCTCGTTTTCTCTTCCTCCAGTTTCTGCTCCAGCTGACCCTTCGGTGAAGAATCGAGTCAAAAGTGGTCTTCCCGGTTGAATCACAGAACGAGCCACCTATCACCGTGACCGGGAGAGACAGACCGTTCCAACGAGTCCGATTTCATCCCAAACGGAGCCCCCGTACGTCCTGTACGGCCGTCGCAAGCCGCCGGTCGCCGGTCCGTCGGTCCGCCTGCAGCCTGCACTGTTTCGCGTTTTCGGGCATTTTTCTCCCATTCCAGCCGTTCCTTTGCCCATTCCATCCACCCACAAGATCCCCAAGACCCCCGGGAGCCGCCGTTTGCCGGACAACCCCCTCACCGGAGCTCCGGCCAAGCCGTTCAACTTGTTTTCTTCTCCGGCAGGGCTGTTTTTCAGTGTTTTCAGTGGGAGTCCGAGCTGTGGTTGCTGTGTTGAGCTTGGGACCGCCTTGGATTGTCATGGTAGAGGTTCCGGTGCGTAGCCACCGTCGTCGCCGCCGCGTCGGTGTCTCCGGCCCGCTTAACGGGTGAGTTTAGCTCCTAATCCTTCGATTAGTGCCTAAACTTGCTTAGGGTTGGTTTAGTTAGATTTAATTCTAGTTTATGTGATTTAATTAAGTTGTATTAGCCCTAAGATAGGTGGTTAGATGGATGGATTAGATTAGTTTAGCTTAATCTTGCTTTATTTGCTTAATTGTGATTATGTGTTTAATTAAGCTTGTTTTGCTTAATTAATTGTTTGATTGTTTTAATTAATGATTTTAATGATTTCTGAGTTTAATTTATCATTTATTAAATTCTGGAAATTTACTGTTCACGAAACATTTGTTCACGAATTACTTTGTTCACGAGACATTTGTTCATCGAGAATGCGAAAAGTTGTCTAAATTCATGTGTGTTGATTTTATGAAGTGAATGGATGTGTAAATGCATGGGCATCCGCGTGAATTGAATGTGATTTGTAATTTTGAGTATTTATCCCAAAATTTATTAATTTCAGTAATTAATTGGAAAATAACCGGGCGTCGGTTGACGGCGCCAAAAATATTTTGGTGAACCATTAAATAGTGGGATTTTCTGAAAGAAAAATATTGTATTTTGGCTAAAAGGCCGTGTGTGTACCCACACACGATATTTTATCGAGTATCTTTGATATCAACAAATTAGGCCAAGATATTATGAAATTGAGGAATTTAATTACGAGGTGCAATATTGTTGGCCATAGTTGAGAAGGTCGGGTGGGGGACCATAAAGCCATTGAATCTTGAGGCGGCATCGATAAAAGGGCACGTGGGCTCGGTGAATTGATGCATCACTTTGGTGAACGAGTGCCTTAGAGAATGCACGTGGCCCCGAGCATCGTAAAAGGGCACGTGGGCTCGGTGAATTGATGCATCACTTTGGTGAACGAGTGCGCTTAGAGAATGCACGTGGCCCAGGGCATCGATAAAAGGGCACGTGGGCTCGGTGAATTGATGCATCACTTTGGTGAACGAGTGCGCTTAGAGAATGCACGTGGCCCCAGGCATCGATAAAAGGGCACGTGGGCTCGGTGAATTGATGCATCACTTTGGTGAACGAGTGCCTTAGAGAATGCACGTGGCCCAAGCATCGATAAAAGGGCACGTGGGCTCGGTGAATTGATGCATCACTTTGGTGAACGAGTGCGCTTAGAGAATGCACGTGGCCCAAGCATCGATAAAGGGCACGTGGGCTCGGTGAATTGATGCATCACTTTGGTGAACGAGTGCCTTAGAGAATGCACGTGGCCCGAGCATCGTAAAATGGGCACGTGGGCTCGGTGAATTGATGCATCACTTTGGTGAACTAGTGCCTTAGAGAATGCACGTGGGCCCGGGGAATTAAGTGAGGCATCTTGGAAGAGACACGTGGGCTCGGTGATTTGATGCATCACTTTGGTGAACTAGTGCCTTAGAGAATGCACGTGTGCTCTATGACATGTAATCGGCGAGTCGATTAATCGATGACTCGATCTGAATTGATGAATTGATGTGTGAAATTGTTATATGCATTAATTATATGCATGAGTAAATCATATTGTTTATGGCACACACGCATGAATCGATAATGTGCGAGTGTGGCAATGGCAGTGAGATCGGCGGTGACGCGACTCGTATGTGATTGATGAAGCTGTATCATCTAACGGTCATGTGCATTGTGTGTATCATGCTGAGTGATATCGTGCGGGGTATGGCATACCAGGTGAGGTTGTATGCGAATCGTTTGTTGTTTGTTGGTTCTTTGGCTGTTGGTTGTTGCTTGTGGTGGGGTAGTTACGGATAAATACCCCTGGGTTGAGTTGGTGTACTAACCGGGGCTTAGGGGTGGAACTCGCTGAGATTTATATCTCACCTGGTTATTGAATAACCATTTTGGTCCCTAGTGTGAAGAGCCAGGAGCTTGAAGCGGAAGGGTCAGGAGCATAAGTGGCTCAGTAGTTCTTTATGACATAGACCTTCTGTATAAGCTTGAAGTGTTTTTAAAAGTGTAATTGATTTGAAATTGTTGTCCTGCTTTTCTATCCCATGTTTGTTGAGGTCAGGAGATTAGTAATTCGCTTCCGCATGTGCAATAAAAATAAAGGGTCGGCGACGAGTCTTGGGAACGTCGCAAAATTCTATCGACCACCGAGGGATGTGTACGTGCTCGAGGTTCGGGCGTGACACAATGGTTATTACTTAATAGTTTCTTTTCCCCAAAAAATCTAAGTTACAGTCATTTTTCTAATTTCTCTCTTAGTAAAATAAATAAAAATGTCTCTGGGGTGAATCCACGTTGCACAGTCTCAATAGCTATAAAGTTTTGGAGTTGTGATAATTAATGTACTAGCATGGAATACCGTTGTCATATTTTTTCTTCCAACTAATACTATTAGATGTCGTATAATAATATTCAATTAGATTAATGTCACGGTTCCATTTTATGCTACCACTAGAATTTCAACAATGGAAGGCTAATGTGATTAGTGCAACGTTTCGCTAGGAAATAATTTGACACTGTCTTGAACTAAAAACGGTGTTGTTTGATTGCTGAAGTCATTAGGTTCATCTCTCTCTCTTCAAAGATGAAACCCTAGAATGAAGCCAAACTAATCACAATAAGTAGACGCACCTAGGCTCGAATTCTAACTGGAGAGGGGCCTCCATAGGTCGGGGAATGAGCTCTTGAGCTGGATGAGGACCAATTCCTAGGGGTCTCTCACCACCCACACAAACATCCATGAAAAATGCAAAAATGAAATAGAAAAATGAAGACATTGGAAAACAATAGACTATATCATCGCTTATAACAATGTTACTTTTATTCATTAAAGTCACATCAGAGCCACATTAGTTTCAATTGCTTTTCGGTGTCCACGTAACTTGCCATGCAAGATTTTTAATGACGGTCTTTGTCACGCCCCGAACCTCGAGCGCGCGCACATCCCTCGGCGATCGACTAAATTTGCGATGTTCCCAGGATGCGTCGTCGACCCAATCGTTTTAAGCACATGTGGAAGCGAATTAAATAAATACCTAGACAACCAACACAGGGATAGAAAAACACATGCTACGCCTTTTTCATAAGACACACTTTATAAACATATCAGGTTCAACCTACAGGTTTATATACAGGAGTCTAGATCCAAAAAGATGTTACCAAGCCAACCCTACCCCGAACCCTACCTACTTGGGATCTGGGTCTACTACGACACCATCTAGGATGTCGATGTCCAAAGGATCAGCTACCTCTACTCCGAACCCTTCAGCCTTGGGCCCGAGTTCGTCATGATATCGTCCAATATATCGATATCCATGGGACCAAGTACCTCCTCATACTCAATTTCAACGGCAGGCCCGTCAAAACCCTCCAAATGACCCTCCTGAATCCCGTTGGGCTTGTTAAGGAACCACGCTTTGAAGTGATAAGGTACCAAGTGACGTAGGCTCTCATCGACCCAAATAGTGGTCACCACAAGCTCACAGGTCCAAGTGGTCCCAGAGATGGGGAGAAGGGTAGTCTCGGTCTCTACCTCCCGTGGACACCCAAAACGGATGTAACAGACCTCCATCTAAGGACCTGAAAAATGGATTAACCACGACGAAGTGAGATAAAATCTCGGCGAGTCTACACTCTAAACCTCGATTAGAATGAGAATTCACCTAGAAGCAGCCTAAACATGCACTATATAGGACTTACCTCGCCTCAGCACCTCCCTGCACATTAGTACATCATATATGCATTTATAAACGCAGCAAGCATAAATCAATAACTAGAACACCTCATATCATTCATCAAACATTCACGGGGTCCCCGATTATAAGGCCAAATCGTTATGACACATCCCATTCCGTGCCACACAATTTCGTCCCATAATCGGGCGCGGCTATCTCAATCACTCAAGCGTGTCCTAGTTATTTACGACCTAATGGCCACGGCCAACTCATCAGTTGGCAGTCATCCGGCATAATCAGGCGTCGTCTCGCTCCGTTGGGCATGGCAACATCTACATCCAGACGGCATTCCATAAAGGAGCATCGGCTCAGCCTCCACTACGACCGGCATATGTTGTCAAGGGCATCTGAACTTAATTAGGCATCATCCCGCATGAATGCATCAGGACGGGTTCCGATAATGACCACACGCACATCCATGCTCGGCCAAGAACATCGTGCTTTGCACTCGAATACTTCCATTTCAAATAATGAACTTGGCCAATTTTCTTCGTATTAAAAATACCCGGTAAAATAGTTGTGCGTGGTCACACATTTAAATTGATCCATAAAATGTGATACTCTCCCATTTCAAAATTCCACGATTCTATATAATACATAAAATATTTTTGGCGTTGAAACCCGACACCCGGTATTTTTGTTATTAAATACCATAAAATCATATTTTTGCAATAATAATCAAAAATCATCACCAAGCACTCAATTGCATAATTTAGCAATCAATTTCACAAATCAATTCAACCACGACGATCAGCGTAAAATTCCACTAACCAGCTATCCCGGTACAATTTACGCAAATTAAAATTAATTAAATAAATTACAAATTATTTAAACTAATCCACTTAATTAATTTAAATAGGCTAACCAAACTAACCTAATTAAGCTAACTAAACTAATCTAGCTAGGCTAACTAATTTAATCTAATTAAGCTAACTACTAACCTAACTAACCACCTAACTAACTAGTTGGCCTAACTAACTAACTTAACTACTAGTTCATCTAACTAAGGATTAACACTAATCCATAATTAACACTAATCCATAATTAACACTAATCCACCTACTGAGTGCAATTAACTTCCTAATCCAAGATTAGGGTGTTAACTCACCACATTAGCGAGGTAACGGGCCCACGGCGACGGCGACGCGAAGACGGTGAGATCTCGTGTCTACGGCGACTGCAATAGAGGGCCGGAAGAGGCTAAAAACAGCGTTGCTAGTCACGGCCAAGGGGAGGGGGGTTTCGATTCTATTTGAGCTAGTCGAGTGGTGCTGGGCTAGACGGCGCGGCTGGCTGAGGTGGTGGAGAGGCGGACATGGCTAGAGTGGCGCGAGCAGGGACGGACAGCTGAGGTAGTGACGAGCGGTGGTCGAGCGGCGGCCTGGTCGTGAGCTAGAGGCTAGCGGACAGAGACGGCGAGGAGGCAAGGCTGGCAGACAAAGCTGGTCTCGGACGGTGGCTGGGTGCGCGAAGGAGCTGCAGTGTTCGGACAAGGTCGCCGCGTGGCTGGTTCGGTGCCTAGCCTTAGGCTGGTGTTTGCGACAACAAGGGAAATGAAGAAGATGAAGTGAAGAAGATGAAGTGAAGAAGAAGAAGCAACAGGGGTTCCCGCCGGAGGGGGGGAGAGGGGGCGGCGTCGCACAAGGAAGAAGGTGGGGACAAGGGGTCTTGGAAGTCTAGCATGCAACCAATGGGGGGCCAAACACAAATATCTTGCACTTGAGTGTCCATGCATCAAAGTCTTCTGCCCTCCATAGTCCAAGGACCCTCCAATGAGCATTTTCCCTCAAATCTTCACAAAACAATCCAATTTGGTGACCAAAGTGCCAATAATTCGGCCCCTACGAATTTCTTCCTATTTCTTTTTGCCAATTTCGATTTTTCTGCAATTTTCCGAGCTCGACGGAATTTTTCCAAAAGATGAGACGAGGTCCTAAAAATAAATCGTGACACGCTCGAACGTTCAATTCCCAAAACCGAGTTCAATTTCGTGGTTAAAATCGACTGGACGCGATTTTAGCGTGACCCAACCTACCGGGTAGCTCTTAGACATTTTAGCGTGTTTGACCTAGGGGTGTCGACGGTTCGGTTCAGTTTGATTTTTTTGAAAAACCGAACCGAACCGAACCGTTAGAAAAATCTTCCGAACCGAACCGAACCGAACCGAATAAGAACCCAACCGAAATTTCGGTTCGGTTCGGTTTGGTTTTTCAACTTTGGTTTTCAGTTTTTTTCCCCCAAAGGTGTGCCGAGGTTTCATACCTTGAACCAAACGGGAGAACCGACCGGTTCGAGTAAGCAAATTTCCCAACGAAGAAGAACCGTGATGGGTTTTAGATTGAATCTTATGAGCAAAACTTACCAAGAATAGAACTTCAAGACGTTCGGGTGGTCGAGAGAATGAAGAATCTAACCCGCACTCAAAGGAACCGAGGTGAGAACGGGGTTTCAAGTAAAGAAAGCAGCGAGCTAAGCTCCAATCGGCGTCGCTACATGTAGCAACATCCCCGTAACCAACAGAATTTCACAAAAGTCTATCCGATACTCTAATTCCCCAAACGCCCCCCAAGCACCACAATTCCCCAAATTCAAGGCGCGTCGATCTCAGCAGGGACGCGAGAGCAAATGGAACCAAACCACTCACCTCCTGAAGGACCTTGCTCTTCTGTGACTTGTCAACACTCTTGACGGCAAAGTACTCAATCGTCTTCTTCTTCCTCCCCTTGTAGATGGTCTACGGAGAAGCGGCGGTGGGTCAGTCTCCGAAGCGCCGTTGCTCGACCCAGCACAGCACACAGCTCCACGAGTCACCGCTGCTGACAAAGAAGGAGAAGAAGAAGAGAAAAGGGCGTGGCGGAACAACCGATCCCTCAATCGGTCGCCGTCCTTGTCCATTTGTTGTTGTTGCCGTCCCTACCGCCGTCCCCGATCCCACAAGTCGCCGTCATCGTCGCCATCGCACCTTCAAGACGAAAGGAGACGGGAGAGAATTAGAAATAGGGTTGGCCCTTTGCCAGTTTGGTTAATGGTTCTATTTTTCGGTTTCTTGGTTCGGTTCGGTTCGGTTAACCGATAAAAACCGAACCAAAAAATTTTGATTTTTAATAAAAACCGAACCGAAAAAATCGAATTTTTCAGTTTGGTTCGGTTCGGTTTTCGGTTCGGTTCGGTTACCGACACCCCTAGTTTGACCTGTGGTCGATAATTTTCGATCTACGTTTGTGCATCTTCGACTCGCCGGCTACTCTCGGTTGTCGTAAAAATTTCAAGGTTTCAATTACGGGTACCAAGTACAAAATCAACAAAAAATCGGGTTAATGCCGTTCGACGCAAATTTTGCAATCATGCGGAATCATCCGCAATTCAATTACGCCATTCCATTGAATCGACCTATATCCGATCACCAATCGATTATAACGGTGTCGTATTGACCCTTGCTGATTATCACGGTCGAGCAGTCGATTTTTTATCGAATTCTCAAGTCTGTCGCGTTTATGTCCCTTAACGGCTTCACCTGATAGATCAGTTAACTCGAGAGTGATCAACTCCGAAAAAAATGACCATAGGCATGTCGACAAAATGCCTATTTCATTTTATCGAGACGGGTTCAAAATTCAGGATGTCACAGTCTTGATTGAGACAGTTTCAGAAGTTATTGATTAACAACACTATAAAAAAAAAAAAAAAAAAAAATTTGATGCATGGCGAGTCTAATTTGTGACTTTTGATGGGTTTTTCCTGAGTTTTCTCCGTTATGTTTTAGTAATGAGGGTGAGCGATGAAAAAAAATTGTTATTTGTCATTTTTATTCCGAAAATAACAAAGTATAAAATTTTCACTTCTCATCTATATTGAAATCTATTTTGGATTAATAATTTATTTCAGAGATAGAAAAAATAAGATTACTTTATCAAGTTCTAAATCTGTCTGAAAAATAAAAAATAAAATGATTATTATATGCCTCCCCATTGGCCAATAAACATGACGGAAAGTCAAAGCGGGATCCACAGTTTGACCGATCGCTTGCCCCGATCGAACACAGCGAGATTATCCGCGGCCTCCCTCATCGGCTGACTCAAATCCTTCCTACACAATTTCTCGTGTTTTTTATCACATATTTTTCTATTTGTATTTATTTATCCGCAGCTTTTATTTCGGACGGTCTCGAAGATGGCGAGCTATCCCGCTCGGCCCGCTTCATGGAAGGTTCCGAACTTCACCCCTGATTCACTCGTAGCATTGGAGAATCCTCGTCAGATTGGTCATTGTTCAGCTTCCAACTCCACTACTCAGTTTTAAATTATGCAAATCCGGTCTCTGTTTCCCTTCTTATATTGTGTCTTCTCACATCTGCTTTGGTAGGAGCATGTCCATGTTTGCTTCCTGCGCTTCCCTTTCCCTTCGAAGTACTCCACTTTCCTCCCTGTACGTGATATTTTATTCTTGGACTTTAATCGACGTTGTTTGAGTGAGCGAAGAACAGAAAGAAAGTTATTGAAGAGGGAGTTGTTTTGTTGCAGGCCGAGTGCATTTTACTTTAATTAATTGATGTTCTGGGAGTGCAAATATACTGGCGTGGGGTTTGAGAGACGTGACGTGACGTGGCCGGCCCACAATATTTTCCCAGAGTTTGAATGGTAGATGTGTAATACTTTGACTGTTTGATCAAGTCAAAAGAGGCGGGGGGACCTATGGAAAATAAATGAATGAAAAAAGGGGAAAATGGGCTGAGAAGTCAAAGAGAAAAGGGCAAAGAAAAAAGAGGCGGGGGGGAGGAGGGGGCTCGTCTGAGAATAAAGATAGCGCCGGAGGGCGCAAGAAAAAGAAAAGGAGAGAGAAGAAAGAAAAGAAAGGAGGCCTTATCCGTTCGTGCTATGAGATCTCGCCAAGTTGACTTGACTACGTATAGCAACATCTAGTGAGTATTCACGCCTCTTGTTCATCTGATTGGAGTAGTTTTCCGGTTTAGGGCCGCGAAGTTCGATTTTTGAGTTGTGGAGCTTCAAGCTTTCTTGGAAATGAGGGTTTATGGCATGGTAGAACCGGGGTTTTGACAGGGGTCATTTTGGCACAACGATTTTGTTGGAGCAAGATTTTAGGATTTTGCTGGTGAGTTTTAAGTTGAGTTTAAGTTTGAGTAATCGCTTTGACTGAGGGATTTACTAATGCGTAGGAGTTTGCTTTGTTAGCATTAAGGATTAGTTTATTTGTTTCATAGTTGAGGTAGAGTTTTATTTTTTAACATTATTTATCAATTATTTGATAGGGCTATGAATGCGTACCCTTTATTGTTTGATCATAGGCGACAGGGCAAGTGGTATTGTATCTTCTTTGGTTTTGTAAAACTCATGCCTTGAAGTGTGTGTGTATATACACATACATACATATACATATACATATACATATACATATACATATACATATACATATATTGCATTGGGAAGAGCATTTCTATTGTATAAAGTTGGATTGAGTATTCACAACCTCTTGATTATTTGAGAATGGTTTGAGAAATATATTATAAAATGCGTTATAACAGTTTACGAATATGTAATCGCTTTGCGACCGATTTATGGAAAGTTCTATGAATGATTTGAGAAATGGTGGATAATTATATTATTGAAAGTTATTTGCTTGACTTATGAGATTGATTTTCAGATTGAATTTCTGGTATTGAAATATGGTTGTTTATGCTTGTTATTACTGTGAGCCCACTGAGGGGAACATACCGAGTTTAGGGTATAATTCTAGGTTGAGCCACAGGCTTTATAGGTGGAGACTTTTCCAAGGGGGAATTTTGGTCATCCTGTGACAAGGTAATGTGTCATAACCATAGTTTGATATTAAGCAAAAGATTGGATGATGGATGGACCATAGAGATGTAGTTTCATATGAGATGAATCAATGAAATAAACCATTGATGTATGACATAATATTAACCAATGGAATAGACCATTGACATATTTATTGATGAAATTGATTAATAGATTGGATCATTGATATTTGTTATAATATTATTGATTTAATAAGTGTTTTCAGATATGTATATGGCTACGTTAAAGCGATATAACTCATTTATGTATTATATGTGTATTATATACTGAAATTGAGATAAACGAGTTTTAAAATTGTTTTGTAAAGTACATAGTGATTACTTGATCTGCTTAGAAGATATAACTACTCACTAAGCTTATGGTTGCTCGTCTTACTATTTTCAAATCTTCCTAGATTCTTCAGTTTGTGGACAATAGAGAGTGAGTAATTTTGTTGGGAGACTTTTGGAAGTGGACTTTGGATAGGGTTTGAGATTCATCTTTCCAGTAGAAGGACAGCCGTGTCACCCGCATCCATGTAGGATTCGGGATGTGACAAGATGACCATGGATACTCATCGCACCAATTGCGGCAATGTCGATGATCTTCCAATAGACAGCCATGCCTTTTCACCTAATCCAGATCAGCACCCGCGTCTAGCAAATGATTTCCTTCTGGATGACCCTTTTCTAGACCTTAAATCCTCGGATATTGCTTTTGTTTCGAATAAAGTAGTGAAACCAGTCGACCTCAATAATGGAGATTTAATCCTTCCCTCGACAAGCATGAGCCTAGATGGAGGCTCATTTGGTCCATCTAGGAGCTTGAGTAAGGGCCAGAGTCCAGAGAGATTCTCTCCCCCTCGGGGGACAGTGACTCATTGGATCCCGTTCTAAAGTACATAACTCAGATGCTTATGGAAGAGAACATGGAGGAACAACCGTGGGTATTCGCCGATCAGGTTGCTCTGCAAAATACTGAAAAATCATTGTATGATGCCCTTGGTCAGCAGAATTTGGAACAGTCTGATAAGAGCCCCTCACAGGTTGAGTTAAGCCAATATATCAAGAGCCCAGCTAGCAACCTTTCTGGAAGTAGCAGTGCTCACAGAAGCCATGATGCTACAAACGTTACTCTTAGCTCTAGTGACTTGGCCGATGCTGATATTCCGTACACAATCAGGGAACATAGCCATGCTGTGCTGAAAAATCCTGACCAAAACTTCCTGTCGAATGTGGATTCCAATTTGCAGTTCTTGGCCAATTCTTCAAGTAGCATCACCAATTATGATGATGGGTCCGAGGAATCTTTGCATGGGCTACTTGTCAAGAGCATTTTCAGCGCTGGAGAGTCTATGATTCAGTTCAAGAAAGGATTAGAGGAGGCCAGCAAATTCCTTCTTACCAACAATCAATTAGCAATTAATCCAGAGGACAGCAAACCGTCCTCTGAAACAAAGAAAGGAACCACAAGAACACGCATCGAGGAGGAGATCAACATGAAGAGCTCAATTAATGGATTCAATGGATTAAAGAATCAAGAGAGGGACGAGAATGCTTTTGAGGAAGGCAGGGCCAATAAGCAAACAGCCTTGTACACAGAAGAGAGCGAGCTTTCAGATTTGTTTGATAAGGTGTTGCTCAGCACCGAAAATGGTGCGGGCATGTCTTCTGGCAACGAAGCTGCAGAGACAGGTGTGAGGAAAGACATACAGCCACAAACGAACAAGCACGGTTCCAATAGTGGTAGCGGTTGTGGTAAGAAGCAAGGAAGCAAGAATACTGTTGACTTGAGAACTCTTCTGATTCTCTGCGCACAAGCTATTTCTACTAGTGATTTCAGGATTGCTAATGAATTGTTGAAGCAGATTAGAGAAAACTCTTCTCCATTTGGGGATGCCTCTCAGAGATTGGCCCATTACTTTGCAAATGGGCTAGAGGCACGATTGATGGGCAACAACGTCCGAGGGGAACTCTTTTTTTCTACTATTGTTCCCAGGACGACGTCAGCAGCTGATAGCTTGAAATCTCACAACCTTCTCATTTCAACATGCCCGTTTAAACAGTTTTGCAAGTTCTTTGCAAATTACATGATTTTGAAATTTGCAGAGAAAGCCGCTACGCTTCACATAATAGATTTTGGCATTGCATTTGGTTTTAAATGGCCAAACCTCATACAGAAGCTCTCTTCCAGACCAGGAGGGCCCTGTAAATTGCGCATCACAGGGATAGAGTTTCCACAGGCTGGTTTGCGCCCTGCAGAAAGAATAGAGGAGACAGGTCGCCGTTTGAAAAAGTATTGTCAGCGTTTTGGCATCCCTTTCGAATTCAATTTCATAGCATCAAGGTATTGGGAATTCATCAAACTTGCGGATCTCAAGATTCAAAGCAATGAGACAGTTGCTGTGAATTGTCTAGATCGGTTTAAGAATCTCGATGACACAGTTGAGGACAACAATCCACGTGACACTGTGTTATATCTAATTAGAAAACTTAAACCGGATATTTTTGTTCATGCTGTACGTAGCGGCTCCTACAATGCGGCCTCTTTTGCGCCAAGATTCCGAGAGGCACTTTTCTTTTTTTCTGCTGTGTATGATTGTCTTGATGCTACCATTGATCGTGACAACAAATTGAGGTTGGTCTTTGAGAGAGACTTCCATGGACGGGAAATTATGAATGTCATAGCATGTGAAGGTTCGCAAAGGATTGAGAAGCCAGAAACGTACAAGCAATGGCAGGTTCGTCATATGAGGGCTGGGTTTAAGGCGCTTCCTCTGGACCAAGATTTCATGAAGTTATTCAGGGCTAAGATGAAAGCATGGTACCACAAAGATTTTGCGCTTCATGAAGATGGCAACTGGACGCTGCAATGTTGGAGAGGCCGGATTTGTTTTGGCTCCTCCTGTTGGGTGCCTACTTAGGATGCTCCAAAAAGAACGTTTTCTGTCATGGACCTGTATATTACTGGGATTCTTCCCCGGTCGACAGGTCAAGGATTCGTATTAGAGTAGCTCAGCATTAACTTATTTTCGGCTCCTCTATTTGTTGATGTATCTTTTACTTGCAAACAATTTTGAATCTGAAACGTTTTCTGACTGTTATCTAATTCTCGAGATAGGAAGATTTAATTTGCGGCTTCTGTCACGCCCCGAACCCCGAAAGTGCGAATATCCCTCGGCGGTCGATTAAATTGTGACGTCTCAAGACGCATCGCCGACCCATTCTTTTTATCTTTTGATTAAACGCATGCAGAAGCAGTTAAAATAAACACACAGTCTATAAACAAACAACAAGGATAGTATAACACATCATATAGTGCTGAAAACAACATATTTATTTGTCCACCGTTACCGCTAGGAAGTTTAATAATTACAAGCCTTTCTACGGCCGCTTCCTATCAATCCTCTCAAAAACCTTTAGGGATTAGGATTAACCTAAACTTCACTAACGGCAGGGCCAAAGCAAAAAGGTGTTGCATCTCGCGCCCACCATAACCGCACCTGGCGATTCTCCACACTACGGCCCCGAAAATGGTTAACAAGCGGGGTGAGATAAATCTCAACGAGTTAACAGCCTAAACCTCGATTAGGACGCAAATTGTCCGGAGGCGGCCTAAATATGCAACGCAGACAATCTTACTACTTATCTAATTCTCGATATAGGAAGATATAATTTGCAGCTCCTATGCCGCACCGCATTGTGAATTTCGCTGATTATGTGTCATGATTTTTCTATCCTATATCTCACAAGTTGTGCAAGTAATATGGCAGCTCAAAGCTGATGACGGATATGAAAGCAGCTTTGTCATGTATGGTTTGTGCTGTTCTTAGCTCTTTTAAGGACTTGAGCAGCCAAGGAGGGGCTCATGGAGGTGCGTTACAGAATATGATGCAGACAATGTTGGGCTCATGCTTAAGTTCTTTCTGTCTTCAAGTCAACTTAAGGGCAAATGAATTTCTGGATTGCTTTCTGGCATGCAGGCATTATATCTTGTATCTCCATTGTCTTTCGGTGAAGAAATTTGGATGGGTCAATTGTTGGTTAATATACAAGGGAGATCAAGTATGTGATTAAACTAATTGTTGTAGATAAAGTTGAATTCTCATGCAATTCAGTCGGTTAATAATTTGTTTCATTTACACCAACTGACAAAAGGGGGATGAGATTGATTTGATCTGCAAAAGTTTAGCTTTTGTGCCATCTGTTTTTTTTTTTTTTTTTTTTTTTTTTGGAGAGGGGGCTGGGGAAAGCACTTTCATTCATTCAGCCATAAACAAGCTCTACTATAGCTAGAAAGCGAGTTTCAAAGAGTTTGAGTGGATAAAGACAATCAATCGGTGGAGAGAGTCTGATTTCGTTGGGCTTTAACGATTCAATCAGCAATTGCAACTTGATTAGTCTCTCGGAATCAGTGGGCAACTTTCACGTTCCCTAATAGGCCAACAAAACCTGGTATTCGAATAGCCCACGGGCTTTCCACTCACCCCATGATACACTTCACAGCTGATAGGCATCAGAAGATGAGAAAATATTAGGTGCAGCTCTGACTCCAGCGTGTACTCGTCCGAGTCCACTCACCGGGCGACACGTGTCGCTCGACGCCACGCTGGAATCAGAGTCGATTTTGGAAAATTGATATATTAGTTTCTCTCTCTTGCTGGCCCACCAATCCCCTCCGTCGAATTTGAAAAAGCGAAGCGCGAAGCGCTCTCTCTCCTCTGCACATGCTCTCTCTCCTCTGCACAATGCATTTATTACGGGAAACTTTTTCTTTCCTTCTCAAGAAAGAGAAGCAGTCGTTCCTCTCCATTCTCATCTCCATTTCTTTCTCCACATGAAGCTTCCGAAATTTTTGAATCCGAAATTTTCTCTCCGCTCGTTGCTGCTCCGGCGTTCGTCAAGCGACCGTTCCCCCCGCCGTCTCCGACGAAGCACATTATGGCCGCCCCTGCTCCGACGCTCGCTCGCTTGTCTCCGTGCTCGTTGCTGCTCCGGCCAAGGGGGAGGAGATCCAGAAGATCGGGAAGCTCAACTCGGCGCTGGAGGAGCGGGTGAAGTCACCATGCGTGGAAAACCAGATTTGGAGGACCTCGCCCAGGCCAACAAGGTCACCGCCAACGCCCTCTACACCAACCTCAAGCAGGTCCTAGTGTAGGTCAGCAACGACGACCGCCCCCGCGGCGGGGCCTCCCCGGAGGATGAAGCGGACGATACTGCGTTGTGCTGCGGGAGCAATTACGAAGTCGGGGAGGAAAACGGGAGGTGGGCGGGAGGGAGGCGCAGGTTGATAAGAGGAGAGGGAGGGCGATGACGACATGGTCCTGGAAGTGCGGGAAGGAGGAGGCGAGTGTGCCATTGTTGCTGTGCAAGCACCTGTGTTTGTGAGCGGTGTGGGTCTTCCCTCCGTTTTATCAATGGAATTGTATCGTGATGGCCATTCCTTTTTTCTTTTCTTGGTCAGATGGCCATACCCATTTTGCAAAGCAATAAAGTTGGTTCTCATAAGAGAACTTAAATGCTCAACTAGCGGACTTGAAGACAGACCGGAAAGAACTCACACACGTCCATGACACCATTCAATTCCTTTTTTCCACTGTGCGAGAACTTGATATTAAAACCGATGAAAGAGATTAAACAAAAAAGACAGCTAACTCGAACCTTGATCGACAATTTCAAGTTTTCACTTTCAAGTGTCCATCTCTTTGGCATCCCCATTGTAATTGTTCTAAGTCGAGTATCATCGAACGAGACAGTCGATCAAAACAAGCTGTAGAAGGACCCTTTTGGGTGCCAATGGCCTAGCCATTGTTCGTTTTCTACGTTGGCGTGAATGCATGAGGCACGCAAGCAAGCGAGGAGTGAAGAACGGGACAACTCCGACAAGTTCAAAAGAAAGAAAATTTCATTATATTACTGCAACAGACAAGGTGGAAAAAGAAGGTACGAGAGTACCTATGGTGATTGCTCTACGTGATCAAGAAGCACAAATATACAAGAACCATGCTACGCTCCTCGAACTGGGAAAATGAAAAACTTAGACGCGCTGCCTTATAGTGACAGATCTCGACAGTCGCAAACCCTAGACATCTCCCTATCTTATTTCCTACATTTTAACTCAGCTCCCTGGTTTTGAACTTGAAATCATCTATCGAGATGCCCTCGCAAGCCGTCCTTTCTCCGCCGGACTCGTCAGTGGTGCTCAGTCCGCCCTTGCGGCCGATCTCTTGGTACCCTTCTTGCCCTATCTGCTGTTTCCTCGTCTCCCCTCCTTTGTGCCTCCCTTCTTGCCCTATCTGCTCCACCACATCCGCCTCGTCCTCCAAGAAGGCCTCGCCGCGGGGACGGTCTTCCTTGCTGACCTACACCAGGACTTGCTCGAGGTTGGTGCGGAGGGCGTTGGCAGTGGCCTGGGCGACATCCTCCAAATCTGGTTTTCCACGCACGGCGACTTCACCCGCTCCTCCACCGCCGAGTTAAGCTTCCCGATCTTCTGGATCTCCTCCTCCTTGGCCGGAGCAGCAACGAGCACGGAGACAGAAGCGAGCGTCGGAGCAGGGGTGGCCGTAATGTGCTTCGTCGGAGACGGCGGGGGAACGGTCGCTTGACGAACGCCGGAGCAGCAACGAGCGGAGAGAGAAATTTTCGGATTTAAAATTTGGAAACCTTCATGTGGAGAAAGAAATGGAGATGAGAATGGAGAGGAACGACTGCTTCTCTTTCTTGAGAAGGAAAGAAAAAGTTTCCCGTAATAAATGCATTGGGCAGAGGAGAGAGAGCATGTGCAGAGGAGAGAGAGCGCTTCGCGCTTCGCTTTTTCAAATTCGACGGAGGGATTGGTGGGCCAGCAAGAGAGAGAAACTAATATATCAATTTTCCAAAATCGACTCTGATTCCAGCGTGGCGTCGGGCGACACGTGTCGCCCGGTGAGTGGACTCGGACGAGTACACGCTGGAGTCAGAGCTGCACCTAATATTTTCTCATCAGAAGATAGCTCTAAGTGCAGATCGCTCTTCACGTGCGGGTTAGATTTCTCTTGCAAGTACACAGCAGGCTCCCTCACGCTACCATTGATCGTGACAACCAAGAGAGGTTGGTTTTTGAGAGAGTGTTCCATGGGCGGGAAATAATGAATGTCATAGCATGTGAAGGTTCAGAAAGGATTGAGAGGCCAGAAACGTACAGGCAATGGCAGGTTCGTCATGTGAGGGCTGGGTTTAAGGCGCTTCCTCTGGACCAAGATTTCATGAAGTTATTCCGGGGTAAGATAAATACTTCCGTGTTGTCTGTCATGAGCACCTGTACATTGCAGGGATTCTCTCTGAGTTGACAGGTCAACGATTTGAATGATAGTAGCTCAGAATGTAAATACATCCGGCTCCTTTGTTTGTTCACGCATCTTTTTACTTGAAAACAATTCTGAATCTGAAATGTTTTGTTGCTGTTTATTTAATTCTCGAGATGGGAAGATACAACTTGCAGCTTCTATGCGGCACTGCATTGTGAATTATGCTGCTGAGGTGCCTGTCATCTAACCAACCAAGATCTCACAAGTTCTGCAAGAAATATCGCAGCATTAATTAGTCATAGTTGTTAGGGAAATCCCTTATGATGTTTTGAAGATGACAAAATAAATCAAATGATACTAACATGTTTGATGGTTGAGTAATAGACTATGCAGATGATAGAACGTGTAAAGAATATTATCGAAGTCTATGCTTGGAAGAATCAGAAGACAGACTATATACTAAAGCTGAATTGGGTACCAAAAAGCCAAATCTGTTCGGAAACGAGAATATATTCAGACTCGGATTGCAAAGTCTATCGCACTCAGACTCAGATTGTAAAGTCTATTGCTCTCAGACTTTACATCCAAATTCGACAGAACGTAACACAAGCCCCGAAAATATAACGGCTAGTAATCTGGTTTGGATTCTACATCAAGATTGATTTAATTGACTTAATCTAATTGATTGACAATTAAATCTTGAAGACAAGAACTTTCTTTATGAAGAAGCTTTACTTATGGAAACCAAGATTCTGTTTGTATGGGCGATCGAAATTAATTTGAGATTCTACTTTTGTCACTCAACGGCTATCAAATCTTCTAGATACAGATCTGTCCAATGGGTAGATTGGAAGACGATCCTCAAGATGCTGTCCAACGGCTAGTTTGGAAGTGGAGGAGTATTTAAAGAGATGAAGAACCGATAAGCAAGTAAGAGACGGAACGTAGAATTTATAATTCCAAAGTTTGAGCAACTTCGATCATACACTTGTCTTTGGTGAGCTTAAACGTTTGTGATCTTGAGAGAAATACCAAAAGAGTGACTTAGTGAGATAGTGTGATCTACTACTAAGTGTTTACACTAAAAGTTGTAATCTCTTGTTGATTGCATAGTGGAATCCAGCCAAGAGACTGCTAGTGTGAGAAAGTGAACGTAGGCTTGAATTAAGCCGAACCACTATAAACCTTGTGTTCTTATTCTCTTCCCTAAATCTCTTTATTTTGTTCGTAGTTCAATTTAACTGCTAAAGCCTGATCTCGCTCAAAATCTACTACTCTTCAAACTCAGTTTCAAAAGTCTGTTGTTATTCAGACTCAGGTTAAAAGTAAAGGTTTTCACTGTATTTTGCATAATCTAGTTTTACACTTACTCACCCCCTATAGGTGTTCATACTAGCACTTTCAATAGTTCTGTGCTTTTTCTCTTGATGGCTATGTTGTTTGTTAATCTCCTATAATACCGAAAGCTGTTTAGCTTGTTTCAGAACTTGAGGGCCAAGGGGGGTGCTCACGGTGGATGCGTTCCAAAGCCTGATGGAGACGATGCTCGTGCTAAGGGAGGAATCATGGTCCTTGAGGTTATAGAGTGGGACATCGACTTCCATTTTCCTTCTTCCTAATCATGCTGTGGAATTTTATAGAATGCTATTCAATTAGATTAATGACTTCCATTATCCTGGCTAGTGAAAAAAGTTATTTTATTAGTTGGCGTAATGATATTGACATGTGTGTGTAATTAAAATTTACTAGATGAATGGTCATGATTTTTGTGGTATAAGGTGAGCATGTATTAATTTTTTGACAATGCTCATGGTAATTGCTTAGTTCCCCTTATGGGACACGAAATGACCACTCTTGAGTTGATTTTACTACTAGATAGAATGAGGAGAGCTCTTTGACTTCTTTGGAAAAGGAATTCCTCTGCCAATTGAATTTTAACCCATTGTAATTTGACACCTTGCCAACAATCCAGATTCATCTGTAACACAAACAGCCCCCAATACACACGGTTCAACTTATTCCTCTTATGACTGGGCTGGTTTATGTTGAAGAGGAAACTCACTCAATTCCACAATCTTTGCATCAGTTCCATTTCTGATCAATTCCATCTCCATGACCTCATTATTGCCATACATGACCTCATTGATAGGTGCAATTCGACAATTTTTAGCTCCATCGAGCGACACAAAGGAAGGTCCTTTGATTATTGTTTTGTTTGCCTAAAAAAAGAGTGAGGGGAGATGATCGAAGCAGGAACTTTTTCTGAACATATCCATACCGAATCTTTCACAAGTATAACCATTATAACAATGACACCCATCATGCGCACATACACATATATATTATATTGACAAAGCCTCTTAATATCCTATTTACTAAAACAATTGGTGGTAGTCATTTTCAATGGCTTTTATGGATGGAAATATCCCTAATTACCTTGTTAAGTAATACATATCCGTACTTAAACTTCGGACAACTGATGCATATAGATTTTGAGAAAATTGTTCTTTTCGGCCCAAGTAGAGGCTTATTTGTTAGTCACATGTAAACCTATCAAAATGGATTACAAATTCATTTGTTTACCCATATATGATTATTTGAGTTGTTATTAAATGGGTCATAAAATTTATTTGCAACTTACTCAACTCCAGGCTCCCTTTATGATTCTATCTCACCTTCACTCACTCTCACATTTATTTATTTATTTATTTATTTTTTTGGCGAGGGGAACTCCGTACAACCGGCGGCCGGCGGATAAAACCTGGGTGACGCCAAGGAACCACCACCCCGACGCCACAGGTAAGTCCACAAATGACGACGCTGGGATTCAAACTTGTCCCCATCGTAAGGAGGACAAAGCCCGAACCAACGCCGACACCACATGGGGTGGTCTCTCACATTTATTTACTCTGCACATTCACCTCAGTTTGGATATGAGTTTTCCTAAATTGAATTAATCGGTATGAATCAATATGCATTGTGTGGAAATGAATATATTTAAGGTGCATTCGTTTCGTAGAAAATGAAAATGATCACTTCCATCGTTTAGAAAAATTAATTAAAGGAAAATAGTTTTAGCATTGATAACAATATATACCTAAATAGCTTTGTAGGTGGTGAAAATTTTTTCCATTCATCTATTTTTTCTAAACGATGTTTGATAATTTTTTTTGAATATTTTCCAAATCACTTTTTTTCAGCGAAATGAATGCACTTAGGCCGGATTTTTTTTTCTATCCGACACAGATTCGATTTAATATTCGCCGCACATTCACAAAAAAAAAGTAAAAGTGAGAGAGAATTCGAGATGCAATATTTTATTCGATTCACTCTTAAACTAAGGCTGTGTCCAGCTAAGAATTCACTATAATGCGCACATTGCACATCTTTGCTATATCCTTAAATTACAAGAGAAAAAGAAATATATCCAAATAGAATATATATTTAGTACTTATTCATGAACGTAAACTCAAACTATCAATAAAATATAAAAAAGAGAATATATTCCGATGGCAAGTCCAAACTTAAACTATCAACAAAATATGAGTTCAACTTTGGAATTGTAGGAACGCTTTATCTATACGATGAAGAGTATCAATCACGTCTGAATGGTTCCTACTGAGCTGATCGGGACAGGGGTCCCTCCGGTCCATCCAGCCAGGATTTACCTGGGGTTTCAAGGGTCAGCTCTCAAACAGTTACAGTAACAAGTGACGGAAGCCCTCGGGAAACCGGTGGGCGGTTGCCTTATTTGACCGGGTCAAAAGCTGGTAAAGCGTCAAGCCCATGTGCTTTTGGATCCGCGGTCCTCCTGTTTCATTGAATGCGGTCGCCTCGGTGCGCTGTCGTCATTGGGTTTTTCTAACCTGGGGCGAACGCATGATTACCTACTATATTGGACTTGACCTCGGGAGTCGACCAGATTAATGATGACGAGCGCTACCAAAGTACCAATCGCTAATTATCCTCAATATCATAATCTCCGATTGGTCGTCACCGTCATTCCACTCACGGGGCCGTCTCGAAGTGGCTCGCCGGGGCGCGAGTCGCCGCTCGCCACGCGTCGGGGCCCGGGGACCCGCCGCTCGTGACTTCCGCGATCCCGCTCGATCTTCATCCATCGGGTCGCAGGAGCCAGGAACCGAAGCGCAGGCCACATTCGGGGAAGCTTCGTGCCCTCGTGTCGCCGTCGCTCAGTGCTTCGATGACTCGTTGACCGTCGTCGATCCCTCCCCCCCCGCCCCAGAAGAAAATAGAGAAATTTTTTTTCTTGGAGTGCACGGTCCTCTCTCTCTCTCTCTCTCTCTCTCTCTCTTTTTCTATACATATACAGGAGAATAGCTCACTCACGCTAGCGTTTTGTTGCTCGCGAGCATCCTTCAGCAGAAATTACTCCTGCGAGCTCCCGTATTTCTCGCTGAGGTAACGCGCTGCGCAGTGCTCTTACTGTTTAGTTTTTTGGTCGCTTGCGATTGCGCAATAGTCAGTTCCTATCGGCCCTTCATGCCGGAGGAGATCACGCGTTTCCCCTTCGTTGACTGCGTACTCTGCTTTTCGCGTGCCTGGGAATGGGTTTTTCGTCGCTTTTTCTTTATCTTTCCGGGCCGTAGGACCGCGCTCGTTTGTTTCTGAGTCCTGACGTCCCGAAGACTGAGGTTGGTCATGAACATAGGCGATTGGATCTTAAGTATCATGGGTGATTATTATGAACTGGCGTTTGAGTTTGAGAGGGATGTTGGAGATATTATTGTCTGAGATTGTCTAGTCTCTGATTGATTGTTATCCCTGTATGTTGGACTAGATATCTTGTGGCTCCTGATAGGTGCCTGTGTCTGCTCATTCATCTTGAAATCCAACTCCATGTTTTGCAAATTTACTCCAACCGTTTCGTTCTCATCCGACGTTCCGTAATTTAGGGTTTGAGTGAACGTAATCCCTTTACTCTCCGTAGTTTCGGTTGTTTGACTTGATTTTTGATTTGTAAATTTCGGGGGGGAAAAACGATTCTCTTACATCATGGTCAATGTTCAAGCTGGGTTTCTAACGGTTAGATACTTGTTACCTCTGTATCAGACGCCAGGTTGAGTTGAGGTGGTGAGCTTCTGAAAGATTTTGAGACAGTGATAACTATGGAGTCCAACTTTACTGGATTTACTCATGCTGCGGATGATTTCGAGACCAATAGCCTCACTTACCCAGCAAATTCAGATCATCCCTCGAATCTCTTGGATGGATTCGACGTAAATGAACTTT